>OY856415.1:621576240-621991240 GCA_963693085.1 Alisma plantago-aquatica | reverse complement strand
GTATATGACAACTACGTGGAACATCTCCTAATTATGAGTCAGTGGTGAACATATGTTTAGAGTGAATATTGTTTTCATCCTCATTCACATTTTTATTCACATAACATGGATGCCTCTACAGTTATCTATCCCACTAGTGCATGCACTCATAATTAATTGTCATCTTGCAACAAATAGTGGAATCATACCCATGCATTAGTAGCAAAACTTGAATAAAAAATGATGACAATGTGTTCCATGCACTACGTAATTGACTTCTGCTTAATTACAAAACATGTCACCGCTATTCCATGCATACATAAATAAAATCTGCATAATTACAATAGATGCCACCGTATGCATGCAATCATAATGGATTTGGATTTAATTATAGATCATGCCACTGTGTCTCAATGAATGGGTAGTTAACTTGGCTACCCACGTGGGCATTCAATACATACTCTCTCTCTCTCTCTCTCTCTATATATATATATATATATATATATATATATATATATATATATATATATATATATATATATATATATATATGGGATTAGGAATTGTGTACTGTCTGGTACATATATGTTATGTATACTGCCCAATAAAATGGAATATGTGGAATCCACTAAATAAATGTAACCATATGGATTGAATCATCATTGTTTAGATTAGATTTATTTAGAAAATAACAACTATATCTCATTAGTATCATGATATGTATAAATATATCATCCAATGGTTTCTGCAATTTTTGCATCTTATCGTTGATTAAAAAATATACATGTTCTTTCTTTGGATGATGTAGAAACGTTGAATTGAGATGATATTTGATACACATTATCTAAGGGGTAAAAATCACATATGTAAGGTTAGATTATTGTGTGGGGTTGTGAAACCATCATAAACGAAGGTGGGTACATACAAGATACATGTACTCAGGTTCACAATTACAATTCTTTTAGCCTATATCTATGTACATTTGATCAATAAAAGATGTATATCTATGGATTTCTATTTGTACTCTTCTAGAGTTGATTCTAGACTAGTAAGAATATTCTCTCTGTATCTATCTCTGTACTTGCACACACACACACACACACACATATATATATATATACATACATACATATATATACATATATATATATATATGTATATGTATATGTATATATATATATACATATATATATGTCAATCATAGTGCACCATGGATTAAAAACAATACATGTGATTACCTAAGAGACTTTGATAAATGATTCTTGTAGACATGTTCCATAATATGGTTCTATGTGAGAAAATACATCCCACAAACATGTGCCACAATATTCTAGTAGTAGTTAGTCACAACCTCAAAGTTATATAAGAGAAGCTGTAAAAAATGGAAAAAATGACCCAACGCAAGAGAGCTAGTGAGGCACTAGAGGTGACCTAAAGAACCTTTGTAATGGATAAAGGGGGTAGAACGTACCCCAAGCAGAATATGCAAATGCCATAATAAAGAATGGGGAATGAGCTCCCTGAAAGTGTTCCTGAAGGGTAATGTATAAAGGTAATATACCCTTAAAAATTTTCATAAATCAGAGACATAAGAAGGGATGAGAAATACATCATCATGCATACATGTATACAACTCATCATATAATTAGACTGGTAAGGAAAGCCTTTCTGCTCCAGTATCTCCTTGAAAGCCTCACATCATCTTCCCAAATTGTTAAGATGCGGGATGGGAAACATCACATGTGAGAGAAGGAAGATATCCAAAGAACTAACATAGAAAAAAAAATCAAAGATATCATTGTTGAGTATCTTATGGTGTCTATAAAATATCGGTTGTTTCGTTCACCATGAGGTAGACAACGATCTTTCTAGGTTTTTGATTTGCATCCTTCATTGTCAACATACAGTAAATTACTTAATTATTTAGGTGGTTAGGGTTTTGTGTACTTGAATAAAGATGGCCCCAATTCTATTTGTAAAGGAGAAAGTGAATTCATTATGGAAAATATCGTCCCAATATTAACAAGACATGAGGTAGATCAATGGATCTAAAACCTATATCTATGTGTTACCTAAAAGATTCTTATTGTGACCAATAACACATATGTTTTATATCTTTTTGTTGGGCATAGAAATTTCAAAAGTCTATGATTAGAAAGAGACCTGACAACAGCGGAAATATAGAATTGTAAGTAGAAGCTACCATAAATGTTCAACCCAAGTCAACTAACCTTATATCACCCCCTTTGAATGTGAGATTGACAATCTTGAGAATCATTTTATATATATTCCCATTATTATTAGATATATCTCAAGTATTTTGAATGTTTGAAGAGAACTTTATAACATTATTAGTACTTATGCCACCAAGTTGGCATTTTAATGAGGAGGCTAAGAAGGATTTTTGGGATGATATGGATGAATTCATGTAGGGAATACTGAAAAAAAGAAGATCATTATTGGGAGTGGTTTAAATGTCCATGTGGGGAATAACAATGCTGGATATGAGAGAGTTCATGGTGGTTTTAGAAATGGTAGTAGAAATGGAGAAGGAGAGAGGATATTAGACTTTGTAGTTGCATATGCTATGATTTTGGAAGACACCCATTTCAAGAAAAGAGAATCTCTCATGAACAAGGAAGCGACAAGGGTGACACCGCGAGCCACCTACAAGTCCTACTATAAAAGCACCATCAGTATTAGTCCTGGAGTCTCCACCAGTTGTCAATGTCAAATCCTTAAGAGAAATCAAAGATGATGAGATCTCAGTGTCCCAATGGCCATAGGTACCAAATCTTGGAAGGCTATGTTCATTTCAAATGAAGCTGATGATACAATTCTTCAACAACGTCAGTGAAGATTGTTGATGGAGATGTGAAGTACTCAAAGGATATCACTAAAATAAATGTGTCGAGATGGGAAAATACTAACGTTGTCTATGTCATTGGATTGAAATCTCACTAGCCAACACTTCATAGACTCCTATCAATTATATGGAAATATAAGGGAGAGTTTGAGATCCTATCACGAGGAAACAATTATTTTGCATTAGGTTCTCAGATCTAGAAGATATGAGGGTGGAGCTTAACCGAGCCCCTTGGTTCGTGGTTGGAAAGCCATGATTCTTAAAACATGGTAGAGAGGAGAGCCATTGGAGAAGTTGAATATAGCTGAGATCCCAGTTTGGGTGAGGGTCTATGACCTTCTTTGAGAACTCTGGGATGAGGAAGTCTTCAACATGATTGGTAATTTCCAAGGTACCCCTTTTTGTCTTGATTTCCTTACTAAGAAGTATATGAGATTGTATTTCTATAGAATCCAAGTGCTCATCTCAAAAAAATCTTCCTTTCCTTCTAAAATGAATCTCATAAGTGATTATGGAACAAAGTATGTTGTTAAATTTGAGTATGAATGGATCCCAGTTTATTGCAAGGCTTGTGGAACTTTTGGGCACGGGCAAGGAGACTGCATCAATGTAGGTGTTAAGAAGCCACAAATGAAACATATCTGAGTGGATAAAGCTCAAGGGGAGATAAAGAGTGTCATGGATACCTTTTATGTCTATTCTCCAAATGAGTCAGTAGTGGTTGAGCAGGTGAATGTTGATATGCACAATTCTTCTATGTTGGTTGCACAAGTGAATGTAGAAATGCCTATTTCTATCTCACAAGTGGAGTCTGGTTCAATTCTATCAGAAAGTTCAACTATGCTGGTGTTTTAGGACCATGCTATTCTAACTACTCCTCTGAGTGAATGGACTCAAAAGTCAAGGAAGCATGGTTATCCAACTAGGAATGTCTCTAAGGTTCCTCAATAGAAAGCAATAGGGATCCCTATTTCTCCTAACAGTTTTTGTGTGCTTGATTTCTCAAAAGCTACTGATGTTACTGTTACTGGTGGGCCTCCAGTAATTCTTCCTCATGGATGAACAACTCTCAATTCTATCCTAGAATGTCCAAGGTCTAAACAAAGTTGGACTCCAATATGTTATTAGGGAGGCTATTATTCATAACTCATCTTTCGTTGTTTGTTTATTTGAAACTAAGGTTAGATGGTGGATTCCATGAATAGGATTTAGTATTATGCAAGATGGATTTATAATCATGAATCACACTCCATAGGGAGAGTGCTAATTTCTTGAATTAGGGATGATATTCATATTGACATAGTTCATCAAGATGATCAATTCATCCATAGTTATGTTATAGTTGAAGACTCTTCTTTCTTTCTTACAACAATTTATGCACACAACCCTGAAGTGAAGATAATCTTATTTGGTCCAAATTGTTGGATATTCGTGACTTAGTTAGGAAAGCTCCATGGTTTATCACATATGACTTCAACTGTGTATGATTTTCTTTTAACAAATTTAGTACAACTGAGCCTTCTTATAGGTTCATGGACTTATTCAATGATTTTGTCAATGAAGCTAATCTTTCTGAAGCCTCTCTTTTGGGTTATTCTTTTACATGGGTATAATAGGCATGTGTTTAATTATGACGAGGATTGATAAAGTTTTTTATAATCTCACTCTTGTTGATATGTATCCTCGTATGTGGGTGATTATTCATGCATCTATTCACATTGGTCATAGAGTTCTTTCTATTCATCTGGAGGAGAGTAATTTCAAAAGGCAACCCCCCTTCAAATTTATTAATGCTTGGACTTCTTGCTCTAATTTTATTAGCATTGTTGAAGAGGTGTGGAAGACAAAAGTGATTGTTAACCTAATATTTAGGGTTTATGAAAAGTTAAGGAAACAAAGGGGGGCTCTTTATCAATGAAATAAGAATAATGTAGGCAATATTTATGATAATAGGAAGCTTAAAGAAGCTTAGGCATGCGAGGCTTAGTTTTCTACTAACAATGATACTAATGACTCTATTTTACAGACCTTCATAGTAGAAAAGAGGAAATTGGCTGTTGAAGTTTACAATGTAGAGGAATTATTGGAAAGGTAGAGGCCAAGGGTTCAATGGCTTAATCTTGGATAGAAGAATTCTATTTTTTCTCACTCATCTCTTAAGAATAGAAGGAAAAAGTATAGTATAAGAAGCATAGTTATTGATGATTCCATTTTTACAGATGAGTCTTCAATTGAAAATCATGTTACTGAGTTTTACAAGAAGTTATTCTTTGAATATTCTTCTCCTATTCGAGATTCGAATAGTTCATGGAGTCTTACCTCAACTTAGTGATGATAATTTAACTCTTTATGTGCTTTTATTTCTCAAGAAGAAATTGATGATGTTATTAATAATTCTAATGGAGATAAAGCTTCGTCCCTGATGGGTTTAATTAGCATTTCTACAAAACCTGTTGGCATATTATTGGTCAGGATGTGTCTAAGGCAATGCTGAACTTCTATGGAAGTGGTAAGCTTATTACCTTCATTCTGAAGATCAAGAATACTTCTACTGTTAAAGGCTGGAGGCCTATCTCTTTGTGCAATGTGTTTTTTAAAATCATTTCAGAAGTACTAACTAATAGGCTACAAAACATTCTACCTAGTCTGATTAGTCCTGCACAAAGTACATTTATAAAAGGCAGATCAATCAGTGATTCTACCCTTCCGGTGAATGAGTTGATAAATTGAGATGACCCGCACCACAAGAAAGAAAGATTACTCAAAACAAAATGTGGAATTACCAAGTTGCTAGAAAGTAGGGAAAATTAAAAACCATCTCCTCAAGAGCATAAAATCTAAACCTTATCATAGATGAATCCTCAAAAGACACATGTATATATATAACACCTGCCAAAAGATTATTACATATCATTATTCACTAGCTCACTAGACACAACATGTGCATGTGATAACCTGTTCACATACATACATGCCATATCTATACAAAAAATGCATATAGCCAAAGCATCGTCTTGATATACAATGTCTGCAAAACACCCCCAAGGACCTGAGAGTACAAGGAAGACATATAGGACTCTACTACAAAACTCAAGAAGCTTATCCAACCTTTACTCTGCTACTGCTCCTCTTGCTGCTCATCCTCAACAACACAATCTCTACCTCTTCGTGCTCAACCACCTAAACCATTTGGAAACCCACAGGGTGAAACCAAACATCCCAACGGGAGATATAACTCTTTGCCAACGTATATTAAAAGCACATGTACTAAAGAAGGTAGAGAACATACAATATCAGGTTGAGCAGATTCAGCTAAATGATACATATCAAATTGATAAGACAGATTAAGAAAACTAGATAGTTACCACTAAGAAATAGAACAATCATTACTTTAGTAAGGAATATGAAGAACATGTATAACAATTGACTTCTTTTACCACATTATAATTCAAGAAATCATTACAAATATATGACAGAGGGTTCAACCAATGTGAAGCATATTTGACCCTAGGAAAAATATACTACATGACTGTATTACATCTTTTCTTATGCCCTAAGGATTTGAGTCGTACCACTCAAATGCAACCGACCACTACTAATTCGAAATCGGTGCCATACAAGGTCTATGGAAGAGCCAGAATCCACAACCTACCCAATACTTTTTGGTCAGTACAAGAGAAACACTGCAGAGACATATCAATCAACTACAAACAATGACATATAGTCAAGCTGAAGGATAGGCTCACACACGACCATCCCTATAAAACACCTAGCCCGCCTTGGTATAGGTCCCGATGCTAGAAGGATAGGCTCACACATGACCATTCATAAGAAGAGACATCAATGTAGTCAAACTTCTGCCTATCCCTTACCGTAAGGAGAACAGGTCACACATGGTCGTCTCGCACAACCTATCATTGTGGACGCAAGGAGATACTTGACTTTCATCCCCTCATATTAAAAAATACATGCTCTGAGTTTCCCATAGGAATGACTCGTTTCACCATCCAAGTAGTTATGATACTGGAATGGATCTATGGCACATGGAAAGTACATTATTAGGGTTTCACTTGATTAGTTAGGCCAATTATGTGTCTTTTAGCATCAATCAAGTTACAACGTATAAACCCAAAACAAACTCTACAAAGATAAGGGGATATTACAACTCTAGAGGATATAAAACTTCTAAGGTGTGAACTTGTCACATCATCACATGATACTTATAGCACTTCTATTCACAAGGACATTAACATTATCACACTGCAATGCAAGGTCATCACCAAAATTGCACTGCTATTAGATATAAATCCCTCATCACATCACTGGAGGATAACACCTCTCACTAGTCTTTATGCTTTTTCCAGGTCATAAGACCCATCACAACATTATGATCCCAACATGCCTCACCATGGCCCATATACATCACCCTGTACCACATAATGATAACCATAGCACTCACAAATATATGACATACATTCCACCTGCAAAGTTAGAATCACACAAGTAGGAGAGAGAAAATGTAATCACACACCATTCATCCAATGAACTCAATAAGTATAGCATGCCCTAGGATTAGGGTTAGGGTTTCAAACACATAGCCAATTAGAGTTTCATAGAACTATTCCATCACCAAACCCTAGTCTCATCACCTCCCACTTTATTGGAGCATATTTGGATTAGAAAATCATTATTAACTTTTTTAATCAACTTCCTAAACAATATTTTGTATCAACCAACATTTACATGTTCATCTGTAGCAACCTTAGAATGTCTCACATATGTTGAGACCATGTACTCATGTGAGTGGATCAACCATCCATCAACCACATGTCACGACTACTCTCAAAGTAGGTGTCTCAATCACAAGAAAACCAAGTGTCTCGACCACAAGCAAACCACACGTCTTGACAATGAACAAAACATGTTTCTCGACCACAACAAGAACCATCAAAGCAAGTGTCACAACCAACACAAGAACATGTGTATCGACCCTAAGTGTTACGACCATCAACCCATTAGGGTTTCAGTCATGACAACAACAACATGTGATATGTAGCAACGATAGGAGAAAGGGGAGTGTAGCGACCATTAGGGTCAATCTACCTGGACATCACTTTACCCTCTCCAAAATAGAAGGTACGTCATTCAAAACAAAGATTAACATCAAGGAAAAACCATCATCAACAATATGGAAAACTCCATGCAAAAAGAACATAAAAACCTTGAAATTTGATCTCCAACATAATCCATCAAGAAACTAAATAAGGGCAAAGAAGACCAAGCTTCAACCTCAAGAAAAACTGATCAAAACCTCAAGAAAAACATGGAAGCCGAACCATACCATGATGATACAAACAAGGATCGTGATGCATGTATAAAAATCACCTCAACCATCACATAACAAGTTGGGTACAAGAAACTTAGGGTTTAGAAAGAGAGAAATATACATGAGAGTACTACAAAGTCCAAAACCTTAGATCATGATAACCTCATCTAGCACATTATCATCAAGTTTTAGAGATGAAAATAGTAGAATGCAAGTGATATTATGGTGCAAGTAATAGAAGAAGGTAGAGAGTTATATAACCCATCTTAGATAGATAACCTAGCTTCCAAGATTAAGAACTCCAAAGGAAAATATGAAGATCCAACCAAGGTCAACACTTCGTCTAAAAGATTACCTCCAAAGAGAAGAAACCATGGTCAAAATATAGCTCAAGAAAGAGGGTAACAACCCTAGAAACCCAAACATCACCATATGATGCCACCTCATCAACCAAGGTCCAACAAGGCATCCCATATCATCATTCTCTCTCTCATGATGCTAAAGCACTAAGTGAACACTTAACATGTGACTAATTGCAAGGTAATCCCTCAACTTGGGTAAAATGCAATTTGGTCCAAAGCAACGATACATAGCTCAAACATCATCTAAACAAGACCAAACTGGAAACATAAGGTTGTCACATGTTCAAAAAACATCTCAAAGAATTAGATTAAGGTTGAAGAATCTTATTAAGAAAAGAGAACATATTAAAACATTAATTTAGGTCAGGGGCCTTACTACCATAAACCCCTAACAAGGATTTTGCCCCCAAAATCTTAAACTAAAAGAGATAGGTACTTTATACACATATCTTCCTCAAGCTCCCACGTGGCTTCCTCTATGCCACGATGATGCCATGAAACCTTCTCTAACACTATATCCTTTTTTCTTCAACTTCTTGATCCTCCTATCTAGGATCAACATATGACCTTCCACATAAGACACATCTTCTTCCAACTCAACCTCAACTAGCTGTATCACTAACTCAGTATATGGGTGGCACTTCCTTAACATAGACACATGGAACACTAGATGCATCTTGTGCAACTAAGGTGGCAACTCCAACTTGTAAGACACCTTCCCAACACGTGCCACCACAGGGTAAGGTACCATATAATTGGGAGCCAACTTACCCTTCTTCCCAAACCTCAAAACACCCTTCCAAGGAGAGACCTTGAGATACACTCTGTCTCCCACTTGGAACTCTAAGGTCCTGCGACTGTTTCTACATATGACTTCTGTCTGTCTTGTGCCACTTTCATCTGCTGTTGAATCATGCTAATCTTTTCTATTGTCTGTTAGACAAGCTCAAGACCCAAAAGCTGGTAATTACTAGTCTCACACCAACACAACAAAGACATATAACACCTCATAAGGTTCCATATTAATGCTCCTCTGATAACTGTTATTTTAGGCAAACTCTATTAGACTGAGGTGCACATCCCAACTGCCCAAAAACTACAAAACACAGTCTCTCAACAGATCTTCCAAGATATGGATTGTCCTCTCTGATTGCCAATATGTCTGTGGGTGAAACATTGTATTAGACTTCAACTGCGTACCCATAGCTATGTGAAGACATTCCCAAAAATGACTGGTGAGATGAGTACCTCTATTAGACACAATGGTAGATGGGATACCATGCAAGCACACTATCTCATCAACAAATATCTATGCAAGTTTCTCTATCATATACATGGTCTTCACTGGTAAAAATTGCACTGTCTTTGTCAACCGGTCAACTATCAAGCATATGGAGTCATGACCTTTGGCTGTCCTCAGGAGACCAACCACAAAGTCCATCGTGACATGATCTCATTTCCACTGTGGTATAGGCAATGGTTGTAAAGTCCCTACATGATTTTGATGCTCAGCTTTAACCTACTGATGTATAAGACACTTTGCAACGAACTTAGCCACATCACACTTCAAACCAGGCCACCAATACAAATCCTTAAGATTAAGATACATCTTGGTGCTACCTGGATGCATGACATACATTTAAGAATGAGCCTATTTGAAGATCATCTTCCTCTGATTATCAAAATTAGGAACCACGACGCTGTCGTGGTAGCACACCATCCCATCATATGACCCATGGAAGCCATCATGCTTCTCACAGCCAAACTGATCGAATCTTCCATATCATAGTATCATCCTGTTGAGCCTCACTAATATGTTGCTGCAACATAGGCTTCACCTACAACTGTGCCAACAACCTTGCTAACATGGACACTTCTAACTTCACATTCATATGATGCAAGGAGACCAACATGTCCATTTTATGGCACACCAAGGAACATAACTTTGCTTTGTCAACAAATAACGATGATGAAGACATCCTGCTCAAAGAATCTACCACTATGTTCGCCTTCCCTAGACGGTAGTCTATGGTGCAATCATAGTCCTTGATTAAATCTATCTAGAAACGCTGCCACATATTCAACTCCCATTGCAAAGAGATGTACTTCATATTCCTGTGGTC
Organism: Alisma plantago-aquatica; assembly: GCA_963693085.1. Taxonomy (NCBI): domain Eukaryota; kingdom Viridiplantae; phylum Streptophyta; class Magnoliopsida; order Alismatales; family Alismataceae; genus Alisma; species Alisma plantago-aquatica. The sequence goes on along the minus strand of OY856415.1, from coordinate 621,980,584 downwards.
GGTGAAGATTTGGCACTTCTTGCCATAAAGGTAGTGCATCTAAGTTTTTCAAGGTGTGAACCACCACTGCAAGCTCCTAATCATGCGTGGAATAGTTCTCTTCATGCTTCTTCAATTTTTGTGACACAAAATATATCACATTCCTATCTTTCATTAACACACATCCCAAACAATTCCTAGAGGCATCATAAAAGACAATATAGCCTTTTCCTTGATCAGGAAGAACTAACATTGACACACTAGTCAACTTTTCCTTAAACAACTAAAAATCATGTTGGCACTTGTCATACCAGACAAACGACACACCTTTCCTTCTTAACTTTGTTAGGGGTAAGACTATGGCGTTGAAGTTCTTGATGAACATCCTATAGTGGCCTACCAGACCCAGAAAAGTGCAAACTTCTATTGACATCTTTGGTTGTTCCCACTCTATCATAGACTCAGCATTCTTGGAATCCACACGAACACCCTCAACATATATCACATGTCCATGAAAGGGCACCTCTTTCAGCCAAAACTTGCACTTGCTGAACTTTGCATACAACTGATGCTATCTCAACAAAGTCAACACTTGATGTAGATGTTGTTCATGTTGCTGGATATCTCGACTATATATTAGGATATCATCTATGAAGACCACCACAAACTGATACAGATAGGGTCTGAACACCATGTTCATCAAATCCATGAACACTACTGGTGCATTGGTTACCCCAAACGACATAAGCACAAACTTGTAGTGACCATACCTCATCCTAAAAGTTGACTCTAGTATGTCATAGGACTTGATACACAACTGGTAATATCCAAACCTCAGGTCTATCTTGAAAACACTACATCACCTCGTAACTAGTCAAACAAATCATGAATCCACGACAAGGGATACTTGTTGTTTATCGTCACCTTGTTCAACTATATGTAATCAATGCATAGCCTCATGGATCCATATTTCTTCTTCACAAACAACATAGTAGAACCCCATGGAGATGTGCTCGGTCTGATAAATCCTTTCTCAACTAGCTTTTGCAACTATTTTTTTAACTCTTCCATCTCAGCTGGCTCCATCATGTATGGTGTCTGTGTGATTGATTACATACCAGGAAGTAGGTTGATCTCAAAATCAATCTCTCTAATTGGGGGAACACCTGAGAATTCATTTGGAAACATGTCCTCAAACTCACAAACGACTGGCACCTCCTAGATACTTGGAATCCTCACCTTGGTATCCACTACATGCGCTAATAACACATCACAACCCTACCTCATCAACTTCTCTTCTACCATCACTGACACCAAGCAGGTAGGGAGAATCTTCCTATCTCCTTGGAAGACCCATAAAACATCACCATCAATAAATGTTGCCTCCTTGGAACTACAGTCCAAGACCACCTGATATTTCTCCAAAGTATCCGTTCTAAGGATCACATCAAGTCCATGCATGTCAAGTGGTATGAGGTCCACTTGAATGCTGTAACCTGAGAAAGAAAGGACATAGGAAATACACACCTCCCACAACTCGATGGAATCAACCAAGGGGGCTTCTAAACGAAGACTATCTCATCTACAACTAATAGGCAAAGAACAACTAGCAATCTCTTCTCGAGTGATACAAGAGTGTGTAGCACCCAGGTCAACCAAACCACATATAAAGTAAGAAGAAGACAAATTAGAATAAAATAACTCCATTTGACCTGTCACAACTCGTGGGTTGACCGCTCCTTTTGAATGAATCATCACATAGAATTGATCCTTTACCTGTTGTCACCTCCTTCCTCAGCTTGCTTGTCTAGAATAACCAACATGCGTTGCCTAACCACATCCTCTTCCACTGCCACTGTTGGACTGTTGTTGTTGATGCAACTCTTGCTGACTCTACCTTGGCTACTGGGTAACTTACTCGTCTCTCACAGGGCAATACGGTCTTGTATTCCTAGTCTGTCCACACTTGTAGCAAGTCTTGCTCTCATACCATGGCCTTGACAACCCTATTACTGATTCTGATGCATCACTATGGGCTCCTGCAGGCAGAAAACTACAACCTCTACCTCTACTTGGTGACCATAGAGAGTGACTTTCCAATCTCTGATATGATAGTGGAATTAAGAACCTAGGATTCTTGAAGCCTCCAGATGATTGTCCTTAATAATGTACATGCCTCTTCTTGGCCTTCATCTCAACTTCTCCACCACCGACTATTCCACCCTTCTGACCGACTCCATAAACGCGACAGACTTCTCTCTATTCTTTAGGGATGAAACTGGAGTTTTCAAATCTGTACTCAAACCTTCCTCCAACTATATGATCCTCTCCTTGTATGTCACTACTATATGTGGACAAAACCTTAGAAGATCCATAAACTTCACTTCATACTTGTTCACCAATATAGATCTCTGTTAGATCTTCTTGAACTGGTTGATCTTCCCATCAAGGTTGGTCTCCAAAAAGTACCGACTCACAAACTCTCGTCGGAACTCTTCCTAACCGATCACACCAAGTGGCCTTTTCTCCTCTTTATTGGCCCACCAATGGCCAACACTTCCCTTTAACATATCCAAAACATGCTTCACCTTATCCTTTGCAGGGATGTTGAGGATCTTGAAGGCCTTATACATATTGATCAACCACAAATCTGCATCTTCTAGGTCTACCATATCTGCATACTCCACCGCCCCTACATGTCTCAACCTCTCAAAGGTCTTCCCCGATCCCAAAGATTCTACATTGGGGACTGCTGCTATCACTTGGGGTGGAGGCATTCTGTCCTCCGTATGTGTCATCATAGCCATTAACTGTACAAACATGGACTGAAAAGCGAGATTGGCTACAACAACGGGGTCATGCTGGGGCATCTCAGGTACTCCATCAACCCTCTCCTGCCTCCTGGCACCACCACCTGGTGCAACAACACTACTCTCCGCAACATGTTCATCATGTTCTGTAGCCATCTTTTCTCTTCTTCTTCTTCTTCTTCTTCTTCTTCTACATAAGCAGAAGTTACAATTAACAGACTGGAGGACAGTATAATAGATACAAATCCTAGTCCTATGTCGCTATAGACTCAGTGAACCTAAATTTCTGATACCAAACTATGACGCCCCACGCCACATGAAAGCGAGATTACTCAAAACAACATGTGGAATTAATACTAATCAACCAGGTTTCCAAAAAGAACAAGAAATTAAAAACCATCTCCTCAAGAGCATAAAAGATTAAACTTATCACACCTGAGTCTTCAAAAGCCACATGTATATATGTATAACACCTGACAAAAGATTATTACATATCACTTCTTAGCGGCTCACTGGACACAACATGTACGTGTGATAACCTATTCATATGCATACATGCCATATCTATACAACAACAACATAAAGCCAAACATCACCTCAATATACAATGTTTGCAAAACACCCCCAAGGACTCGATAGTATAGGTACGACACATTAGACTCTACTACAAAACACAAGCAACTTATCCAACCTTTACTAAGATATTGCTCCTCTTGCCGCTCAGCCTCAACAAAACAATCTCTACCTCTTCATGCTCGACCACCTAAAAAATGTGGAAACCCACAGGGTAAGACCAAATGTCACCGCGAGAGATATAACTCTCTGCCAACGTTTATTACAAGCACATGTACTAAAGAAGGTAGAGAACATATAATATCAGGTTGACCAGATTCAGCTAAATGATATGTATCAAACTGATAACACAAATTTAGCAAACTAGGCAATTACCACTGAGTAGTAGAACAATTATTACTTTAAGAAGGAATATGAAAAACATGTATAACACTTGACTTATCTTACTGCATTATCATTCAAGAAATCAGTACAAAGATTAGGCAAAGGGTTCAACCAATGTGAAGCATATTTGACCATAGGAAAAATATACTACAAATGTATTACATCTTTTATCATGCCCTGAGGAATCAAGTCATACCACTCAAATCCAACTGACCACTACTAAGTGAAAATTAGTGCCATACAAGGTCTATGGATGAGTCAGAATACACAACCTCCCCAACACCTCTTGGTCAATAAAAGAGAAACATCATAGAGATATATCAGTGAACTGCAAACATTGACATATAGTCAAGTTGAAGGATAGGCTCACGCATGCCCCCCTATAAAACACCTAGCTTACTTTGGTACATGTCACAATGCTAGAAGAAAAGGCTCACCCATGCCATTCTTAAGAAGAGGCATGAATGCAGTCATATTGTTGTCTATCACATATCACAAGAATAACAACTCACACATGGTTGTTTCACACAACCTATCATTGTGAACACAAGGAGATACTTGACTTGCACCCCCACATATTAAAAAATATGCACTCTGAGTTTCCAATAGGAATGACTCGTTTCACCATCCAGAAAGTTCTAATACTGACATGGATCTATGGCACACAGAAACTACATGATTATGGTTTCACTTGATTAGTTAGGCCAATTGTGTGTCTTTTAGCATCAATCAAGTTACAACATATAAACCCAAAACAAACTCTACAAAGATAAGGGGATAGTACAACTCCAGAAGATATAAAACGTATAAGGTTTGAAATTTTCACTCCATCACATGATACTTATAACACTAGCATCCACAAGGCCATTAACATAATCACACTCCCATGCAAGGTCATCACCACAATTGCACTGGTATGGGATATAAATCCCTCATCACATGACTGGAGGATAACACCTCTCACTAGGCTTTAAGATTTTTCCAGGTCATAAGACCCATCACAACATTATGATCTCAACATGCCCCATCAAGGCTCATAGCCATCACCCTATACCACATAATGATCACCATAGCATTCACATATCTATGACATGCATTCCACCTGAAAGGTTAGAATCATAGAAGTGGGAGAGAGAAAATATAATCACATGTCATTCATACAATGAACTCAACAAGTATAGCATGCCCTGGGATTAGGGTTATGGCATCAAACACCTACCCAATTAGAGTTTCATAACACTATTCCATCACCAAACCCTAGTCTCATCACCTCCCACTTTCTTGGAGCATATTAGGATTAGAACATCACTATTAACTTGGTTAATCAACTATCTTAATAGCATTAGGTATCAACCAACATTTACATGTACATACATAACAACCTTACAATGTCTCACATATGTGGTGATCATATACTCATGTGGGTGTATCGGCCATCCATCAACCACATCTCACGACCACTCTCACAATAGGTGTTTCAACCACATGCAAACCAAGTGTCTAGACCACAAGAAAACCATGTGTCTCGACAATGAACAAAACATATGTCTCGACCACAACAAGAACCATCAAAGCAAGTGTCATGACCAAAACAAGAACTTGTGTATCGACCCTAAGTGTTATGACTACAACCCATTAGGGTTTGGGTCACGACCGCAGCAACATGTGATACATAGTGACCATAGGAGAAAGGCGAGTGTATAGACCATTAGGGTCAAGATACTTCAACATCACTTTATTTCTCCAAAGTAGAAGGTACCCCGTTCAAAATAGATATTAACATCAATGAAAAACTATCATCAACAAGATGAAAAACTTCATGCAAAAAGAACATCCAAACCTTAAAATGCGATCTCCAACATAATACATCAAGAAACTAAATAAGGGCAAAGAAGACCAAGCTTCAACCTCAAGAAAAACCAATCAAAACCTCAAGAAAAACATGGAAGCCAAACCATACCATGATGATACAAAAAAGGATCATGATTCATGTACCAAAGTCACCTCAACCATCACATAACAATCCGGGTACAAGAAACTTAGGGTTTATAAAGAGAGAAATATACATGAGAGTACTACAAATTCTTAAACCTTAGATCATGATAACCTTATCTAGCACATTAGAATCAAGTTTTAGAGATGAAAACAACAACATGCAAGTAATATTATGGTGCAAGTAATAGAAGAAGGTAGAGAGTTATATAACCCGCCTTAGGTTGAGAACCAAACTTCCAAGATTATGAGCTCCAAGGAAGAAGATGAAGCTCCAATCAAGTTCAACACTTCAGCCATAAGATCACTTCTAAAGAGAAAAACAACATGGTCAAAAGATAGCCTAAGAAATAGGGTAACAATCGTAGAAACCCAAACATCACCATATGATGCCACCTCATCAACCAAGGTCCAACAAGGCATTCCATAACATCATTCTCTCTCTCATGAAGCTAAAGAACTAAGGGAACACTCAACATGTGACTAATTGCCAACTTGGGTAAATTGTAATTTGGTCCAAAACAAGGATACATAGCTCAAACATCATCCTAACAGGACCAAATGGGAAACATAAAATTGTCACATGTTAACAAAGTATTTGAAAGGATTAGATTAAGGTTTAAGAATCTTGTTAAGCAAAGCAAGCATACTCAAACATTAATCTAGGTTATGGGCCTTACATAAATAATATCTTTAAGAGTTCAAAACCAAAGATGTGTGTTAAAACATTTGTCATAAAGGTGTATGATTCTGTTGATTGGTCCTATATCAAATTGATTCTTGGTAATACTCCCTCCCTGCCTTATCCAATGGATTGATGCACTTCATGGCTTAATGAGGATGCAAGTTCTGATTAATGTACCCAGATATTCCTTTTAACCTAGTAGAGGCATAAGGTAAGGAGATTGACATGCTCTGTAACTTTTTATCATTTCTATGGAGGGTTTCTATAGCATTATGAATTATAATCTTACTCATAATAATTTGTTCCCTATTAAAGGATCTCATGAATTCTCTATTTCTCATTCTATTTTCATAGATGATGTGGTTGTTTTTTCTAAAGCTGATCCAAACTCTATTGAAGGAGGCAACAAAGTTCTTCATGATTTTAGTAGTGTCACAACTATCGATATCAGCCTCGAGAAGAGTACTATCATATGAAATCCTTCTACTGAAACACATGTGGGGAATTCTGATTTGAAGATAAGGATTGGAAGATTGTCTTTGAAGTATCTGGGCTTCCTTTATTTACGAGCATACTTTCTAGAGTTTTATGCTCTCTTATTATTGATAAAGTTAAAAGTAGACTGAAAGGATGGAAGTCTCATCACCTTTCTTATGCAGGTAGATTTGAGCTCATAAAGTCTACACTCTTTTCTTTTCATTTATATTGGGCTTCATCTTTTACCCTTACCATAGTTGTCTTTGATGAGATTGGTATGCTATTTGATAATTTCTTATGGGGTGGGGAATTTTTTGAAAAACCACCCTTATGGTTGCTAGGAAAAATGTTTGTAAAATGACAGATGAAGGGGGTTTGAGTGTTAAACTAAGCTCTAATATTGTTTATGCTTGTGTTGTTAAGAATCTTTGGAATATTTCATTAAAATGGATTCTATGGGTAAGATGGATCCATTCAAGATACCTTAATGGTGATTTAGTTTGGAGAGTGAGGCACACATCTTGTTCCTCTTGGATGTGGATATATCTACCAAAGATTAGAAACCTAATTCTTAGTAGAGTTTCTGTCAATGCTGGCCTATCTACTCTCATTTGGAGAGAGCATTGGTTACCAAAGGGTAAGTTCCTCGATGATGTGCTAGATAAACGAGATATTCTGAAATTGGTAGAGGAAGGTTTGCCAAGATGGAGTGTTTCCTAGATAATGGTAAATGGATCATTAGTAGATCTAGACATTGCAACATAATTGTTGATTTTATCAAAGTTTTTTTTTGACCCTTCTTGTAAGTCGTTTTGTTCAGATGTTTTAAACAAAGAAGCCCCTGTAAATTTGAAGGACTTCTGGAATCTGGTTCGTACTAAGTACCTACATGTCAATTGGTCTGATTGGGTGTGGAAATCAGATGCTCCTATCATATGTAGACTTTTGTTTTGGAGACTTATGTTGTATAAATTGTTAACTCACGATCATTTGAAAAATCATGGATATAGTTTTGCATCAAGGTGTGAGCTTTTCCGTTGCTGTATAGAAGATATAAAATAGATTTTTGTTAATTTCTTGTGTTAATATATCTTATTTATATTCAGCTTTATTATATTTTTTAATTTCTATATACTAGTGGACCTCTATGTAATTTCTCTAGGTTCTCTTATTAATAAAAGGGAGAGGGCACATTGCTCCTCTTTACACGCTGCATTGCAACACCCTATCTTTCTTGTTCACATGGTACCAGAGCAACAAGATCCAAGGGAAACATAGCCGGCTCTAACCCTAACCAACAAGGCAAGCTACCACCGCACTGGATAGTCATCACCACTGCCAAGAAATAGTAGCAGCCACCAACAGTAGCAACACCATCGTCTCTGGGTAGAGGCAGGCTGTCGGGCAGTAGCAGGCGCCAACGCTGGTAGCAACAGGTTGTCAGGCAGAAACTGTGCCATCGACAGCCCACCACCGATAGCCCGCCTCCGTTGGAGGCTTATCACTATTGGCCAATCAGCCACCAGGCATCTTTTTGTCAGGCTAGTTTCACCGGGTGAGGGGCCAAACACGGTTCATTCTTGACCAAACAACACAAACTCCTTCAACCTCTCCAATGACCTTCTAAAAGTACAAATCAAGTAGCATACGTATATTTAGAGAATTCCTAATCACATCTCCTCCATGTGTGATTAGGAAATACTCTCTTGGAGGTTGTTGATTGATGAATGCATATTCATCATGAAATTCAATCGACATCTTGGGCTCAATTCAACCCAATTAATTCAATTTCATCTACTAAATATTGCAAAAATGAAAAATAGCTTAATTGGTTCAATTATCTAGATTATTAACTGGGTTTATATTGATTTTATGCAGGTCATGATGAGGCTCAGCCATCAAACTGGAACTCACCTTCACTCAAGATCCTCTCATCCTTGGTCTTGACAAAACGGTCTTGACCAAACAGTTTCATCCATTCGGTTTGGACATCTCTCAGTCTTAGCCATTCATCCATACGGTCTTGGTCCTACACTGACCCTTCAGTCTTGCCTTTACAATCTCTCAAGACCGCGAGCCTTTCCACACTATGAAATCATTGATCTACAGTCCTCATTCATTTGGGCTAATGGTTTTGATCATGATCTGCCCTATCGATTCCCTTCTAACGATCCTTCAAGACTTTGTGGAGTCCTCACAATCCTCAAACGGTGAGGAGCACCCTCATGCTCCCAAAATCATGAAGAAGCACTCCCTACCGTCGTCAATGACTCCACATCCTTCTCTTCAGCGTCGTCTTCCACATCACCTTGCTCACCTCTACAAAACCCTAATCCTCCATGAACAACAACAGTGCCCACATCACCTTTCTCCTCTTTCGATTGCTTGGACCTACAAGTCCCTGCCAGCACCACCCCATCCTCTCTCTGTTGTTGACGACATCACCTACAACATCACCAATACCACCACAACCACTTGCACGGTCTCAAGACCGTTAGGGCGTGAGACCGATCAGAGGTCGAAGACCGTTTGGATGCTGAAGCGAAGACCGTTTGGAGCCACGTCGATATATGAGACTAAGAGCGTGTGAACGATCACCGAAGACTGTTTGGATGGTATCACTAGAACGCATGACCAAGAACGTTAGGGCGCGAGACTGATCAGAGATCGAAGAATGATTGGATGCTAAAGCGAAGACCTTTTGGACCACTAGGGCAGCTAGAGAACAACCTTGCAAGACTATTTGGATAGAGATCCAAACCGGTAGGCACAGACCATTAGAGAAAGATAAGTGAGGACCGGATGGAGGATACTAATCAAGACTGTTTGGACGAGAATGCCCAAAAAATTAAAGAAAAATAGGTTGGAGGCATTTAACTCCAAACCGTTTAAACTCAAAACTGTGTAAAGTATTCATAGCAGAAACGTGAGGACCTAAACCAAGCCTATAAATAGGACCACAAGGGTCCTCATTTGGGGGGGGGGATCCAGGATGCCACCAGGCTGCCCAAATGCAAGATTTGATATAGATCCATCCACATACATCCACGCTACTGTCACTTCGCCTACTGCACCTTTTGCTGCGAGAAAGGAGGTCAAGATGAGAAAGAAGGTGGAGAAGAAGATCTTGCCCAGTCTGCCTTGGTGGTTCTTCCTCCTCATCCAAATATGCTCTGACACGACATAGAAGACCACATCATCTTCACCGAGCTGCGACTACCTTCCGCATCATGCTCACGGAAGATTCTCGTCTCTCTCTTATTCTTCTTGTTTCTCGTATCATGAACGAGTAGTTACTTTTTGCCAGGGTGCAAGGACTAGTCCCGCTTCCCATGCAAGCATGTTCTCTTGTTAAACATTCCATGGCAATGTATATAACTTTTCATTTCATTGTTAATCGTTAATGTTTGTGGATTGATTACCTTCTTGCTTTTATCTTGTTCTTCCCTATGTTACGAGAACTTCTATATGTAGGGTAGAATGTCGATTAACGAGGTTGACTCCCAAACTAGAAATAGAATGGGATTCCTTGAGGTCATAAGTGTATGATCCGTGAGGGGACGAGCCATCTAGCCTATGGTGATGCTTCTGTGGCCTAAACATCCCTTAGGGAGGGCCGCAACTTCAGTTGGATATCTGTATCTTTGTTGTTAATCGTCAATGTTTGCTTGTAGATTATTGCCTGCTTGCTGGTCGATTAGCACAGTGACTCCCTGACTAGAAATATAAAGGGATTCCTTGAGGTCGTAAGTGTATGATCCGTGAGGGGACGATCCATCTAGCCTACGGTGATGCTTCTGTGTGCCTAACACCTGTATTGGGGGCTCACAACTTCAGTTGGATATCTATATCTTCAGAACCATAAGTGCATGATCCGGATAGCAGCGAGACATCTGATGCCTAAGGTAATGCTTATGTGAACCTAAACATCCCTGAAGGAGGGTTCACATCAGTTCTATTTGGATAGTTATATATGTTTGATGTTTGGATGTGTTTGCATGTGTAGTAGAAGTGAAACCCAGGACCATTCCCACGATTCCATATCATTAATCTAGATCGAATTTAATTTTGCTCTTTACTTTCCTGCATTTAGTTTAATTAACCTCAATTCAACCAATCGTTTTAAATATTATCCTTACTTGAACAAGACTGGACTAGCAACGATTCTTAAAAACATTGTCCCTTGGGATTCGATCCTCAACTATACTGTGATAAGACCCATACACTTACGGGTGGTATTATTGCTCAAGGTTTTGGTTAAAAGCTCTGAGATTTTAACCCCGAGTGAATTTGCTAGTGTGATAACAAACCACGTCAAATTCTGGCGCCGTTGCCAGGGACAACGGAATTAGTTAGTCAAATTGAGTTCTTTTGAGGCTAATCTAGGATTTTGCTTTTTCTTTTGATATAATTGCTCATTCACTTGAATTCAGTTCTACTCTGTCAATCTCACTTCTAAAAAATCTTTCCATCCCAGGTACCAAAAGAGACTAGTGCATGCACCACTCAAATAGTCTCGGTCTCACTGCTAGCTTTGATCTTGAGATAGACAAAACTTTTCATCGATAGAAAAGAGAGAACCAAGCAAGGATGGATCAAGAGGAGGAAATAGCCTGAAGGATTGCTCAAACCCTTGCTACACAAAGAGATAGGCTTATGCAAGAAGCCAGAGCTGCAGTTGAAACAGAAATCCGAGCAGCACAATGTTACAACCCCAATTTTACATATGTTTTCATAATTGAAATGTAAAGATTTTATGAATTGGACTTAATTAAAAAGGTGGTATGCTTTGCTTCAAACAATGGATTACTTTGCAAATATCCCTTTGAATAGGAATTTCGTGATTCCTATTATTATGTTAATCCAATAATGGATATAAAAGAGAAGAAAAGAAGAAAAGTCCAAATAATTGAAAAAGAAATTATAATAATTATGAGATATATGGGGAAACATGTATGTTTGATCACCATGGGTGATATTTTGAATTCACATGTTTATAATAGTGAGAAGAAAATAATTTTATAATTTGGGAATAAAGTTCCATGTATTAATCTGCTTTCCTAACTACTTTTGGTTTGCCAAAAAGAAAAGAAGACAAGAAAAGCCTTCATAAGAAAGTAATGGTTCCTTTTAAGATTTAAAAGTTGTAGGAGGGATATATATATATATATATATATATATATATATATATATATATATATATATATATATATATATATATATATATATATATATATATATATATATATATATATATATATGTATATTCCTTTTGTAGGCATGCCTTGCCTTTTAGTTGGTATTTAATCGATCAAGCAAAGGAAAAAGAAAAAGAAAAGGGAAGTGTACAAAGGAAAGTAAGGGGAATATACTTAATTATCTTCCAAAAAGAATTGGAAAGTGACCCAGGCTTTCCTTCTCTAAGAACACGTATTAGTATTGTTTCCTCACATAGATTCATAATCCTAACCCTCAAGAGGGTCTTCTAGGAACCTATATAAGGTTGTAGTAGGGTTCCGAAAAGGGTTAATCTGGGTTGTTTGCTCCGGTAGCCATCAAGCATCAACCTTCCACCATAATGATTAATCACAGTGGCTAAGGACCTTCTTGGAGTCGAGGAATCTTCCTTGTAGAGGTGGGCTTCATAGGGATGCTTGCCGGGAGGGCCTTCCTTAGTTGCCTCGCACCAGCCGATCAGTGCGACAGTGGGAACGGCAGAACATGACGCCCAACGGGGAAAGGGAATCTGAGGTTGAGGATTTGGTGCTCTACTTATATGGTCGTGAGTAGCATAATCATCAGAGAGGTTCGTCCCTCGCTCCCACGCTACCAGAGAGATACTCGGTCGTCGTGTCCTCACTATAGCCTCTGTGCAACACCTACATAGGTTCTGTAGACTAGCCGTGGCTCGCAGGGCTGCTGCTCTTGAACCTGGCCATCTCAACCTTAGCTTGCAGCCTTATCTAGCACGGCGGAGGACGACAGAGGCAGAGGGTCCATTGCAGGTGACCTCCGACTCTTGGGGAGGAGGAGAGAACCTCGGGGTCGGTTTCGGTCAGCGGTAGAGCGGGGGTTCACGGGTAGAAGATGAGCAAGTGGCTCTGAACAAAAATGCCCTCCAAGGGGTGATGAAGCAGGTCGTCACGCAAGGGATAAAATCTACATTCAGTTATGATTCCTAAAGAGCAAGCAATGTTGCATGGAAGACACTTACGTGGCAGCCCCCCCATTGGCCCAAAGTAAGTCATTTTTGCAAAATTCATATCTAGTTAACCGTAGCTCAGATGAATACACGTAATATATGTATTTTACTCAGAAAAATGAGAGGAATCCAATAAAAATAGTTTTATAAGCTAATTTCTGTTTGAAATTCGAAAATTAATGAAATTTATCAACTTTAATGAATTAAAGATTAAGAAACCCTATTTTGAGATGATTAATGTATTTAGTAGGCTTTAATGGATGATTAAAGTTGGTATTAACCTATTAACGATAAAAAGGAACATTAGAAATCGAAATGATGAACTTTGCATGTAATTGGTTTAATTTAGAGTTTCATGTGCATGAATATGCTTTAATGGGCCTTGAAACCCTAATATTAGTGAATGAGACTATTAATGGCTTTAATTGATCAATTTCATGATAAAAGTTGAGATAAGATAATTCTAAGCTATTTCGAGCATAAAAGTTCCTAATTGTGGATAAATACCCTTAATGTAGTAATTAGGGTTTTTCTAATGAATGAAGGAAGAATTAATGACTAATAGAGTTCATATGTGAATTAGACCATAAGGAACTATGAATTGATGATAAATGAGCATAATGATCTTGTCATGGATTAAAAGGATAAAAATAGTAGCTTTAATGTAAAAGAGGCTTAATGAACTTAATTGATGATTAATTATGTTGTTTCTAAAATTAAGGTTATATGTTGTTAAAAGGTAACCTTAATAACTTTCAGAAAGGATAGATGAGAAATTAGGGTTTAAAAGAGTAAAATGAAGTAAAAACCCTAATTATGCTCAAAACCCTAAAAAGGACAAATAACCCTAGGAAATAACTGGGATAAATAGATCATGATGACATGATTAATGATAGAAAAATTGGATGCCTTTTCATGATCAACTTGTGTGTACTTGCTTGATTTCTTGATTGGTTGAGTTATATCTGCATTCAAGTCTGCTTAACATGTATGTGGTTACACTTATGAATATCTCGAGTTAGTCTTCTGAGGTTTATCAAAGTTTTCATCATTGTCATGAACTAATTGTTGGATGATTTTAATTCATACAAACTATAATGTGGATATGACTATCACATAAGATATGTGCCTACTAGCTCAGATTCTGGTCCCCTCTGTTGCTTAATAGTTGACCTAGTACATGGCTACCTATGGGGTAGGTCCATCAGGTCATTGGATGACTTAGTACATGGCTACCAATGGGGTAGGTCCATCAAGTCACATTGAGTTAGATATTGGGCTACCTTCGGGTAGTGCCATGCGAATCTATTACCCTATGTATTGGCTACCTGTAAGGTAGGACCATGGGGGTAATAATCTACCTAAAAGAGAGGTAGCATACAAGTCCACTGCAGGGATAGCACAGAGTTAGGGGATAGGTAAGGATTGAGTAGTATGGCTTAAAATGTAATCTTGGTTGTTAAATGATTAATTGAATGATTACGTTGTTAACATATTTGCATGATTATTGTTTCCCCCACATACCAACTTCTTGCTGACTGACTTTTTGTTTGCCGGCGTTTTAGGTACATATGAAAAGAACAAACAGTAAAGTGGCATATGTGGAATTAAATGAGAATTAATGTGCACAGGAGGATTACTTAGATTAGTATCTTCATGGATAGAAGTTTAGAAATCCCAGTTTTAAAAGGTATGCAAATATTTATTTTATACCAATTTTCAGTTTAGTTGGTAAAATTTATTAATTGTTATTGATTATTTGTCGAACCTTTGATCCGGGTTATTGGTTAATGGCTCTGACCTTTTGGTCTCCCTTAATTGGGGGTTACCGGGAGGCGGGGTCGTTACAACATGCCAGGGGGTACATAATCATAAACCTCGGGACAACATGCACGGGACTTACCCATGGTGAATCAGAGATCAGATAGATAATTCTTGTCTTGAGCAACTTTATAACTTCAAGCCAGACAACTTCTTTCATATTCGAATTAAGCTTCCTTTGGTGCTCAACAGTTGGCTTGTGATCTTCCATCATGGGGATTTTGTGCATTCACTGCACTTGACTGACCCCGGTGAGATCACTCATCTTGTAGCCTATTGCTTTTCTTCTTTCTTTTAATTCTGTCAAAAGTTTATCTTCTTGTTCTGTCGTTAGATCAGAATTTATGATGACTGGGTAGACTTTCAAGTCATCTAGAAACACATACTTCAATCCCTCAGGTAGTGGTTTCATTTCAGGAGCTTGTGGTTTCTCACATGTTTCTTCAGTAACATCCACAGCTTTGAGTTCCTCAATTTTGGCTTCAGAATCTTCTTCAATAATATCGAGGTGGGGAATACAATTTTTCACTTGTTCATCAATTGAACTTTCTTCATTCGGATTAGTAAGGGCCATTCCTAAAGGATCTTCTTATTCATAATCCTCTTGTGTGAGGAGTAACATCTTCTCTATGCACTCAATCAAGTAGACTTCTTCTTGCATGCTTGGTCTTCACATACTTTCAAATACATTGAACTCGAGAGTTTCTTGGCCTAGTCTGAGTAGCAAGGTTCTCGCTTCAACATCAATCAAAGATCTTGCAGTGGAAAGGAACAGATGGCCAAATATGAGAGGGTATCTGGCATCTTCTTTTATGTCCATAATGACAAAGTCACATGGAACATAGGAATCCTTACCTACCTTGATAGGTACATCTTCAATGATTCCCAAGGGAAGAGTCACAGTGTTATCTACAAGCTGTATGGTCAAGCCAGTCAGGATTAGTTCAACAAACCCTAGCCTTCTACAAAGGTTAAGTGGCATGGTAGAGATGCTAGCACCAAGATTGGCCAATCCTTTCTTACACGAAGAGTCGTCGATATGGCATGAAATCCAAAAGGATCCTGGATCTTTCTGCTTATTTGGCATCTTACTCTGAATAATGTCGGAAGTGGCCATTGCTAACTTGACTGTCTCATATTCTTCAATTATATACTTCCTTGTAAGGAGAGACTTTAAGTACTTTGTCCATGCTGCTATTTTAGCCAGCGCATCAAGAGAGGGTATATCAACATGAAGCTTCTTCATAGCTTCTTTGAACTTGTTGAATTGAGTGTCAAGCTTTATCTGCCTCAAACGAGCTGGGAAAGGTATATGAGGCTTGCACATTGGCACATCCAGCTCAGGGGTTTCTTCAATTTTTTTAACGATAGGTTCTTCAATAATAACCACAGGTGTCTCAATAGGAGGATCAGAATAATCTTTTCTAGACCTGGTGGTGACAACCTTCAGTTGCTCAAGGTGCTTAGGGTTGTTCTCCGGTTGACCAGTAAAGGCTCTAGTAGGGGGCTTCATGCTAGCTGCAAGTTGAGCTAGTTGAGATTCAATAGCCTTCTGATGGGCTTGCTGGTTAGCTATCATAGTCTACTGTGAATGTAGCATCTTTTCAATGGTTGTTAGCTTGTCATCAGATGAGATGGGGCCAACTTGTTGCCCTTGTTGTTGGTTCTGGTAAGGGACTTGGTTGGGATTCTGGAAGTGAGAATTGTTCTGATAATTGTTGAAATTCCTGTTCAGAAAGTTACCCTGAAAGTTCCCTTGATTCCTAAAATTTGGTTGTTGGTTATACTGAAATCCTGGTGGTCCTCATTGCTGATTATTTGAACCAAGTTGTCACGAGTTTTCCACTCCTTAAGGGTTTCCGTATTGAAAACCAGGATGGTTCCTATTTTGATTCAGATTGTAATATCCTTGACCAGGGATGGTGTTGACAACATTAAGATTTTCCATTTGACCATTATCTCCTTGGCCATAAATGTTGCTTAGAATAACATCACAGAGAACATTGCAGGCTGGCATAGAATGATCAGTACCTTTGCATGCTTCACAAAACAATGAAGTTGACTTGATATGTTCTTGTTGTTGAGGGGGTGAACATCCTCTTCCAAATACAGCAAGAGATGATTTGATATGGTCTTGCTTGGCAACTAAGAGTTTGAAGGTCTCAACGATAGACTTGTACTCAGGAATAGCTTCGGCCATAGCTAGCTTCAACACTCCTTTTCATACTGACCTACCCCAATTAAATTGATTTTCATCTCTAAGGGTGATAACCTTCCATGCGCAATCATAACTTTGGTGCATGAAGTTACCTCCATATGAGGAGTCTAAGAATCTCTTGATATCATCATCCACACCATTATATAAGATCTCGATAAGCTGATTCTTAGGAATGTCATGGTGTGGACACTTGCATAGAAGATCTTTGTATCTTTCCCATGCTTCAGCAAGGGATTCTCCAGGGACCTGAGTGAACATTGTTATGTGACCCCTAATTTCATAGGTGAGAGAAGGAGGATAGAATTTTTCCAAAAAGACATTTTTAAGTTGTTCTCAAGTGGTGATGGGTTCGCATTGCAAGGAGTTATACCAACATATAGCTCTATCTACAAGAGAATACTTGAAGAGACAGAGTAAGATGGCATCATTTGTGACTCCATTTTGCTTTGTCATAGCACATAGATCAGTAAACCTCAAAAAATGTTCCTGACTATCTTCTCCTTGCTTACCATAAAATGGGCTATTTGAAGCAAGGTGATCCAATATGCCCTTATCTCCAAATTTGGAGCATTGATAGGAGGAGGTTGTACTGGGTGATGAACGTCAGTAGATTTAGGGATGGAGAACTCCCTAAGGTCTTCATGCAATTTTTTTGCTTGCGCTGCTACTTGTGTGTAATGCCCGGGCCCACTTCCCAAGGCTCTAGTAGAGTTTCAAGAATGACGACTGTCCTCACAGACAACCACTAGCCTTAATTGCGTGCTTTATCCTCACTCACACGCATGCCAAGATCAACTTCCCGACAGGTCACCCATCCCAGTACTACTCCAAGCTAAGCACACTTAACTATGGAGTTCTTAGTGATGGGCTCCCGGAAAAGGAGGTGCACCTTGGTGATATGGGTAGTCACATCATTCCTTTTAAGATCAACTTATCTGAGGCCTCAAATCCTGGGATGTTACAGTCTCACCCACTTAGACTCTTGACGTCCTCATCAAGTCTCAACTATATGGCCTCATAATCTGACCCCATTTCAGTGCAGACCCACAATGGCCCATGGACACCCAGCTCCCGATCATGGAATACCAACGCAAGGGTGGCTACGTCAACCATGGACAACTCTTTCCTACATGCCTGGACCGTACGGCTCAAGACTGGCATGTCACATGCCCATGTGGGCCCCACCTACTGGAGGGGTTATGGCTCTAATACCATTTGTAAATGCCCAGGCCCACTACCCAAGGCTCTAGAAAGGGTTCATGAATGACGACTGTCCCCACAGACCACCACTAGCCTTAACTACACGCTTTGTCCTCACTCACGCACATGCCAGGATCAACTTCCCAACATGTCACCCATCCCGATACTACTCCAAGCTAAGCACGCTTAACTATGGAGTTTTAGTGATAGGCTCCCGGAAAAGGAGGTGCACCTTGGTGATATAGGTAGTTAGATCATTCCTTTTAAGATCAACTTATCTGAGGCCTCAAATACTGGGATGTTACATGTTAATCCTCATGCAAGAGGATTATGAACAAGAAGATCCTTTAGGAATGACCCTTACTAATCCGAATGAAGAAAGTTCAATTGATGAACAAGTGAAAAGTTGTATTCCCCACCTCGATACTGTTGAAGAAGATCCTGAAGCCAAAATTGAGGAACTCAAAGATGTGGATGTTACTGAAGAAACATGTGAGAAACCACAAGCTCCTAAAATGAAACCCCTACCCGAGGGATTGAAGTATGTGTTTCTAGATGACTTGAAAGTCTGCCCAGTCATCATAAATTCTGATCTAACGGCAGAACAAGAAGATAAACTTTTGATAGAATTAAAAGAAAGAAGAAAAGCAATAGGGTACAAAATGAGTGATCTCACCGGGGTCAGTCAAGCACTGTGCATGCACAAAATCCCCATGATGGAAGATCACAAGCCAACTGTTGAGCACCAAAGGAAGCTTAATTTGAATATGAAAGAAGTTGTCTGCCTTGAAGTTATAAAGTTTCTCAAGACAAGAATTATCTATCTGATCTCCGATTCACCATGGGTAAGTCCCGTGCATGTTGTCCCGAAGAAGGGTGGAACTACTGTGATACAAAATGAAGACAACAAACTCATCCCCACTCGAACAGTCACTGGGTGGAGGATGTGTATTGATTATAGGAAGTTGAACAAGGTGACATGAAAAGATCATTTCTCGATGCCTTTTCTTGACCAAGTCTTCGAATGGCTGGCTCACCAAGATTATTTCTGCTATCTCGATAGTTACTCTGGTTTCTATCAAATTTCTATACATCCAGATAACCTAGAGAAAACTACTTTTACTTTCCTGTTTAGAACATATTCCTTTAGAAGGTTGCCGTTCGGTCTCTGCAACGTGCCTACAACTTTCCAACGTTGCATGGAGGCCATATTCGATGGTCTCACTAAAACTATCATGGATGTTTTCATGGTTGATTTTTCTATATATGGAGATTCGTATGATTCATGCTTGAAGCATCTCTCCCTTGTCCTTAAACAGTGTGAAGAAGCACATCTTGTGTTGAATTGGGAGAAGTGTCACTTTATGGTGAAGGAAGGCATTGTCCTTAGTCATAGAGCTAGCATTCGAGGGATCAAAGTAGACAGAGCAAAAATCGAAGTTATTTCCAAATTCTCTATCCTGACAAATGTAAGAGAAGTTCGTGCTTTCCTTGGTCATGTAGGATTTTACAGACATTTCATAAAGGATTTATCCAAGATAACCAAGCCGATGACGAACTTATTACTAAAGGATGTTGAATTCCATTTTGACGAAGACTGTGTGAAGAGTTTCAACAATCTAAAACATGCTCTTACAACAACACCCATCATCAAAGCTCCCGATTGGGATCACCCATTTGAAATAATGTGTGATGCTAGTGATTACATTGTGGGTTCTGTCTTAGGACAATGTATAGAAAAGAAACATTATGTGATCTACTATGCATCAAAAACCCTCGATGAAGCTCAGAGGAATTATGCAACTACCAAGAAAGAACTTCTGGCAGTTGTGTATGCCTTTGACAAGTTCAGATCCTACCTCATAGGTTCAAAAGTAATTGTCTACACAGATCATGTAGCTATCGATTACCTCCTGGCGAAGAAAGATGCAAAACCCAGACTGATAAGATGGATTCTCCTTCTACAAGAATTTGATCTAGAGATAATAGATAAAAAGGGCACAGGAAATGTTGTGGCAGACCACCTAAGTCGCATCCACACCTTAGAAATCGAGAAGATCCCAATTAACGATTCTCTTCTGGATGACCAATTAATGAAAGTTTCAAAAGCAACTCCATGATACTTATATTATGTGAACTACCTTACCGCTAGTGTGATCCATCCTGAATGCACCAGAAATGCACTGAAGAAATTCATGCATGATGTGAAATAGTATCACTGGGATGAGCCATACCTATTCAAGCTCTGTGCTAATGCTCTCTATAGATGTTGTATCGCTGAGGAAGAAGCCAAACTTATTTTAGAGAAATGCCACTCAGGCCTAGTTGGAGGCCATATGAGTTCTAAGAAAACTTCTTTGAAGGTCTTGCAATGTGGTTTCTTTTGGCCAACCATATCCAAAGATTCCTACAACTTTGTTTTATCATGTGAGAAATCCCAGAGAACGAGTAAAATAACAAAGAGAGATGAGATGCCACTGAAGTTGTGGCAAGAAGTTGAGATATTTGATGTTTGGGGTGTGGACTACATGGGTCCATTCCCATATTCTCATGGATTTTCCTACATCCTAATGGTGGTGGATTACATCTCAAAATGGGCAGAAGCCATACCAACCATCACTAGCAATTCCAAACCCGTCATCAAAATGTTCAAAGATATTATTTTACCCCGTTTCAGAGTCCCACATACTGTAATATCCGATAGAGGATCTCATTTCCTGGAAAGAAGCTTTGAAGCATTACTGAGAAAATATGGTGTAACACACAAAGTAGCCTCACCCTACCATCCACAAACAAGTGGACATGTAGAGGTTTCTAACCGTCAGCTCAAGGCTATTTTGGAAAAGACAGTAGGCGGCAATAAAAAAGATTGGTCAGTGAAAATCAATGACGCATTGTGGGCCTATCGAACCGCTTTTAAGACTCCCCTTGGTACCACACCATTTCGGTTAATCTATGGGAAGTTGTGCCACCTACCTGTAGAACTTGAACACAAAGCATGGTGGGCAACAAAACAACTAAATTTTGATATGAAGAAAGCAGGCCAAGCCATGATTCTACAACTTCAGGAGCTGGAAGAACTCTGGATGACAGCTTATGAAAATGCATGAATCTATAAAGAACGTACGAAACTTTGGTACGATGGTCATCTGAAAAGAAAAGAAATATAAGTGGGAGACCAAGTTCTTCTATTCAACTCAAGACTGAAGTTATTCCTAGGAAAACTCCGTTCTTGCTGGTCTGGACCTTACATTGTCAAAAGCATGTACCCACATGGTGCTTTCCCTTTATGGAGTGAAAAGTCAGGAGACTTTTTAGCAAATGGTCAACGCTTGAAGAGATATTTCACCTCAGCTGACATGGGCATTGAAGCAATGCTAGATCTCACCAACCCAAAATATCTATCATAAAATTGAAGGATTCAGTCGAGCCATCGACATAAAAATAAGGCGCTTATCGGGAGGCAACCCGATCAATAAATTTGTTTTACTTTTAATTTTGAATTAGGAATTTTCCTTAATTTTGTTTTTAAAATTTTTAGATAATCTTTCACTAAATAAAAATTGCATCATGAGATGCCATCTTGAGTTCTGATTAATCTTCATTTTGAGATTTTCATATGGAGGATGCACAATGATTGGAACACAATTACATCCGGTAGTCCAAACGACATGAATTTTCCCCTCCATCTTGGATTTAGGGTTTTCTCGGGATGAGTAAATTTCTAAGTTCAGGGTGGAGGGTGGGTGGTACGTACTTTACTTTCCATGTTCACCCATCTAATTCAGACTTAAGATTTCATCGTTGCATTTTTGACCAAAATTTTCAAAAATTTTAAATTAAATTTTCAAAATTTTTAAAGTTTTTCAAAGAGATTGAACAGATACTTGAAGAAGTGTTGTCGCTCTCTGTTTCATTAAAAGCCATCTATGCATTTCGAATCATTATACCCTCCTTATCCGAAGCAGATCCTCAAAAGGACCACTTTTTGAAACTAGCCTATTGATTGAAATCATCTTGTGTAGCTTATGAATCCTAACTTCGTGATCCTTCTGAAAAAATGACAAGTCTCTGTTGAACTGATAGGGATCAAACATGTCATGCTTCCTAACTGACTAGTGGAACAATAACATGGAATATCCACCGGATCCTCATCAAGTCATTATTTGAGCAGAGTACGATAAAGAGAATGACCCAATGCACTGAATTGTAAATCAAGTCGCATTCTGATCTGAACTCTCTTCTACACTTCTTCCATCATCTTCGTACCCCTCTGTCTATCAAAAAGAAACAAAAATATCCAAAACAGTGCCAAACCCTAAGTTCGGGGTGGCACACTACTTCCCTCTATGTCCTCTTCTTCCATACCCCTCACAAATTAATAGGGGCATACCACCAAGAAAAGATGCCAAAGCGCACGCAAATAAATGCAATCTCGAGTCGAATAGTGGAGAGATTCACACAAAAAAAATGCAATAAATGAAATTGCAAATCATATGATAAAAAAATTTCAAGTTGAATAGAGGGGAGATTTATTTCATCCTTCCATACCACCCTTCACTCCCTTTTCTACCTAATGGCACAATGAATGCCACCACTACCCTGAAAAACACCAGTGTTAGATTAAGTGCACACTTTTTGTTCTGTGGGTATCTCTGGACTCTTACAAAACTCTTTGACATGCTTGTTGTTGGAAAAAAATGAGGAGGAAGTGATGTTGGAAAAAAAAACTCAGGAACGAAGATATAGTAAGATGTGTTCAGTGGTCTCAGGAAGTTGAGATGCTTAGTCATACTAAGAAGAAAGGAAACAATCGTGATGTGAAGATGAGGCAACCACACGAGTTGAAAGTATTCATTTGGCGATGGTTTCAGATTTTGTGTTACTCAAGGATGAGCAACGTTTAAGTTCGGGGTGTTTTGATGAATGCATATTCATCATGAAATTCAATCGACATCTTGGGCCCAATTCAACCCATTTCATTTGATTTCATCTACTAAATATTGCAAAATGCAAAATAGCTTAATTGGTTCAATTATCAAGATTATTAACTGGGTTTATATTTATTTTATGCAGGTCCTGATGAGGCTCAACCATCAAACTGGAACTCACCTTCACTCAAGATCCTCTCATCCTTGGTCTTGACCAAACGGTTTCATCCATTCGGCTTGGACATCTCTCGGTCTTAGCCATTCATCCATATGGTCTTGGCCCTGCACTGCCCCTTCAGTCTTGCCTTTACGATCTCTCAAGACCGCAAGCCTTTCCACACCATCAGATCATTGATCTACGGTCCTCATTCATTTGGGCTAATGGTTTTGATCACGATCTACCTTATCGGTTCCCTTCTAACGATCCTTCAAGACATCGTGGAGTCCTCACGATCCTCAAACCGCAAGGAGCACCCTCACGCTCCCAAAATCAAGAAGAAGGACTCCCTACCGTCGTCAATGACCACAACCTTCTCTTCAATGTCGTCTTCCTCGTCACCTTGCTCACCTCTACAAAACCCTAATCCTCCATGAATGACAGCAGTGCCTGCATCACCTTTCTCCTCTTTCGATCACCTGGACCTACAAGTCCCTGCCACCGCCACCCCGTCCTCTCTCTACTGATGATGAAATCACCTACAACCTTACCAATACCACCGCGACCACTTCCACGGTCTCAAGACCGTTAGGGTGTGAGACCGATCAGAGGTCAAAGACTGTTTGGACGCTGAAGCGAAGACCGTTTGGAGCCACGTCAATCCGCGAGACCGAGAGCATGTGAACGATCACCGAAGACCATTTGGACGATATCACTAGAATGCATGACCAAGACCATTAGGGCGCGAGACTAATCAGAGATTGAAGAATGATTGGACACTGAAGCGAAGACTGTTTGGACCTTGGACCGCTAGGGAAGTGAGAGAACGGTATTTCAAGACCGTTTGGATAGAGATCCAAACTGGTAGGTGCAGACCGTTAGAGCAAGAGAAGCCAGGACCGGTTGGAGGATACTAATCAAGACTGTTTGGACGAGAATGCCCAAACCGTTAAAGCAAGATCGGTTGGAGGCATTTAACACCAAACCATTTAAACTCAAAATTGTGTAAAGAATTCACAACAGAAATGTGAGGACCTAACCCAAGCCTATAAATGGGACCACAAGGGTCCTCATTTGGGGGGATCCGAGATGCCGCCAGGCTACCCAAATGCAAGATTCGATCCAGATCCATCCACGTACATCCACGCTACTGTCACTTCGCCTACTGCACCTTTTACTGCGAGCAAGGAGGTCAAGATGAGAAAGAAGGTGGAGAAGAAGATCTGCCCAGTCTGCCTTGGTGGTTCTTCCTCATCCAAATCTGCTCTGACATGACGTAGAAGACCGCATCATCTTCACCGAGTTGTGACTACCTTCTGCATCATACTCATGGCGGATTCTCCCCTATCTCTTGTTCTCCTTATTTCTCATATCATGAGTGAGTAGTTCCTTTTCATTGGGGTGCAGGGACTAGCCCCGCTGCCCATGCAAGCATGTTCTCTTATTAAACATTCCATGGCAATGTATATAACTTTTCATTTCATTGTTAATCATTAATGTTTTTTGATTGATTACCTGCTTGCTTTTATCTTGTTCTTTCCTATGTTGTGAGAACTTCTATATACAGGGTAGAATGTCAATTAATGAGGTTGACTCCCAAACTAGAAATAGAATGGGATTCCTTGAGGTCGTAAGTGTATGATCCATGAGGGGACGAGCCATCTAGCCTACGGTGATGCTTCTGTGGCCTAAACATCCCTCAGGGAGGGTCACATCTTCAGTTGGATATCTGTATCTTCGTTGTTAATCGTCGATTTTTTCTTATAGATTAATCACCTTCTTGCTTGTCGATTAGCACGGTTGACTCCTTGACTATAAATAGAAAGGGATTCCTTGAGGTCGTAAGTGTATGATCCATGAGGGGATGAGCCATCTAGCCCACGGTGACACTTCTGTGTGCCTAACGCCTGCATATGGGGCTCACAGCTTCAGTTGAATATCTGTATCTTCGGAACCGTAAGTGCATGATCCGAATGGCGATGAGATATCTTATGCCTAAGGTGATGCTTATGCAAACCTAAACATCCCTCAGGGAGGGTTCACAACAGTTCTATTTGGATAGTTATATCTTTCCTAGATGTTTGATGTTTAGATGTGTTTGCATGTGTAGTGGTGGTGAAACCCGAGACCATCCCAACAATTCTATATCATTAATCTATATCGACTTTAATTCTACTCTTTACTTTCCTGCATTTAGTTTAATTAACCTCAATTCAACTAATCATTTTAAATATTAGCCTTACTTGAACTAGACTGGACTAGCAATGATTCTTAAAAATATTGTCCCCTGGGATTCAATCCTCAACTATACTACGATAAGACCCGTCCACTTGCGGGTGGTATTATTGCACAAGGTTTTGGTTAAAAGCTCAGGGATTTCAACCCCGAGTGAATTTGTTAGTGCAATAATAAAACACATCATTGATGCGTTAGAAATGTATCATCTCATCTATATTTGGGTGACATGTGTCTCTCTATCACTCCCTTTCTCAACATGACAAGTATCTTTCCGTCACTCAGTTTCTCTCTTGACGTGTATCATCCTATCATTCTATTTTCTATTTAGATCATGGAAGACACCAAGGCATATACCATCTACAATGAGATGTCACCTATCTCCTCCATCAAGCCAAATGGGAAGAATTATCTCTTGTAGATGAATGTTGTCTATACAATGTTGGAATCCTGAGACAACGCAAAATGTATTGATTTTGATCCTCTTGCTTCTACTAACAAAGGCTATGATGAATGGAAGCGTCATAATATTCTGGTGAAGACATGGATATAGGGGAGTAGGGAACCTAGAATTGCTGCTAGGTTCATATTCTACACTACTTCCAAAGAGATATGTGATGTAGTAAAGAAACATTACTCACAAGAAAAGAATGCTCTTTGTTAGTTTATGATATATGACCATCTATTTGCAGAACGACATGGAGACAAGCTTTTGGAAGAAAATTTTGGAGTGATCCAAGCTATTGCTTAAGAATTAAGATTCTATCATCCAATCACAATCACAGAACAAGTCAAAGACAAAGATGACTTGATTATAATAAAATTCTTATCCGGCCTGAGTTCTTGATGCAGTTCAGCCCGCAATGTTATCCTAGCTTATAACAAACTTTCTATCTTGGAAGAAGCTTACTCAAGGATTTTATAGTCAAATTTTAAACAGAGTGATCCTACAATTGTCCTGTCTCATGGAGATTCTCATGAACCTATAGTCATTTCAGTTAGAGGAGGTAGTATAGGTACGGGCCAAGGATGTGGCACATGTGCTAAGTGCAATTTATGTGACAAACCTGGACACACAATTGAGAAATGTTGGAAGAAGCATAGAGGACCTACTACACCACCTGTGGGGGAAACAAACTATGATGCATTACCGAGTCTTTTGAGCCTCCTACTTTGAGTTCTAGATCTTCTGGGATCACACTCACCAAGGAGGAATATGATACATTTATTCTGGCTACCCAACATCTGAGTTTGGGATCATCTTCTTCTTTAGCAAAGTTGAAATTTTCTACTGGTAATCTACCTCTTTACTGGCTTCTGGTTCAACTTCTTCATGGGTGGGCTCTAGAGCATCACAATATATAACTGGTATGAGGAGACTACTTCATTCCATTGACTCACATATTCCTCACCAGTCGATGACAATAGCTGATGGTTCAGTGAGGAGAGTGTTAGCCAGTGGATCTGTTTCTTTAACTCCTAGAATTGATCTTAAATCTGTACATTATTTTCTAGCATTTCCATTTAATCTTCATTCTGTTGATGGTTTCAAGTAGCTCGCCTTGTTCCTAGTTTTTCAAAATTTAATGATAATATGAAATGTATGGTGAAATTTGGACCTTCTTGTTTTGTATTACATGACCTCAAGAGTATGAGGACAATTGGTGGGGGGCCTAGCAAAGGTGATCTCTACCTCTTCCATGGTGAAAGTTGGACTTGCCAAGTATATGCTCCTTCTATCCTTTTGAGAGGTTCTCCCTTACTATGACACTACAAATATGGACATCCTTCATTGGAGAGCTTGAGAAAGTTAGAACCTGAGTTATCCCAAGTGTCTTCATTAGAATGTTAGTCCTGTCAATTGGGGAAACATCATACAATGTCGTATCCCATTCATATCAATAAAAGGACTTCTTGTCCCTTTGAGTTAGTCCACAATGATGTTTGGGGTCATGTAAAAGACTACAACTATAATGGTTTTTACTATTTTATTTCCTTTGTGGATGGTTTTTCTCGCATGACATGGATTTATTTGTTGAAGAGTCGAGAGTTTGTATTATCCATTGTCAAGCATTTTCAGCAAGAAATAAAAGTCCAATTTGATTGCAATATTAGAATTATTAAATCTGATAATGCCTTGGAATACATTCAAAGTTCTACAGCTGATTTTTGTAACTCTGTTGGGATGATACATTGTATGTCCTATCCTGACACCCCTCAATAAAATGGGGTAGCTGAGAGAAAGAAATTGTCACCTTCTTGATATTGCCAGGACAATTATGTTTCAATCCAATGTTCCTAAGAGATTCTGCTCTGATGCTTTACTTACTACATGTTTCCTTATTAACAGACAACACTCTTCTGTACTTCAAGGACATATTTTGTTCTCTGTCTTATGTCCCAAAGATCAACCCTTTCTTGTTCCCCTTAGAGTGTTTGGTTGTACTTCCTTTGCCCACAATTTTGATCCTAAGGCTAATAAATTATCCCCTAGGTCGATTAGGACTCTTTTTCTTGGGTACTCCAACACTAGAAAAGGGTACACGTGTTATTGTCCTAGTCTCCATCATATGTTTGTGTCTAGGGATGTAACTTTTCATGAATCCACTCCATATTTCTCTAGTGTGTCAAGTAAGGGGTAGAAATTGTGGGAGAGTGTCACCATCAGACATTAGTGAGAGAGTGCCACCACCACAATAGAGTGAGAGAGTGATACCTACGATTTTCTGAATATACTGTAATTCAGGAAGTGCATCCAACAGATGGTACCTTAATTCAACAATATTCACATGTTTCCAAGAGACAAGGAAGCCATGATCTAGAGGAGTTAGAAACTCTAGTCTCTGAGCCTTCCCCATCTCCCTCTACTCAATAGACTCCTGAAGAACCATTTGATCTTTATTCCCATTACTTTCCACAAAGATACCCGTTCTTGTACTGTTTGACATCCTATTGCAAGTGTGTGTTGTTTGTTAAAATTATCTAAGCATGCCCATTCATTCGCTCTTGGGATTGATTCTATAGTCATTCCAAGAAATCATCTTGATGCTATGAAGGATATTGACTGGAAAGAGGCAATGCATATGTAAATGTTTGCTTTTCTACAAAACAACACCTGGTGTAAGGAGTGGGATCCCAGAGGGGAACCACTCCCTACTAAAAGTTTAAAGAATAGAACCTCCAGACCAAACACACCCAAAATATATGCTGGAGTGGGTGTACATTTTTCAAATCTTATTAATGGTATACAAAAGACCAAAGTAAAGCAACAAAATATTATTTCATCACTATAAACATTTTTTCAAGAGTACATCATAATCTCCCACAAAAGGGTTACATGTAAAATACAACATAAGGATCTAGTAGAGGGAAATCTAAACCATAACAACTTTGTCTCCAAGATTTAAATCCTTAAGCTAGGTTCATATCTTTATGCCATGTCCTCCATGCCCTTCACCTAGGGTTGTAAGCATACCCCAGCAAGAAGATAAACAATAGAAGACATCAATAAAGGCTGGTATATATATTCATACTAAAAATAAATTTGAGTGATATATATAAATATATATATATATATATATATATATATAATCAAGGACAACAAATATAAAAGGTTTCCCATAGAAAAGATAAGGACTACCCAATCAGGCATAAAAGAAAGACTCGCAAAAAAAGAGATACTTTCCATAACTAAACAAATAAAATCATGCCATACTAGCACATATAAAGAATTAGGGCACACACCCCATAATCATAAATCTGCATGCATGTGAGATAAGCATAACACTAGAACAATATAAAGACAAAGGCCACAAAGCCTCACAGACTTGAAGCCTTATAGAGTGACATACTGCCAACTCCCAATATATATAAAAGTTGGGCCAAGCCTCACAAACTTGAAACCCAAGTATGGGGCACCACCACCTCCATCCCAATAATAATAAGGGTGTAGTGCCCAAAATCAATGTAGTTACACTACTCCAGTGCTACTGAATCACATAGCATGTTTAATATAGAGGAAAGTAAGAAGTATAGTCAGATTATATAAAGTAGTCACCACAAAAGCAACCAACATATACATCCACCTCACATGGGAAAAGGACATCAAATGTCATCATATAGAGTTCCACTATGAACAAAACATAAGAAAAGACCAAAAGAATGTCCAAAGATCAATAATAAAATAAAAGGTACTTCACATGAAGCATATTTTCCAAAAGAACAGGACATTGTGTAGGCTAATGTCCATAGGACCAAGAGAATGATGAAGATAGGTTATTGCTCAATAAGAATAATAAAGGATGAAAATATACATTAAGAGAGGAAATATATTTATTGTTCAATATAGAAATAATGTGGGATGCAATCATACCTCACTTCAAATTCTAAAAAAGTCCAAGTCAGTCCTAGATCCAAGCCTAGGTCTCCAAAGCACCTATTAATCATGTATGTGAAATTAGGGTTAGATTTACATTGATTTCACAAACCCTTAAAATCACATTTTTCCTTATTGTGAATTAGGTTATCAAAACCATGCCTATTTTAGGTTATCATTTTTTGAGTGCAAAACATATTTTATTATATTTTTCTGACTTATAGATTATTAATTATAAATTTTGCAAGTTATTACTTATTTAGGAAAATGCATTAAGATAACACACTAAACAATGTATTTAGGCAAAAAAAATCAACACCGTTAGATAGGAAATCTTTTTCTAAATCCAAGGACTATTTATTTGTAATTTTTGGACAAATATATAATTAGTTATGATTTTTAGAAATCACAACCAATTAGGAAATCCAATAAATCTACGCAAACAAAGTTAGGCCATGAAAAAGAGATTGGGCCCACTGACATGGCCCAATAATCGATGATCTTAACATTGTGTAAGTGCCGGCGGGGCACATAATAGAGCAAAATGATATGAGGTGAAATGAGTAAAATGCCCCTGGCATCATAAAAAAAGAAGAAGATCGAACTAGGGAAAAACCGTACTCTGACGGTGAGTTATCTTCCTAGATGACAGAGTCACGAGAAAAAAAATCATCAGTGCAACCTCAAAACTCAAATCGAAGCTTCAAATGCCAAAACAAACTGATGATTTTATCTTCAAGTTCACAAGGTTCAAACGAACCCAAAGACCCAAATAGGAAGTTCTAGGGTGTACAAATGCCCAAGATCACCCTCCCGTCAAGACCAATAAGGAGTAGTATGAGTAAAGCACCATCAAACTGAGGACCAAGAAACAAAATAAGAATTAGACAACAAGGTATCTGTGGGGACCTCCAGCGAAAATAATGAGGGTGAAACTAGGTGGATGGATGATGAAAATCGGACACTGCCCATGAATTTCAATTGAGATGTTAAAAAGGGAAAACAACTCACCTACAATGAGGGCCAAATTGCCCCTTTTAGAAACTTCCCTAGGCACCAAGGAAGGGATCACTATTCCCAGAAGGAGCCGCAGAAGAACCTAGTGCAGCGGCGAACTAGTTCTGGTTGTAGGCGATGGGTGGAGTTCCTGTGGAGTTGAGGGAATAGGTTTGGGCATGTAGGAGGCTGAGATAGATCCATAGGAAGATGATTTGGGGTTCAGAGATGGTCATAGAATAATTTTATAGGGGTTCGGTTGCACTGGTTTGAGAGGAGAAAGGAAGGTGGTCGGTAACAGGGTATGAATAGGGAAAGGGAAAGCGCCTAGTCGGCCGAAGAACGGGGTCAAAAAATCCTAGGAAACTAGGGCTAGGGCGACTTCCCTCGACATAAAGATTGGGAATCTGAGGAAACATCTAGGCGAGGAGGTTATTCAAAGGAAACGGGAAGATATCGAAAGTGGGGTACTGTGCAGACTCTCTCAGAGTGCGATAAGAATTAGGAAAGGAAGAAGATGAATCAAGAACATTCAAACCAAAATCCAATAGACAAAAAGAGTCCTAGATGAAACTAAAACTGGAAGGCCGCACTTGACACAAATAAACCAAAAATCATAGTCGGAATTGAAATCGAATAAATTGGTACATTAGTTATTTCATATTTTTCTCTCTCTGCAATTGGAGGTCCAAATGTTATCCAAATTACATGATATTTTGCACAGAGGCCAATTAAGGCATGCAGATTCTGATTATTCAATTAGATTTTCATTTTGAAGGCTTTTGATTAATTAATGAAACCAAATCTTAGTTTCTTTTTCCTCATGCATTAATGACATTAGTATTATACAAATTTGATGAAACTTCACCCATTAGTTATCTTGAATGTGTTGTATATGAATTTTCCATCAATTTTACATGTTGGAGTTGTTGGTACATTATTCAATATTTTGAAGGTTCTACACTCTCTCTCTCCTGATTTCATCTTTTAACGAAACATCTTCCAAATTGGATTAAAATTCACCCAAGGGATATTTTTATTATGTAGATTACGAATCCAAGATTATTTTCCTCTTTTAGAGTAATTTAATATTTTATTTGATATTTTGGGGAAAACTCAGATCTTCTCTTTCAAAATTGAATTAAATTAATTATATTGTGTGAATAATGTGAAACTTGGCTCTCAAAGCAATCGAGAACCAAAGAACACAATTCTTAACTTAGATTTCACTTTTTATATTTCTTTTAATGAGTTATATCACAATTAATATTTGTGGCCATCACATTATTTCATTATTATTACTATTGTTCATCCAACTATGTTCCATAGCTTAATATCACCATCAAAAGGATTATGTAGCATTATTTTGCATGAATTCTTATATGTCCTTTTATTTAGCTCATATGACATACTTTGTGTGTCCATTATTAGTCTAAGACTAAAGAAAGAACATTAGGTTACATTAGGGTGATCATACATCAATTAGCTCATTATGGTTATATTAAACATCTTTTTGGTCTAACCTCAACCTCAAAAGGTCAGAGTTCTAGTGTAGGGTTCGAGATCTAGTATGTCACAACACTCCACCCCTTAAAAGGATTTCATCCTCAAAATCTATTGATTCAAATATCAACAACAAACTACACTCCACCCCATAAAAGGTTTAACCTAACAAGTCAAACTAACAACTTTTGGGGTCACCCACATATCTTTTAATTGTGAATGTTTTAGAGATTTATGTTGGTCATGTATCCAACTAATAAGTCATACCATCTAGGGTTGAGTTTTAGGTCCTCGTGTCACTAACCTAACAACCCTACATAAACATCCAAGAGTCATAGGGTAGGTCAACTACACCTTTATATCAACCCACACATTCTTAGTCATATTTCCAGAGTCATAACTAGGGTTACCACTAGGATTAGGGTTTCAATACCAAAACTTCTCGAATTCTTTATTGTGACTTAGTTCAAGAAAACTTCAATAAAATCCAGAAAATTTTGTACATATAGTTGTATAATGAAAATAATTTTTATTTATAAGAAACATTGGAGACAAAATAAAGATGGTACCAAAATCAATGTGATAAACCAAGTCACAAGTTCCATAATGAAATCTTCTCATCCTCAAAACATGACTCCATCATCAAGTAAAACCTTATTCCATCCAAAGATACGTATCGCCATAGTCCTATATGGTCAGGTAAGATCACCTAAACCTCATCACTTTAGAGTTTACCCACCATGATTCTAATATGAAGCTCTTATGAACCTTTCATCACTTTATGAACATCTTAGGTAAGATCTAGGGAAAACATCTCACCTAAAGGGTGACTATGCATGACAACGGTTATAACTAGGGAGACAAAATTGAAATAGTCATATTTCGACTACCATGGCCTCTGATACCAAGCTATAAGGAGTAAGATCCCAGAGGAGAACCACTCCCTACTAAAAATTTGAAGAATAGAACCTCCAGACCAAACACACCCAAAAGATCTGCTTGAGTGGGTGTAAAATTTTCAAATCTTATCAATGGTATACAAAATACCAAAGTGAAGCAGTAGAATATTATTTCATGATTATAATCAATTTTTCAAGAGTACATCATAATCTCCCACAAAAGGGTTTACATGTAAAATACAACATAAGGATCTAGTAGAGGGAAATCTAAACCATAATACCTTTGTCTCCAATCTTTAACTCCTTAAGATAGGTCCATATTTTTATGCCATATCCTACATGCCCTTCACCTAGGGTTGGAAGCATACCCCAACAAGAAGAGAAACAATAAAAGACATCAGCAAAGGCTGGTATGCACATACTAAAAAGAAAATTGAGCAATATATAGAATAAAGGACAACAAATTTAAAATGTTTCCCATAGAAAAGATAAGGACTACCCAATCGGGCATAAAAGAAAGATTCACAATAAGAGAGATACTTTCCATAACCAAACAAATAAAATCGTGCCATACTAGCACATATAAAGAATTAGGGCACACACCCCATAATAATCAACCTGCATGCATGTGAGATAAGCATAACACTAGAAAAATATAAAGATAAAGGCGGCCAAGCCTCACAAACTTGAAACTTGATAGAGTGACATACTACCAACTCCCAATATATATAAAAGTTGGACAAGACCTGAAAAACTTGAAACCCATGTATGGGGCACCACCACCTCCATCCCAATAATAACAAGGGAGTACCACCCAAAACCAATGCAATGACACTACTCTAGAGCTATTGAATCACATAGCATGTTTAATTGAGAGGAAAGTAAATAGTATAGTTAGATTATATGAAGTAGTCACCAGAAAAGCGACCGACATATACATCCACCTCACAAGTGGGCAAAAGACATCACATGTCATCATATAGAGTTCCACTATGAACAAATCATAAGAAAGACCAAAAGAATGTCCAAAGATCAATAACATATAAAAGGTACTTTACATGAAGCATATTTTCCAAAAGAACAAGACATTGTGTAGGCTAATTTCCATAGGACCAAGAGAATGATAAAGATAGGCTATTGCTCAATAACAATAATAGAGGACACAAACATACATTAAGAGAGGAAATAGATTTATTACTCAATATAG
This sequence comes from Alisma plantago-aquatica, assembly GCA_963693085.1. Lineage (NCBI taxonomy): Eukaryota > Viridiplantae > Streptophyta > Magnoliopsida > Alismatales > Alismataceae > Alisma > Alisma plantago-aquatica. Next base: position 621,945,940 of record OY856415.1, on the reverse strand, counting down.
AAATAATGTGGGATGCAATTATACCTCACTTTAGATTCTAAACAAGTCCAAGTCAGTCCTAGATCCACGCCCATGTCTTCAAATCACCTATTAATCATGTATGTGAAATTAGGGTTAGATTTACATTGATTTCACAAACCCTAAAATCACCTTTTTCCTTATATCTGAATTAGGTTATAAAAACCATGCCATGTTTTAGGTTATCTTTTATATTTTTCTGACTTATAGATTACTAATTATAAATTTTGCAAGTTATTACATATTTAGGAAATTCCATTAAAATCACATATCACTAAACATTGAATTAAGGAAAAAAACTGAACACCGTTAGATAGGAAATCTTTTTCTTAATCCAATGACTATTTATTTACAATTTTTGGACAAATACATAATTATTTATGATTTTTAGAAATCACGACCAATCAGGCTATCCAATAAATCCACGCAAACAAAGTTAGGCCACGAAAAAGTGATTGGGCCCACTGACATGGCCCAATCATCGACGATCTTAATGTCGTGGCAGTGGCTAGTGGGGCACGTAACAGATAAAAGGAGATGAGGTGAAATGACTAAAATTCCCCTAGCGTCATAAGGAAAAGAAGAAGACCAAACTAGGGAAAAACCATACTATGGAAGTGAGTTATCTTCCTCGCCGACAGAATCGTGAGAGCAAAAATCCTTATGCAGCCTCAGAACTCAAATTGAAGCTTAAAATGCCAAAACAAATTGGAAATTTTATCTTCAGGTTCACAGGATTCAAACGAACCCAAAGACCCAAATAGGACGTTCTAGGGTGTACAAATGCCCAAGATCACCCTCCTGCCAAGACCAGTAAGGAGAAGTACGAGTAAAGCACCATCAAACTGAGGAACAAGAAACAAAGTAAGAATTAGACACCAAGGTATCTATGTGGACCTCCTGCAAAGACAATTAGTGTGAAACTAGGTGGATGGCTAATGAAAATCAGGCACTGCCCACAAATTTTAGTTGAGAGGTTAGATGGCGGAAACAAGTCACCTACAATGAGGGAAAAATTTCCCCTTTCAAAAACTTCCCCAGGCACCGAGGAAGGGATCGCCGTTCCTAGAAGTAGCCACAAAAGAACCTAGAGCAACGGTGCACTTGTTCTGGTTGTAGGTGATGGGCTGAGTTCTTGCAGTGTTGAGTGAATAGGTTCGGGCATGTAGGAGGCTAAGACAGATCCATAGGAAGATGATTTGGGGTCCGAAGATGGTCATATCATAGTTTTATAGGGGTTCAATTTCACTGGTTTGAGAGAATAAAGGAAGGTGGTCGGCAACATGGTATGAATAGGGAAAAGGGAAAGCCCCTGGTTGATCGAAGAGTGGAGTCAATGAATCCTAGGAAAACTAGGGCTAGGATGACTTCTCTCGGAACAAGGATTGTGAATATGAGGAAACATCTAGGCGAGAAGGTAATTCAAAGGAAATGGGGAGAGATCGAAAATAGGGTATTGTACAGCTGCTCCCAGGGCGCGAGAAGAATTAGGAAAGGAAGAAGATGAATCAAGAACCATTGAAACCAAAATACAATGGAAAAAAGAGTCCTAGATGAAACTAAAACTAAAAGGCCGTGCGTGACGCAATAAACCAAAAATCATAGTCAGAATTGAAATCGAATAAAGTGGTACATTAATTATTTCATATTTTTCTGTGTCTTCAATTTGGCATTGATGCATGGGTTGTTAGTCATTTTTACAGGCATATTTTTCTTGATTTTATTTGTTGATTTGTCATTTCCTTGATTAGTTATGCATTGTTATAATAGCCTACTCTATCTAAATGCATAAAATTATGCGATTTTTACTATTTGAAATGGTTTAGTATTTATCCTGAGTAATTATCTACGTTCTTGTGCAATTTTAGATACAACTGATCTTCACAGACTCGATGCTACTGACATCAAAACTCGATGGTACTGACTTCATGTCAGTAGTGGACCAAAATCTCACCCAAACGCGATACTATCGACACCAAAAGTTGGTAGTACTGAAACCACATTAGTAACATGCAAGAAATGAATCGTGGAAACTCAGTACTACCGAGTCCACTGACTCGATACTACCGAGATGGCATCAGGGAGGCAAAGTTAGATTGACCCAAAGACTGAGTGCTATCGAGACAGTTTGGTAACTAACATTGCAAGAGAATGTGCTTGACCTAACAACTTGGTAGTATCAATTAAAAAGTTGGTAGTATCGAGTATGCCCGATCAGGCAAATCCAAAGACATCACTCTAATTTAACGGCTAGCGTTATTTCGTACCCTAAGTGGCTTCTATGACTTGAAGGGAGTACGAACAGACCTAGGAGGAGGGCCTTTTTCTATTGCATGACACCAAAAAGAGAGGAGAAGAGAGCACACGACCGAAGGCTTCATCCGGGATGATCCGAGCACCTCTAGAGAGTGAATTTGCAGCCAGAAGACAACAGATCGCATGTATGTCAAAGAGGATCATCCAGATCGACTATTCTCCAGGGGTTACTTTAGTTTTTCTAATGTTTCCCACATTTTTCTCTTTCTCTACCAAGGATTTTTCAATGGAAACTATGCGGGGCTAAAACCCTTAATTCCTTACGGTGCAGGAGTAGCCTCAATATGCATTGTACTTGACTTTCACACATTAATATCTGTTTTATCCCTATTTTCTGGATATAAATATATGAAATTTTCTTTTTTTTGTTTATGCTTGATCACCATAGATAGATCATTAGACCCTAAATCATTTTGTGAGAGAGGTTAAGGGTTGGATAAACATAGATTTACCCATTTATTGCACCCATTGGGAAAGGTGGAGAATGAACAGGAGGAGAAACCCATAGATTAATTATAAAGCACCTAACTAATCAACCAATTACTATGGAAATGGGATTGACATTATAATAGGTAGCAAACTATACTGTGGGAGTGGGTAGTTCTTACTACAGGCTCTTTATCTAGTGATAGGGGTAATCAATATTAGTGTGTGGAGTTAATTGCAGTGTTATCCACAGAGAAACCATTTTCTTGAGGAACTCCCTTTAATTTGAGTAACTCAATCTTTAAGTTTATTTCATTTCTGCATTCATTTTTTACATAAATCAAACCAATTCAACTATTTTACCGGCCTAGCTGATCAGATCATAGTTAGTAGTAATATTCTGGAGTATGTTTCCCTGTGTTTGACTCGGGGCTCAAAATGCTCGTATTACTTCAATACGTTCACTTGCGTATAATACAGGTATACATGTGTCAAGGGTCCACACGTTATCCAAATTACATGAAATTTTGTACAGAGGCCAATTAAGGCATGTAGATTCTGATTATTCAATTAGATTTTCATTTTGAAGACTTTCAATTGATTAATTAAACCAAATCTTAGTTTCTCTTTCCTCATGCATTAATGACATTAGGATTATATAAATTTGATGAAACTTCACCCACAAGTTATCTTGAATGTGTTGAATACAAATTTTCCATCAATTTCACATTTTGGATTTGTTGGTACAATTATTTAATATTTTGAAGGTTCTACACACTTTCTCTCTCCTAATTTCATCTTTTAATCAAATAACTTCTAAATTGGATGAAAATTCACCCAAAGGTTATTTTTGTTATGTAGATTATGAATCCAAGATTATTTTCCTCTTTTGAAGTCATTTAATAATTTGTTTGATATTTTGGGGGAAAACTCAGATCTTCTCTTTCCAAATTGAATTAAATTAATTACTATTTTGTGAATAATGTGAAACTTGTCTCCTAAAGCAAAGCAATTGGGACCCAAAGAACATGATTCTTAACTTAGATTCCACTTTTGGGATTTATCTTAATGAGTTATATCACAATTAATATTTGTGGGCATCACATTATTTCATTATTAAAACTATTGTTCATCCAACTATGTTCCATAGCTTAATATCACCATCAAAAAGATTATGTAGCATTATTTTGCAAGAATTCTTATATGTCCTTTTATTTAACTCATATGACATACTTTATGTTTCCATTATTGGTCTAGACTAATGTAAGGGTGATCGTACATTAAGTAGCTCATTACAATTATTCTAAACATCTTTCAGGTATAACCTCAACTTCAAAAGGTCAGAGTTCTAGGGTAGGGTTTGAGTTCTAGTATGTTACACCTGGGAACTTATTGACTTACCTCTAGATAAAAATGTTGCGGACTGTAGATAGGTATTCACAGTGAAACATAATCCAGATGGTTCAATTGAGAGTTTGAAGGTTAGACTGGTGGCAAAAGGTTACATTCAGACATATGAGGTTGATTTCATTGGGACCTTTTCACTTGTGGCATGTTTGAATTCAGTGCGAATTCTTATTTCTCTAGCTACTACTTTTAACTGGCCTCTATTTCAGCTTGCTATCAAATGCCTTTCTTCATGGTGATTTACAGGAAGAGGTGTATGTGGAGCAACCTCCTGGTTTTGTTGCTCAGGGGGAGTGTCAGAAGGTGTGTAGATTGAAGAAAGCCATCTATGGTTTTGAAACAATCTCCTAGAGCTTGGCTTGATAAGTTCAGTGATGTTGCACTAAATATGGGCTTTTCTCATTATGTGACTGGTCACTCCTTATTCTATTCTATCTCTCACATTGGATCTATTGTTATTTCTATATATGTTTATGATATAGTTATCACCGGTAGTGATTCATTAGGTATATCACGCATGAAAGAAGGATTGGAGGTGCATTTTGATTCAAAGGATCTGGGTAAACTGAGGTATTTTCTGGGAAATGAAATACTTAGATCTCATGTAGGTACTTATTTGTATCAGAGGAAATACATGCTAGATTTATTTTGGGAAGCATTTATGAGTGAGTCCAAGCCAGTGTCTACTCATATGGACTATCATGTGCAGGGGACAACTGATAATATTGATTATCTAGATCTAAGATATTATAGGAAAATTGTTAGTAAACTGATAAATATGACAGTTACTCACCTTGACATTTCCTTTGTTAAAGGAGTGATGGTTAGCATATGAGCTCACCACAACAGTCACATTGGACAATAGTTTGTCATATTCTGAGATATCTAAAAGGTGCACCTGGTAACAAGATCACCTATTACAGACCCAAGACCCCTGTGTCTATGCTTGTTCTTACTGGTTATGCAGTGCATATTGGGATGGTAATCTGAATGACAGGAGGTCTAGTTCTGGATATTACACATTTGTAGAAAATCACCTTATCATCTAGAAAAGCAAAAAGATGAATGTTGTGTCAAGATCTAAAATAGAGGATGAGTATCAAGCAATGGCTCATGCCTATTGTGAGTTGTAGTGGGTTCAATCTGTGCTTTCTAAATTAAAGATTCATGTATTGTGTTCCATAGAGCTCATATGTGACAATCAAGATGCAATCTATATTGCCAAGAAACCAGTCTTCCATGAACGCACTAAGCACATAGAGGTTGAATTCCACTTCATCATAGATCAGATTAAGAATGGTATTATTGTGGCACCGCACGTCAAATTTGAAGATCAACTTGTATATGTTCTCACAAAGACATTTGGTCCAGCAACATTTTAGAACTTTTGCAACAAACTAGGCATACATGATGTGTATGCTGCACCTTGAGGGGGAGTGTTAATATATCTTATTTATATTATACTTTGTAATTTCTATATACTTGTAAGGACACTGACCTCCGTTTTTGGCTTATCCTGTTTGCTTTGCCTAACCTTGGTGTTTAGTTTCTTGCTAATCACCTTTAGTGGTGATTAGGGTTTGTTTGTGCTAGGTTGAGTGTTGGAGGTGCTACTTGCAATTCACCCAGGTCTAGGGTTTATCGGCAAGTTGTCACCCTGAGAAGTGTTCTTCTCTCTCCTTGCTTCCTCTAGTGTTGAGAGGAAGGGTTGGGTTCGTTGCTTTGGGCTTTGATGAGCCTTGTTATGCCTTGTTCGAGCCTTGCTTAACCTTGTTCGACCTTGTGTCGGCCATAGGTGTGCCGACCATGGTTGTGTCGGCCATAGGTGTGTCGCCTAGGAAGGTGTGTCGGACATGGTGATGGGGTGTGTCGACCATGGACCCCTTTGACCCTTTGACCTCATTTGTGTCACCACTAGTGGACACTTGGCACATGATGCTTTCATTTGGCAATGGCCTTGGACATGTGTTTAAGGTGAGATAAGGAGGTGTCATTGCCCATGGATAAGTGTCCCTAGGTGGGCGACACCTTTCTTTGTCTTACCTTGGTTTCTCCTCCACCCTCTCATATATATGTATATTCTTTCTCTTATTGAGGATCTCTTTAGTTCCTTGGTTTCTCTCTTCCTTGGTGGACAACACTCTTCCTTTGCAAAGCTTGGTGACTGATCCTTCTCTTTGGAGTTTTCTTCTTCTTCTTCTTCTAGTGGTGGTCGAACCCTAGAGTGCCTTGCTCTTCTTCGTGTGGTGGTGCTTGAGCTTGGAAGCTTGGTGCTAGGAGCTTGGAGCTTGATTAAGGCGGGTTACATAACTCCTAACCCTAACCATAATACTATCCTCTATATTCTTGTATGTTTTCATATGATCATATTGGCCATGTATGTTCTAAGATAAGCTTCTTGCTTAGTTGCACCTAGTTGGCCGAACCATGATATAGAGTTTCCTTGTTGAGCAACACTCCTTTCCCTCCTTGGTCTAGAGAAGTGAGCTTGAGCTCTAGTAATGTGAGCAATACCCCTCTCTCATTTAAGTTGAGAGGTGAGCTTGTGTTCTAGTTGCTTGAGCAACACCCTCCTCTCACCATGGATTCGAAAGGTGAGCTTTTTGGTAGATGTAGACCTATGTCAAGGTTGATCCTTGTGGTTGCCTGATTTGTGATAGAGGTTGTGCACGACCCCTCTCTCTTGGTTGTTGAGAGGTGAGCCGATCTTCTTGATCAATTAGGGTTTGGTGCCCTTGTGCTTGAGGTTGATGACGATCTTGTTGGGTTGTATCTTGCACGTTATGGCTTGGGGATGGTGCTGCCCGATACCTCTCTTGGACTAGAGTTCTGGGTTGATATGATGATGTTGGGTTTGGATGATACACCTTGGTCTTTGCCTTATGTGTTGGCCGATAGGATGAGGCTATCTTTGTTGGACGATAGGCTTTCCCTTGGTGCCCTTGTATCGAAGGAAGAGGTGTACTCTAGTGGGTGTTATAGGGTTGGCATGGGCGCCATGACTCTAGCCGATATGGTAGTTGTTGCCCGATATGGCCCTAACCGTATAGGGGGTAGGCCGATAAGGCTTTGTCCAGTTCAGTAGAACACTTTTACATTGGATGCACGACATGCCTCATAGACCTAGCTGCATGTTATGCCTTGTGCATGATATGTCTTGGTCTCTAGCTGCACGACACCCTTGGGTGATGGAGGTTACCTATTGTGGTTGGGCGATATGAGTGTAGGATGGTATGCTTTTGGTAAGGGATGCTACCCTACCCGACACAAGTTGTGGTGAGGGACACGCTACCCGCCACCTCTTTTTGTGAGGGTTGTGAGAGTTTTAGTAAGGGTTCTGATAACCCATGTTTCATGTAGATGATGGTTCCATGTTATTAATTATATTACATGTGTTTATGACAATCTTGAATCATGTGTATATAATGATGAGTAAATGATAAGCTTGGAAGTATATGAGTTGCTTCACATGATGATGTGACCCATGTCTATGGTCATAGGTTTGAGGCATGAATGATAAAGCGTATAATCATCAATGTTGCCCTATATTTGATAGCATGATCCTTCTATTAATCCATGATGGCTTCAATTATCTCTATGAATGTGTATACTAACCATACAGGTATTTCATACGGATTCATAGCAAGGAAAAAGGGCTATGAGGTATATATATGTTTGAATAACACTGCATTAATGGTCACTCTTGTTGATGAGATAACCTGCATCACTAGTCTGATGTGTTTAGGTCTGAGGACCTGAGTTGGCTAAAGTGCCTAGTTGAGGTATTATCCTCTGATGATAAAATCAAGGATTGTTATCCCAAATGATGAAAATGCCTTATGAGGCAGTGGTTTCTTGTGATGAGGGATTGAGATCCTGGGATAATGTGATGGTGGTCATAATAATGTAACTTTATGTTATGTATGTGTTACAACCTGGTTGCCTCAACAATCCACTTAAAATATACTAACTAATCATAGTGGAACATCTTATGCAGTTTGCCCTAGACATAGACCCTTCATCGTCAATAGCTGGTGATGGTGAAACGAGTTCTCCTACGGGTTAACCTGGAGCGCATATTGTTGAATATGCGAGGTTTCTCCTAGCCTAAAATAGAGAGGATTCGAGTGCAGCTGTGGTTGCAGACTCGGGATAGATGGAGCATGGTGTATAGGCCCATGGCTCAGGAGATGTGATAGAGCATGAATGTGTTCATGGCTCAAAGCGTGGTTATTTGGCCCGTGGATCAGATATACTAGCACCGAGACCTGTACCAAGGTGGGCTAGAGTTATGGGTAGCTTGCGGAGCTGACCCTGTGGCTAAAGCCACTTAAGCATGAGACTGCAGTCTTGCTTTAGTTCTCGTGCACTGACCACGAGGTGGTGATGTCGTGGAGTCTGGCTCTTCCATTGACCTTGTATGGCACCGGCTCCAGGTTTCGCAGTCGTCGGTTGGATCTCAGTGGTGCGGATCACTTCCTCATGGAATAACAATACGTAATCCAGCCGAATAGTATTTATTGCTTAAGGCAAAACACAGAACATTGGTTGAGACCATACTTGTGTAGTTGATCTTGTTATACCTTGCAGTTACTTATACGTTCCTTATGTTATGTTGTAAGATCTTATAAATCTTATCTTGTCAATCATGTTCCATAAAGATATACTTGGTTATATGCCTTCCTTACACCTTGCTCAATATGCTGCTCTTATTCTATGCTTTATCAGTTACCTGATGTTGTTGCTTTAACTTTCTAAGGTTTTATGGTTTCAGCGGGGAGTTATGTTTCACGCTGGGACTGTGTGTCTCACCCCGTTGGTTAACACCCTTTTTAGGTGTTCGTGCTAGACGTGGTGGTGGTCGTGGGGTTGCAGCCGAGCAGCAAGAAGAGTAGTAGAAGGTAAGAGATGGATGTGCTACTATTTTGGTTGTTTTATAGTAGAGTTCTAGAGTCATCTCTATACTCTCAGGTCCTCAGAGGTGTTTTGACAATGTTTTATGATGTATAGATGATGAAGCCTTATATATCCTACTGTCGGCCGGATATGGCCCGTTGTGTATAAACATGTGATGAACTCATGTGTGGATAGGACAACTGACCTTCTAAGCTGTGGACACATATCAAGGCTTGTAAATATTTTTATAACCTATGTTCTTGTAGGATGAGGATCTAGATGTAATAGTTTCTTGGTTTATCTGCTTTCTGAAATCAGTTTTAATTACCCAGTGTTTTTGGTAATAAGTGGTTTATGGTGTCTTCCGCACATTTTCGTGTGGCACCTCGTTATCTGTATGATAGCAGGATGTGCCCCCACAAGCTTGGTATCAGAGCTCTAGGTTTGTTGAGTCTACATGGATTTAGGACTAGGTTGTGTCTGTTCTTGTGAGTTTTCCAGATTTTCTTACAATTATCTTCTGCTCTCAGCGGAAGGAAAAACCAAGATGTCTGGAAATCATGAAGAACATGCTGTCAAGAGTAGCGATGTTGCATCCGTTGATGGAGCAGGAGGGTAGGAACATGGAGATCGGGTGCCTGAGGTCCCCCAACTTGACCCAACCATTTTCAAAAATCCTGCCTACCAACAACTTATGGGGCAGATGATGGATATGATGAATCTCATGGTAGAAAGATTGCTAGTGCCTCCGCCGAGAGTACATGCTCCCCATGGTGAAACATCAGGTATTGGGAAGACCTTTGAGCGGCTTTTCCAAGTCGGAGCTTCGGACTATGCTGGGACGACTGATCTAGCAGATGCAAATCTATGGCTGACAGGTCTTGAGAAGGCCTTCCGGATCCTCGACATCCCCGAAGCAGACAAAGTCAAGCACGCTGTCTACCTTCTGAAGGGTAGTTCTGGCCACTAGTGGGCCATCGAGGAGGAAAAGCGACCCGGTGAGGTGATCGGTTGGGAGGTTTTCCGGTAAGAGTTCGTCAACAGATACTTTCCGAAAATGTATCTGGACAAGAAGATCAGCCAGTTTGAGCGCCTGTGCCAAGGAACAATGAACATCACCGAGTATGAAGCCAAGTTCATGTACCTATTAAAGTTTTGCCCTTACATGGAAACAACGGATGATGAACGGATCAAACAGTTTGAGAAAGGCCTGAGTGCTGAGCTGAAAACACCTACTTCTACGCTGGAGAATAGAGAACGGTTTGCTACGTTCGTGGAATCTGTCTGGAGGATTGAATGGTCAGTTAGGGAAAAGAGAGAGGCCATGACCTATAAGAGGCCTTCTCAGTTTCAGGGAAAGAGGTCTGGTGGCTTCAAGAAGCCAAGGTTTTTAGCACCTTCCATGATGAGAGGTTGTAGTGTACCATCGTAGTGGTCTCCGAGTAAGGGAAGAGGATATGGTTCTTCACCATCAAAGGCACATAGTACAGCTTCTATAGCAGTGACAGGGCCGTCTAGGCCACAGTTCGAGGATAGGGCATGCTTTATCTGCGGACAGACAAGGCATTTTAAGTCAAACTACCCAAGGAAAGATGTTGAAGTGACACAACAACCAAGGTAGAATTAGCAAGGGGCAGATAGACAACAACCCAATAGTAGCAGAGGGTGGGGACGTGGCCAAGCGTCGCAAGGAGGATCGACTACTCAAGGAAGCAGAGGACATGGACAACAAGCAACAACTCAATTCTACGCTATGAGTCAGCCAGAGGCAATAGTCAACCTGTGAGTGGTGGCAGGTCAGATGGAGTTATTTCATTCGGATTTGTCTTCTTCTTGCTTTATATCTATTCTGGTTGACCCGGGTGCTACACACTCTTTTATCACCCATAGTATGCTTGAAAACTGTCTTTTACCTATAGGTGTAAGTAAGATAACTTGTTATTAGAAACCCCTCTTGACAGTTTGTCGATGCTTCGAGAAGTGTGTTCATCCTGTGTTCTATCTTTTTCAGGGCACAAGATACAAGTGGATCTTATACCACTTGATATACATGGATTCGATGTGATCCTTGGGATGGATACCTTAGAGAAGTATAAGGTTGTGTTAGATTGTGGTTCCAAGCAGGCAGTATTTGTTAATGGTGGAGAGAAGTTGTAAAGACCCAAAGTCTCTACTAAAAACATGATAAACAAAATCATCAAAAGTATGGCAGCGGAAGAATTAAATCTTGACATTATTCAAAAATGTATAAAGAGTACATTATAGAATTTCCCCAAATGGGAGTACAACTTTATACAAGCAACTACAAGGATCTAGGTAGAGGAAGACTTAACTAATACAACATTGTCTCCAAGCAAACAACTATATAACATAAAAGCAAACATGATCACTCAAGCTATATATTCCTTTCTTCTAATCCTATCCTTAGCTTTGGGTTCACCAAGCTTCCATGCGCACTCTGATTCCTATCCTGGATGGTTAGGGTCATCCAGCAAGAGAGAGATAAAAGGTATGTGTTAATAAAAAGGAATAGGACAAATAATAATAAAAAGCTTTGCAATATAAAAGATTTTCTACCATAAGAGATTTCAAAAGAAATGAGGCCAATATATGAATATGAGAGAGAGAAACTGCCACATTTAAATATCAACAATTATCATATTTGCATGAATATAAATTATGACACAACGTCCTATCAATGTAGGGTGAGGCACCTACCGGACCTCACCAATGGCAGGGGGACTAAAACCCCAGTGCCTAAAAAGTGGCAGGGGGAATAAAACCCCAGTGCCTAATATATAAAATTGGCAGGGGGACTAAAACCCCAGTGCCCGGCAGGAGGACTAAAACCTCAGTGCCCTGTGGGTGGTTTGTACTCATGTACACTACATTGTCAATTGGCCAATAACTATATCATGCATAAACATTCACTTGGCAGCATAGTGAAAAGCAACAATAAGATGCAACAAGCATTGGGAATAAAACCCAAATAAATAATCTCAACCAACAGGCCATCATAGGCAACATCATATCCAAGAGTTCCAAGAATAGTCAATGAGCATCAACAATATATAATGTTCCAAATAATTCCAAAAGAATGAGCCACATAGGCAACAACAAGATTCATGAGTTACATTCAAATGAGCCACAAGAACAACCACAATATATATAAGATTTCCAAGTATTTCAAAAGATGAGTCAATATCAAGATTAAATCATTTCCAAGTAAAGGAGGCAACATATGAAGAAGAATGATTCACATGATTCCAATGATTAAGCCACAATGGCATAAACTAAGTAAAGAGCCAATAAATGTAAATAGAAGGAATACAAGGCTAGCACAAGTATAAATTGGTAGGGTTGGATAAAAGCCCAACTGAAAGATAGGTAGTTTTGCACATTATATATACCACACAATCATCATAGATGTCACATACATAAAATAGGCTTCACATACTAGAATAGGGTGCACATACAAAATAGGGCTCACATACAAAAATAGGTTTTCACATACCTTAGATATAAACATTACCATCTTATCCACCAAACAGATAGCAAACCATCCATATATCCTAGTTACATCATAACACATGTATTAATATATATAAAGACATAAACATAGGAAAAACCCTAATTTTACAAAACTACGATTTAGAGTTCAAAACCAAGTCCAAACGATTACTCATAATCTCCTGATTAAGAAAACATATCTTATTATATAAAACAGAGTTAAAATGAATTAATTATGTATTTTAAAACAATTACATATTAAAAATGCCATTCAAAGTAAACTTCGGAAAATCCTTGAGAATCAGGTCTCAAAAACAACAAAATCAAATTCTACGTTAAAAATCCTTTCCATCGACTATTTATTCGTATTTTTCTGACAAAGGATCGATTTACTATGAATTAAGTAAATCGACCAATCAGGAATTAAGAAAAAGCCACGTAGGCAAAAATAAAAATAAAAGATACCAAATGGTCGGACCCACGCTGACATGGGCCAATCGTCTTTGGCCATGTCAGCCGGTCCAGGCTCACCAGGTCTCGGTCCAGGGTGAAAAATAAGGGTGAAACGTCTAAAATGCCCAAGCTTATTTGTTTAACTCGATTAGGAAAACAAGGACACCATTGTCATTTTCACATTTCGGTTACTTGCAGTCGAGAAGCAAAACAAAAGATGAAAGGACGAGATTGCCCAAGTGATATAAATCGTCACATTGCCCGCGGATGACCTTCTTGGTCATTCCATGACCTGGCTTCTTCCAGCCAAGGTCATGGCGCGAGCACGATCACAGGAGCTCGAGCCTCGTTGCAACAACTTGCCTTCAGAGCGCGCAACAATCTGCCGAAACAAGAAGCAGACTCCCGAAGTCTACACGATCCCAAGGAGCCACTGAACGGTGACCCTCATGCCCAAAATCTCCGGAAGCAGGTCTTGCCGAGGTCGGAACAGAGACCGGTAGAGCGAGACCAAAAACCTCGAAATCAAGCGTTGTGGTCTCAGCTAACGTTGTCGGTGCAAAAGCGGGGTCAAAACGGGTATAAAGCAGGTCTTACCAGGAGTGGAGGAGCATAGGGGTGAGATGGAGCCAGGCGTCAGCAAAGCTTCACAGTGAGCTCTAGGACCCAGCGCCTGGGGGCATCCTGAGTCGAGGTGATGAGCGAGGAGTGAAGGCCCAGGTTCAAGGATGCTCACAACATAACCAATCGAATGGGCATAGATGGGAAGGCGAGCAGCAGGCCGAGATCGCCGGAAAAGAAAAACGGAGTAGGTCAGGGTGGCTCGGGCAAGCAGAGGTGAAATTAGATGAGGAGGAAGCTTGCACGGGGGCTGAGGGTTGTTTTCCAGGCTTCCGGTAGGCAAGAGGGTGGATTTATCCCACTCTGTAACCACTCCGCGAAGAGGAGGCGGAGAGCCCAGTTGGGCGTTTTGCACACAGAGCGAGAGAGATGATGAGCTAGGGCTCATTCAATCCGGCGGAGAGAGACGAAGCTAACGGCGAAGAAATCGCGTGAAACGGAGAAGGAAGGAGGGAGAACGGATTGCGGGAGCTCGGCGGTCGGGTCTGCTCCCAGACTCGCGAAACGGCTGGAGGAAGGGGATGATCCCCCCTCCGATGGATCAGTTGGGCAGCGAATCCCAGCCGTTGGATCGCGCGCAGACCCAAAAGGGGCGCGTGACAGGTTAAATAAACCGGACCTTAGCGTTACACATGATATAAATGAAATCAATTAAGCTACTATATTCATATCATAATAAAAGCTAATAAAATGCATTAGAGGGGTCAAATCAACTCCAAAAGCCACCAAAATTTAACCATAGGCTCATAATAACATATAGAACGATTCTATATAATCACTTTCTCGTTTAATGCATAATATGGCCATTAATAAATATATGGCTCATAAAAGAGTATAATAATATATTAAAATCAAGGAATTATATGAAAAAGCTTATTAATGAGAAACATGTGAGTAATCTCGAGATATAAAACACATTAGGGTACAAATACTCATTCCTCAACAAAATAACATATTTATATGAACTAAAATCATATTTTGAGGAGAGAGAAACAATAAAGGTTAACATACACATATATGAACTCAAATACATATTAATAATAATATATTTATCCAAAAAGCTCCAAATAAATATAATCTACTCTATTATCTCATTAATGACCAAACTACGATATTAACCCTAACTTATCACCTAATGTGGGTTATTTGTGCAAACACCCCCCTCATTTACATAAATGAGGGTAAATAGTGATTTCAACATCAAATTGTGCTCAAATTGCACAAGGTGTACAAAAATGATCCAAAAGGATGGGAAATTTATGGAAAAGGTCCAAATGGACTAAAAGGCAAAGAAAAGCTCAAGAATGGGTAAATTGCAGGGAAGACCCTGAGATTCAGTATGTTACAGCACATCACCCCTTAAAGAGGATTTCGTCCTCGAAATCACAACAAGAGGAAAGAGAGGGTGACTGTGTAACATCCCAACCATAAACAACTAGGTTATAACCCTTAATCTAGGGTACCACATAAAATCTACATAAGTCAGGTGTTACTAAGGTTTTCACAAAACCTATAGCCTTTTATCAAACTCAAACTAACATCTTGTTACATAAACTCTATCATGAAAAGGCAGCATATCTATAATACTAACACTTGTGCCATATTTTATTACAAAACAATTATATCTCAACTGTATATCATGGGTATCTCCCTCATTAAGGGTTTTAAGCACAACTAGGGTTTACAAGGCCATTACAACCTATACTAAACCAATCCCAACAACAACTAATGTATTAGGTCAAAACCTAAATAACTCAACATTATTACCCAATAACTACATCATGTGGGATTATGCCATCTAATATCATCCAACCCATTATTACCCTAATAACAGGTCTAAGGGTATATGGCTTATCTCCAAGGAACATATTGGCACAACATCTAACGTACCCGTATCCATGTCATCACTAATCATTTTCTCTCACAACTATAATTACTATGAATTAACCTCACATTATGTGAATCTAATTACTCATTATCATATTACTGATTCGATTCATAAACCAATAAGATGATCAATGAGATGTATTTTAGTCAACAAGGTACTATGCCTAACATGTGTTGATAATTAGGTCACAACTATGATTAAGGGATTATAATCCATTTACATGCATTAAGGTATATCATGTGATGACACCTAATGTCACTAATGTGTCAAGAAAGGCATGAAGGGTTTATATATATACATATGTTGTCAAGGCTAGATGATTACATCCTAGGGTTTAGGTCAACATGACCATTACATATCAAAGCATCCTTAGGGTGTATTTTACCATACACATTTTACCATTAGGGTGACTTAATCCAAACTATGTATATCTACATATGAACAATTAATGATTATGTGCATCAAGAGTATATTAAGGTTCAAGCATAAGGATTATGTGACTTATTCATTAGTTATAAAACAAGATGAATTACAAATATATTAGGTTTATTAAACTCTAAACACATAAGCTCTCTATTCCCATGTCTAAGAAGTTAGAGTTTCTTGATTTCAAGGCATTGAGGGATTCCAACCCCCTAAAGAGGATTTCGTCCTCGAAATCAAAAACCCCAAAACCTATCAAGGTACTAACACTACCTTTCCACTCAAAGGGTTGACTAAGTCAAACTACTCTAAGGGTATAAGATCCAACATGAAAGTCTTACTAAAATCTATCTTCCAACTCAAGGTATAGCATAGGGTTCACTAACCCCTAAACATGGAAATCTAAGGCTCATATAAGATACTTAGGGATTACAAGATGATTTTTGTTTGAAAAAAGAAATCAAATCATCATATAAGGGTTTCTAAGGTTATTCAACAATAAGGTAATATGTCTAAAGGTAGACTATTTTGAGCTGTCCGTTTCAGATCAGGCCAGGCCAGGTCATATGAGCTCAGGAGTCCTCGTGACCAAGCTAGTGGGGCGGAGGAAAATATTGCCAGCCCCCAAGCTCTGACCCTTTCTAGACACCATCACTTTCAACTTCTTGCTCTAGTAGCTTCTCAATAGACAATTCACCAAAAAGTTGACAAATTTTATTTCTAATAAGAAATTATTATGATCCTAAATCAAACATTCTTTATAGGTCAACTCTAAGGTGAAAAACTAGGTAAAGGGAAACTATATAAGATAAGGGTTCTATCTAGGAGACAATTTTGAACTAGTCAAGAATCCGACTACCTTGATGCTCTGATACCATGCTGTAAAGACCCAAAGTCTCTACTAAAAACATGATAAACAAAATCATCAAAAGTATGGCAGCGGAAGAATTAAATCTTGACATTATTCTATAATGTACTCTTTATACATTTTTGAATAATGTCAAGATTTAATTCTTCCGCTGCCATACTTTTGATGATTTTGTTTATCATGTTTTTAGTAGAGACTTTGGGTCTTTACAGAAGTGGATCTTCCAGGGAGATAGGAAGATTCTTCTGACGTGTCTAGTATCAGCTATGGTGGCAGAAAAGTTGTTACGACAAGGATGTAAGGCATTCTTAGCTCACGTTATGGATACCAAGGCAAAGGGTCCTAGACTTGAGGAGGTGACGGTTGTCCGAGAGTTTGCAGATGTGTTTCCTGATGAGTTCCCCGGTGTTCCTCCACCTCTAGAGATTGATTTTGAGATCAATCTGGTTCCAGGAACACAACTAGTTGCACAGACACTGTATAGGATGGCTCCAGCAGAGATGGCAGAGTTGAAGAAACAATTACAAGAGTTGTTGGAGAAAGGTTTCATCCGACCGAGTACGTCACCTTGGGGTGCTCCAGTGTTGTTCGTTAAGAAAAAGGATGGATCGATGCGGCTATGCATAGACTACCGACAGTTGAACAAGGTCACGATCAAGAACAAGTATCCGTTGCCAAGGATAGACGATCTGTTCGATCTGTTGCATGGTGCTACAATGTTTTCAAAGATCGATCTACGGTTCGGATATCATCAGTTGAGGATTAAGGCGGATGACATACCAAATTCAGCTTTTAGGACAAGGTATGGTCAGTTCGAGTTTGTGGTTATGTCGTTTGGGCTAACCAGTGCGCCTGCTGCTTTCATGGATTTGATGAACAAGGTGTTCCGTTCATTTCTAGATCAGTTTGTTGTAGTCTTTATAGATGACATCTTGATCTACAGTCAGGACAGTAAAAAACATGAACATCATCTTCGACAAGCGTTGACTCTCCTTCTCCAGCACCAGTTGTATGCAAAGTTTAGTAATGAGTTTTGGTTAAAAGAAGTAACTTTCTTGGGTCATGTGATATCTGCAGAAGGAGTCAAAGTGGACCCCAGGAAGGTGGAGCCAGTTGTAGAATGGGAGCGGCCGAAGACGCCGACCGAAGTTCACAATTTCTTGGGATTAGCAGGATACTACTGGAGGTTTATCAAGGACTTCAGTGTGATCTCATTGCCGATGACAAAGTTGACTAGAAAGGATGTACCTTTTGTTTGGGATGATCATTTCCAGCAAGCTTTCCAAAGTCTGAAGGAGAAGCTAACTAGTGCTCCAGTGTTAGTACTTCCAGAGCCTGGGAAGGGCTATGTTGTTTTCTACGATGCTTCTAAGAAGGGCTTAGGATGCGTGCTGATTCCGGAAGACCATGTAGTTATTGCTTCACGATAGCTTAAGAAACATGAGGAGAACTATCCGACTCATGATTTAGAGTTGGCAGCAGTGGTTCATGCGTTAAAGATTTGGAGACATTATCTTTATGGGGAAGTGTGTCAAATCTTTACAGACCATATGAATCTGAAGTACATCTTCTCGTAGAATGAGCTAAACATGCGACAATGTTGCTGGATGGAGCTAATCAATGATTATGACTGCACCATTGAGTATCACCCTGGTAAGGCAAACGTGGTAGCTGACACGCTTAGTCGAAAGTCTTCTTCTCTCTCCACAAAGGAGGCATAGTTGAGTTCCTTGGTATGCCATAGACGGGATATGTTTGTCTCCTTGCGGCAGATGAATGTGCAGATGGAAGTTTCCTTGTTAGCAGGACTTTTGGCACAGATGCAAGTCAAGCCCACGCTGAGATAGAAAATCAAAGACGCACAACAAACAGATGATACAATGTAGTTGATCAGGTCAGAGCTCAGCAGCGAAAGGCATGATGGGTTCCTTGAGTCTAAGGATGGATTAGTTTTCTATCATGGTAGGATGGTGGTCCCGGATGTTGATAATCTAAGGAAACTAGTGCACGAGGAAGCACACACATCAATGTATGCTATGCATCTAGGGGTCACCAAGATGTATCACAATTTGAAGGACCTGTATTGGTGGCCTAGCTTGAAGAAGGATGTAGCCGAGTTTGTGGCTAGGTGTGCGGTGTGCCAACAAGTCAAGGCTGAGCATCAGAAGCCGACATGTACATTGCAACCCCTGCCAATACCGCAGTGGAAATGGGATCATATAACCATGGATTTTGTGTTTGGCCTGCCAAGGACAGTTAGGAATCATGATTCCATTTGGATGATAGTGGACAGATTGACGAAGTCTACCCATTTCATACCTGTGAAGACAATGTATACAACTGAGAAGCTCGCTCAGGTATATGTAGATGAGATAGTACGCCTGCACGGTGTGCCAACAACGATAGTTTTTGACAGAGATCCTCAGTTCATGAGTTGTTTCTGGGAACAGTTGCACAGAGCATTGGGAACACAGTTGAGGTTCAACACCGCTTTCCACCCACAGACAGATGGACAGTCTCAGAGGACTATTCAAACCTTGGAGGATCTTCTTCGGGCTTGTGTTTTCCATTTCCTAGGCAGTTGGGATGTACATCTCAGTTTGATAGAGTTTGCCTACAATAATAGTTACCAGCGGAGCATTGACATGGCTCCTTATGAGGCCTTATATGGCAGGAAGTGCAGATCTCCTTTATGTTGGTATGAGTCTGGTGAGTATCAGCTTTTGGGTCCTGAGTTAGTACAACAGACAATAGAAAAGATCAAAGTGATACAACAACAGTTGAAAGCGGCACATGATAGGCAGAAGTCTTATGCAGACAATCACCAATGACCTTTAGAGTTCCAAGTGGGAGATAAAGTGTATCTTAAAGTCTCACCATGGAAAGGTGTGCTAAGGTTTATCCAGAAGGGTAAGCTAGCACCCAGATATATGGGGCCATACCCGGTCATAGCACGTATGGGAAAGGTAGCTTATGAGTTGGAGCTACCGCCAGAGTTGCACATGTTGCATCCAGTGTTCCATGTTAGTATGGTGAAGAAAAGTCATCCAGATACAGGAACAATGATACATTCAGTTGAGGTTGAGCTTGATGAAGACGTGACTTACGAGGAAGGTCCTATGACAATCCTTGACAGAAGAGTTAAGAAGCTAAAAAGGAAGGACCTGGTTCTAGTAAAAGTTCTTTGGCATCATCGTGGCGTTGAGGAAGCCACATGGGATCTTGAAGAAGAGATGAGGAGAAAGTATCCCTCGCGTTTCTCTTCAGATTTCGGGGATGAAATCCCTTTGTAGAGGGTTATAGCTTGTAAGGACCCTGACCTCCATTTTAGGCTTATCCTATTTGCTTTGCCTAACCTTGGTGTTTAGTTGCTTGCTAATCACCTTTAGTGGTGATTAGGGTTTGTTTGTGCTTGGTTGAGTGTTGGAGGTGCTACTTGCAATTCACCCAAGTCTAATCGTTATGGGAAATTTGTCACCTTGAGAAGTGTTCTTCTCTCTCCTTGCTTCCTCTAGTGTTGAGAGGAAGGGTTGGGCTCGTTGCTTTGGGCTTTGATGAGCCTTGCTATGCCTTGTTCGATCCTTTCTTAACCTTGTTGGACCTTGTGTCGGCCATAGGTGTGCCGACCATGGTTGTGTCGGCCATAGGTGTGTCACCCAGGAAGGTGTGTCTGACATGGTGATGGGGTGTGTCGACCATGGACCCCTTTGACCCTTTGACCTCGTTTGTGTCACCACTAGTGGACACTTGGCGCATGATGCTTGCATGTGGCAATGGCCTTGGACATGTGTTTAAGGCGAGATAAGGAGGTGGCATTGGCCATGGACAAGTGTCCCTAGGTGGGCGACACCTTGCTTTGTCTTACCTTGGTTTCTCCTCCACCCTCTCCTATATATGTACCTTCTTTCTCTTGTTGAGGATCTCTTTAGTTCCTTGGTTTCTCTCTTCCTTGGTGGATGACACTCTTCCTTTGCAAAGCTTGGTGACCGATCCTTCTCTTTGGAGTTTTCTTCTTCTTCTTCTAGTGGTGGCCGAACCCTAGAGTGCCTTTCTCTTCTTCGTGTGGTGGTGCTTGAGCTTGGAAGCTTGGTGCTAGGAGCTTGGAGCTTGCTTAATGTGGGTTACATAACTCCTAACCCTAACCATAATAGTTTCCTCTATATTCTTGTATGTTTTCATATGATCATATTGGCCATGTATGTTCTAAGATAAGCTTCTTGCTTAGTTGCAC
The DNA here is from genome assembly GCA_963693085.1 of Alisma plantago-aquatica. Lineage (NCBI taxonomy): Eukaryota > Viridiplantae > Streptophyta > Magnoliopsida > Alismatales > Alismataceae > Alisma > Alisma plantago-aquatica. The sequence continues at coordinate 621,924,883 of OY856415.1, read as the reverse complement.
CTAGTTGGCCGAACCATGGTTTAGAGTTTCCTTGTTGAGCAACACTCCTTTCCCTCCTTGCTCTAGAGAAGTGATCTTGAGCTCTAGTAATGTGAGAAATACCCCTCTCTCATTTAAGTTGAGAGGTGAGCTTGTATTCTAGTTGCTTGAGAAACACCCTCCTCTCACCATGGATTCGAAAGGTGAGCTTTTTGGTAGATGTAGACCTATGTCAAGGTTGATCCTTGTGGTCGCCCGATTTGTGATAGAGGTTGTGCAAGACCCCTCTCTCTTGGTTTTTGAGAGGTGAGCCGATCTTCTTGATCAATTAGGGTTTGGTACCCTTGTGCTTGAGGTTGATGATGATCTTGTTGGGTTGTATCTTGCACGATATGGCTTGGGGATGGTGCTACCCGATACCTCTCTTGGACTAGAGTTCTGGGTTGATATGATGAAGTTGGGTTTGGACGATACAACTTGGTGTTTTCCTTGTGTGTTGGCCGATAGGATGAGGCTATCTTGGTTGGACGATAGGATTTCCCTTGGTGCCCTTGTATTGAAGGAAGGGGTGTACTGTAGTGGGCGTTATAGGGTTGGTCTGGGCACCATGGCTCTAGCCGATATGGTTGTTGTTGCCCGATATGGCCGTAACCATATCGGGGGTAGGCCGATAAGGCTTTGTCCGGTTCAGTAGAATGATGTCACCTTGGATGCACGACATGCCTCATAGGCCTAGCTGCACGTTATGCCTTGTGCACGATATGTCTTGGTCTCTAGCTGCAGGATACCCTTGGGTGATGGACATTACCTGCTGTGGTTGGCCGATATGAGTGTAGGCCGGTATGCTTTTAGTAAGGGATGCTACCCTACCCGTCACAAGTTGTGGTGAGGGACACACGACCCGTCACCTCTTTTTGTGAGGGTTGTGAGAGTTTTAGTAAGGGTTCTGATAACCCAGGTTGCATGTAGATGATGGTTCCATGTTATTAATGGTATTACATGTGTTTATGACAATCTTGAATCATGTGTATATAATGATGAGTAAATGATAAGATTGGAAGTATATGAGTTGCTTCACATGATGATGTGACCCATGTCTATGGTCACAGGTTTGAGGCATGAATGATAAAGTGTATAATCATCAATGTTGCCCTACATTTGATAGCATGACACTTCTGTTAATCCATGATGGCTTCAGTTATCCCTACGAATATGTATACTAACCATGCAGGTATTTCATGTGGATTCATAGCCAGGAAAAATGTGATGGTGGTAATAATAATGTAACTTTATGTTATGTATGTGTTACGACCTGGTTGCCTCAACAATCCACTTAAAATATACTAACTAATCACAGTGGAACATCTTATGTAGTTTTCCCTGGCCATAGACCCATCATCGTCAGTAGCTGGTGATGGTGAAATAGGTTCTCCTGCGGGTTAACCCGGATCGCATATTGTTGAATATGTGAGGTTTCTCTTAGCCTAAAATAGAGAGGATTCGAGTGCAGCTGCGGTTGCAGACTCGGGATAGATGGAGCATGCTGAATAGGCCCATGGCTCAGGAGATGTGATAGAGCATGAATGCGTTCATGGCTCAGAGCATGGTGATTTGGCCTGTGGCTCAGATATAATGAAAAACACTAGAGGGGGGTGAATAAAGTTTTTAAATATTTTAGCAATTATTTAACTCAAACAACCACAAATGAAGAATGGAAGAAGGAGACAGGTGTTTAGAGTGGTTCCAACTTTAGAAAATACTAAAGTTGTCAATCCACTACCCGGTTGCTTACCCAACCGGGATTTTGAAAGTATTAATTTTATTACCTTCACAAGGATTTACACAAAATACAATACTTTCTTTACACCCCTTGAACATCCTTCACTTGAAGTAGATGCACCAACTTGAGGTAGCCTTCTTGAAGTAACTCCAAGCTCCCCCTTGAAGTAGCCTTCCTCTCTAGAAGTAACCTCCCGTTGCACCAGCCTTCTTGAAGTAGCTCAAGGTCCCCTTCTTCTCCAAGAAGATCTTCAATCTCTCCAACCCGCAGCCTCCAACCTAGGAGTAGCAAGGAGAGTACAAACAACAATAGAGAACAAGAAAGAAAATAGAAATTACATCTTATCCTTTTGTAGCACAAGGCTTGATTTGCCTAGATCAAGCGTGTAGATCTCCTAACCAAAGTGTATGGAAATGTAATTGCAGTGGATAGGAGATGCTAGCCTATAGGACACGAAATTTGAGCTAAGAGAAGAAGTAGCCAATTGTCACTATGCTCAATTTGCTCACATACAGGTTGCTCAAAGTATGCTCAAAGATTTCTCAAGTGTAACAAGTGAGTTTAGGTGTCCTAAGGCATGTCCTATTTATAGGAATGTCCTACAAGTGCTTAAGGACGTTCTAGACACCTTCTAGGGGTTTCTAAGTGCTTAACTAGCCGTTAGGTACAAGTTTGTTGCTTTAGCAACGACTAATTAATTAATTCTGTAGTTGCTGTCAGAGTCCATCTCGGTCGAGAAATGATCGAACGAGACACCTACTCGGTCGAACTTTTGTCGACCGACAGGCTCTCTGGATCAAGTGTATGCAACGTTTATCTCCAACTGCCAACCACCTTGTCAGCTGTGTCTAACGGCTACTTGGGTCTTTCTCGGTTGAGAAGATTGTCGACCGAGAGTGTCTCGGTCGAGGAGTTAGTCGACTGAGATTGACCCTGTTTCAATTTTTCAATTAAGGCACTAAGTGTGTGTATGAGTGTGCATATGTGACACTTATTTGAAGGGGATGACCTATCTAAATGTGATGTTTAGCTAGGGAGAATCTAATGCTTGATTTACATGAAATCTAAGTACTTGTACATTATATATTTGTACAAGTTTTTACAAAGTGATTACATTTCATGAAAATATAAATATGTAAGCATATGGATTTCCCTAATTGCTTTGTCATCCACCTTATTCCTGCAACACTCAAGTAGCACGTTAGATTAACAAGAATGAAATGTTTGTCATTATCAAAACAAAGGGATTTACAAATGTCCATTTAGCCAACAATCTCCCCCTTTTTGAAGATGACAAACATTTCCTAAATATAAAATAAGAAAGTATAAAAATGTGATTTTCATACCTGAAACTTACCTTTGTAAATTTCTTCTCTTGTTTATAAAATGTGTGCTTATTATTCCCCATGAATTATGGAACATGAAATCCAATCCTTTAGGGAATATAGCAACTTTCAATGTAAAGCCAAGAGTTTATGAAACTCATTGATTGAGTTTTGCACAAATACTAAGTTTTATATTTATTTCTCCCCCTTTGTCATTTCAAAAAGATATTCATTTAAGAATAAAATAGTGTTTCTGCCCCTTAAATACATATCCGTTTTAAACAGATGGTCAATTTAGCCACAATTTTTAAATTTTAGGTTTTGCAAAAATGTCATCCTTTTTATTTTTGATATATTTGTTACTCCCCTTACTTTGTATGCTCTACTAGAGTAGTCTTATAAGCCATATTCGAATGATGCCATAGAGGAATTACCAATATACTCAGTAAAGATAACCATTTCATGTAAAGATAACCATTTCATTGCAAATATAACCATTTTATTTCAATCATGCAAAGATAATCATTACATTACAATCAAGAAAATGATAGACTAAATTTGTAGAGCATATACACTTTCTAAGGGAGTAACATTGTGATTATTGTTACCAATATTTGGACAATTTTGTGATCATGAATTAATTGTTCTTTTAATCACAATTTTTATATAGAAAATGATATTCAAATAAGTATTGTGTCAAACTTATTTTAGGTCGACTTTGACTATGACCATAGTTCCCCTTGGTCAAATTTCATTTCAACCAAGAGGCAAATTTGTAGATTTCCAAAGTATAATATCTGCATATAATTTGATCAATTTGAAGCATAATACTCAATATGAAAACATTTGTCCTTGATTTTTCTTAGAATATAAACTTTGCTGCAGTTACATGAATATCAAATTTCACTTCTTCTTGTATCCTCATGAAAGTACGATTAATATCTTAGGTCTTTAAAGATACTAATTAAAATTATCTTATGTGATGTAAGCATTTAAGACAACATATTACCAACAAATCATTTTGCTTGCCTATGTATCATCAAGAATGCAATAATCATTGTTCAAGCATCAACGTTATGTATGAAATGTTGAGAGTATATCCATGATGTAATGATAAAACAGTGGCAACATGAAATTCAACATATGGTGAGTAAATCAAAGAATACTTAGGACAGACCATGTAGTTAGTAATTTGACTTAAATCAATATGATCCATAGTTTTAACTAAAATTATTTAGAGAGTAAACCAAATTAATCTCATATAAGTTTTCAAAGATGATTTCTAGAATGTATACTTTGTTTTGCATGTACAACAAGTAGATAGCAACTTGAAAATCGAAAGTAGCAGATTTATTTCAGACTGGAAATCAGTGACCTGTTCGGTCGACAATTTCTCGATCGACAGTTCTCTCGGTCGACAGTTTCTCGACCGACAAGATTTCTAAAATGTTTTCTGAACTGTTTAATTTCTTCCAAGTAAACACAATTATGCAAGTTAGATGTTTAGATACTGGAATTAATTTCATATCCCATTATGTTGAGTTGAGATAGACATAGAAATATACAACTTAGGTCTTTGGTCATATCTCAACTTAATTCCATTTATTTAGTTTGGAGGTTTTGGAACCCAAACTAACTCAACATCCTTTTTCTTATAAGGACATGAAAAAGAATAGTGACCAAGGCACAAACAATAATGACAACATATAGAATCAACCTCATATCTTTTTCTATGATTTTGGTCTAGGTTGTTCTTGGGTATATTTGTATCGGTGCCTTTAGGTACATACATAGATTGATGTGCTTGTGTCTTTTTCCAACTAGGTTTATGATATTATTTTCCCTTAGGCTTGTAACCTAGTCCTCTCCTTCCAATTTGATGGTAAGGATCATTTAAGATTTGATGAAGAATGCCATTATTATTTAGACTACTAACCTTTTGTTGTAACTTAGCAATCTCATCCATTCTCTTCTTGATATCTAGCTTTGCTTGATCTAGATTAGATGATAATGAATCTCTTTCTTTTACGATAGTATCATAATCTAGATGTGAGCACAAAATAGGTTGTTTTTGAAGATCATTCACTTGAGTCTGCAAATTAATCTTTTCTAGAGAAAGGAGATTACAATTTGCTTCTATAGATTTTAGCTTAATATCATGATCTTCAATAACCTTTTTGAGATCTTCATTTTCAGATGTAAGAGCAAGAAGCTTAGTATGTAATTCATCATTTGCTTTATTGGATTTCTTTAATTTCTTTTTGCACTCAATGTATTTATTGTGTGTCTCTTCAAGAGAAGCAACTAGCTCTCCTTTAGATAAATAAAAAAAGACTTACCTCTTCTTCTTCTTCACTTATTGTAGCAATAAGACATTCTTTATGTGTATCTTCCTTCTTTGACATCCACGGACAACCGAGTGTTGCATGGCTTGTTCCTAAGCACCAACTGCAACTTATTGAAGGTTGCCCCATACTTTTCTTTTGTTTGCGGTTGTAGACACCACCACCCTTCATACTTCAATACTCGATTAGAGCTCCTTGAAGCCTGCTCTGATACCAATTGAAAAACAGTAGAGGGGGGGTGAATAGAGTTTTTAAATATTTTAGCAATTATTTAACTCAAACAACCACAAATGAAGAATGGAAGGAGACAGGTGTTTAGAGTGGTTCCAACTTTAGCAAATACTAAAGTTGTCAGTCCACTACCCGGTTGCTTACCCAACCGGGATTTTGAAAGTATTAATTTTATTACCTTCACAAGGATTTACACAAAATACAATAATTTCTTTACACCCCTTGAACATCCTTCACTTGAAGTAGATGCACCAACTTGAGGTAGCCTTCTTGAAGTAACTCCAAGCTCCCCCTTGAAGTAGCCTTCCTCTCTAGAAGTAACCTCCCGTTGCACCAGCCTTCTTGAAGTAGCTCAAGGTCCCCTTCTTCACCAAGAAGATCTTCAATCTCTCCAACTCGCAGCCTCCAACCTAGGAGTAGCAAGGAGAGTACAAACAACAATAGAGAACAAGAAAGAAAATAGAAATTACAACTTATCCTTTTGTAGCACAAGGCTTGATTTGCCTAGATCAAGCGTGTAGATCTCCTAACCAAAGTGTATGGAAATGTAATTGTAGTAAATAGGAGATGCTAGCCTATAGGACATGAAATTTGAGCTAAGAGAAGAAGTAGCCAATTGTCACTATGCTCAATTTGCTCACAAATAGGTTGCTCAAAGTATGCTCAAAGATTTCTCAAGTGTAACAAGTGAGTTTAGGTGTCCTAAGGCATGTCCTATTTATAGGAATGTCCTACAAGTGCTTAAGGACGTTCTAGACACCTTCTAGGGGTTTCTAAGTGCTTAACTAGCCGTTAGGTACAAGTTTGTTGCTTTAGCAATGGATAATTAATTAATTCTACAGTTGCTGTCAGAGTCCATCTCGGTCGAGAAATGATCGACCGAGACACCTACTCGGTCGAACTTTTGTCGACCGACAGGCTCTCTGGATCAAGTGTATGCAACGTTTATCTCCAACTGCCAACCACCTTGTCAGCTGTGTCTAACGGCTACTTGGGTCTTTCTCGGTCGAGAAGATTGTCGACCGAGAGTGTCTCGGTCGAGGAGTTAGTCGACCGAGATTGACCCTGTTTCAATTTTTCAATTAAGGCACTAAGTGTGTGTATGAGTGTGCATATGTGACACTTATTTGAAGGGGATGACCTATCTAAATGTGATGTTTAGCTAGGGAGAATCTAACGCTTGATTTACATGAAATCTAAGTACTTGTACATTATATATTTGTACACGTTTTTACAAAGTGATTACATTTCATGAAAATATAAATATGTAAGCATATGGATTTCCTTAATTGCTTTGTCATCCACCTTATTCCTGCAACACTCAAGTAGCACGTTAGATTAACAAGAATGAAATGTTTGTCATTATCAAAACAAAGGGATTTACAAATGTCCATTTAGCCAACATATAATAGCGCCGAGACCTATACTAAGGCGGGCTAGAGTTATGGGTAGCTTGCGGAGCTGACCCTGTGGCTGAAGCCACTTAAGCATGAGACTGCGGTCCTGCTTTGGTTCTCGTGCACTGACCATGAGGTGGTGAGGTCATGGAGTCTGGCTCTTCCATTGACCTTGTATGGTACCATCTCCGGGTTTTGCAGTCGTCGGTTGGATCTCAGTGGTGCGGCTCACTTTCTTAGGGCATAACAATACATAATCCAACCGAATAGTATTTATTGCTTAAGGCAAAACACAGAACATTTGTTGAGACGCTACTTGTGTAATTGATTTTGTTATACCTTGCAGTTACTTATACGTTCCTTATGTTATGTGGTAAGATCTTATAAATCTTATCTTGACAATCATGTTCCATAAAGATATACTTGGTTATATGCCTTCCGTACACCTTGCTCAATATGATGTTCTTATTCTATGCTTTATCAGTTACCTGCTGTTATTGCTTTAACTTTCTGAGGTTTTATGGTTTTGGCATGGATTTATTTTTCTCACTGGGACTGTGTGTCTCACCCCATTGGTTTACACCCTTTTTAGGTTTTCGCGCTAGACATGGTGGTGGTCGCGGGGTTGCGGCTGAGCAGAAAGAAGAGAAGTAGAAGGCAAGAGATGGATGTGCTGCTATTTTTGTTGTTTTGTAGTAGAGTCCTAGAGTCATACATGTACTCTCAGGTGCTCAGAGGTGTTTTTATGATGTTTTACAATGTATAGCTGATGAAGCCTTGTATATCCTGCTATCGGCCGGATATGGCCCATTGTGTATAAATAGGTGATGAACTCATGTGTGGACAGGACAGCTGACCTTCTAAGCTGTGGACACGTATCAAGGCTTGTAAATGTTTTTATAACCTATGTTCTTGCAGGATGAGGATCTAGATGTAATAGTTTCTTGGTTTATCTGCTTTCTGAAATCGGTTTTAATTACCCCGTGTTTTTGGTAATAAGGGGTTTATGGTGTCTTCCGCACGTTTTCGCGTGGCACCTCATTATCTGTATGATAGCGGGATGTGTCCCCACAATACTACTGGACCTCTATGTAATTTCTCTGGGTTCTCTTATTAATAAAAGAGAGAGGGCACATTGCTCCTCTCCACACACTGCATTGCTGCACCCTATCTTTCTTGTTCACAACTTGTTCTCTAAAGAGGTTTTGAGTTGTGCTCAAACTAAGGGATTTATTTCTTCAGAGCCTAGATCCATTCCTGAGCTTATTTCTTATTCATACAATAAAAGAAAACTCAGTGTCCAGTTGATTATTGACACACTTTGAATTGAGAGGAATCAAAGAATCTTTGTAAACTGCAATTGCAATATTGCTCAGCTATAGAGAAGAATCAGAAAATACATTGAGTCTTTGAGATACTCATTTGTATAGACATGCTTTTCCTTATCTTATCTTATCTTTTGTTAAGTTTTCTATTATTATGGTCTATAGTTAGTCATTCCATATCTTTTCTTTTCTATATGTTTTCTAACTTTCAAAAGAAAAGAGAATCTCATAAGATTTCTTTTGAGAGTGGGCACAATTGCAGCCAAATTGATTATCTCCTTACGATACGGGTGGTTCATAAACTATGTAAGGATTGTAAATTTATTCATGGAGAATAAATCCCGACCCAACATAGGTTGGTGATTTTGGATATTGACATGAAGGTCAATAAAGGAAAGCATAACAGAAACCAAGTTAGTAGGATCAAGTGGTGGAATCTTAATGAAGAAAAGAAAGTGACTTTTCATGATAAAATCATCAAGGAGGGAACTTGGAAAATGGAGTCTGATGTTAATACTATGTGGCATAACATGAGCTCTTGCATAACAAAAATTTGCAAAGAGGTTTTGGGGGGAGTCCAAAGGTTGTGGGTGTAACATCCCTGACCTGGGTTATGTACTAACCCTAGGTGTTTTGCTTAAATAAGTTATTAGATACTTTCTTGTACTTCTTCAAATGTAATTAAGGCTTTTGAGGAACCTATATTTCAATTTCAGTCCTTTTTGCATAATGTTGAAACATTATTTTGTTAATAATGGACTAAAGTGCAAATTACCCAAGTTGAGGGGTTTATTTGCAATTTGCACATGATAAGATGTTCCTCTGATGTTGAGACATCATGAGAATGATTATGATGTAGTGATATGGATTCCAGAAGTTTGGGTACCAAGATATAGCTTGTAGAACAATCCTTGTGCTTTAAAACCTAGTTTTGGTGTAAAGTGCAATTTACCCAAAACCTAGGGTCCAACATGTAAAATATACCCTCTAGAGGATCTCTCATGTTTCTTGGCATCAATAAGAGAAAATAAAATGAGAGGGGAACCTCATTTGAATGATCATGGAGGAGAGAGAATCATGATATTGGAATAATCAAGATTTAAGCACAAAAGGCTCTTTAAAATAACTTAATGCAAAAAGAAATATATTAATTATGAAGCCCTTCAAGAAAAAGTTGGAGGATGTGTTTGTGATAATATGGACGAGCTTGTGTCATTCTTGGGCACCAAAAAGATCATGGTAAGAGTGGAAACTACTCACACTAATAATATATTAAGCAATATCCAATAAGGATGGATATTAATATACAACTTATTAAGATGTTTGGTCTCTTTTCCTTTAAACCTTGGATAATTGAGAATTCTTGCAATGTTTTAGAAGGTGGCCACATAGCCAAGAAGTGGAGGAGGACTTGGTGGATATAATTGATAGATAAAAGGAAATAATTCCCTTTTTCCTTTTTCCCTAAAAACCCATATACAAATCTATTATGTATATCCTTCCCAAAAACACATAACAACCGTATCCTTAGTTTCCTCTTCTCATCACCTTGCTTAGACCGATCAAGGAAGAGCTCTGGAGCAGAGGGAGGACGATCAACCTGTAGGTGAGCCTTGGTCATCCCCTACCTCAGATTCTTGGGGGAAAACCCTAAAACAAGGTTGGATTCATAGTTTCCTTCACACATTTTCCTTTTCTAGCCATCTTCTCCATCCAAAACTTGAAGAACGAATCTTGGACAACCACTGGAGCTTCATCCACCATTAAAGCTATGGATCAGTCCTAGAGGTGGTTTTTATAACTCTAACCCTTAAGCTTTGTTAATGCATCCTTCTTTACTAAAATCGTTGTTTATACTTCTTCTTTAGATACCTTTGTGTGTTTTTGCTATCATTTCCGTGAAGAACAGCCCCTGTTCTTGGTTGAACAGAGGTAGAAGATGATGATGTTAATCTCTATGTTTATCCAAAATCTACTTTAGCAAACGTTCTCCCAACCTTGCTCAAACGGTTTCCCAAACCGTTTGGGAGCAAACGGTTTCAAACCGTTTGAATGCAAACGGTTTCACTAGACCGCATAGAAGAAAATGGTCCAAGACCATTTGGAGGAATTGACCAGGTGTTGACCATTTGGAGGATTGTTGAGAATAATGTAGACTAATTACCTATCAAAAATCATCAATTAATTCCAAGTGGTTCACCAATTGAGGGTCCAACAATCATCAAAACCCTAATCTGGTTAATTGCTGATTTTAATAGTTGAATTATGTTGAAGCTTGGGTTGAGTGACCCAAACAGTTTCAAAACCATTTGGGGATCACCCAAACGGTCTCAAGACTGTTTGGTGATCACCCAAGACCGTTTGGAGGTCTAGGGTTAAGCATGGTCGACACACTAAGGATCCAATGATATTAAGTTGATGAGTAATCGATTGCTGAATTGGTGACTAAACCTAGGATCCAAACCCAAATTGAATGACTTGTTTTTTTATAAAATAATGGGAAAACAGTCTCAAGACCATTTGGAGGTCATCCAAATGATCCCAAGACCGTTTAGGGTCAGATCATGACCAAATTGAATGATGGTTCAATGATTTCAAATCAATTAGACTCACATTGAAGTATGTTGAAGGGTCATCGATTTCAAACCCTAATCCAATTGATCCAATCCCTAATTGATGACCAATTGAGGGTCAATTGAGTGTCAAATCAGTTGAGGGTTGACCTAATTAACCCAATTGATGATTGGCTAACATGTGCATGATCGATTGAGAGGTTCAACATTGGAAACCCTAATTCAATTGAAGTGGTAGAGACACTTTTTGGTCCTTGCGGTTTTGAGGTGGTTTGGACCAAACGGTCTCAAGACCGTTTGGGACCAAACGGTCCCAAGTCCGTTTGGGACCAAACGATCCCAACCCGTTTGGTCTCATATGGTTTCAAGGTCGGTTGTGTCCATGCGGTTTCAAAGTCAAACATGACCAAACGGTCTTCACCACCAAACGGTCTTCACCACCAAACGGTTTCAAAGTCAAACTTGACTAAACGATCTTCACCTCTACTTTAGCAAATGGTTTTGGAGGTCTACTTTACCAAACGGTCTCAAGGGCAGACCAAGACCGCATGAAGGTCCAAACGGTCTTAGACCGTTTGGAAGTTTAGTGTGCAAGACCGTTTGAGGACCATGTAGGTCAAGATCGTTTGAGGTTCTAAGGTTCAAGATGGTTTGGTGATTGATTAACCTAAACCTCATGGATACTTAAACTGATTAAAGGACCAAGTGATTAGTTGATTAGTGCATGCTATAATCAATGGTGATTATAATAAAGGTATCCTTGATGGGATAGAGTGATTAGTACTCTTTGAATGAGTGAGCTTTAATGATCACAATAGTAATGACATAGCCATGATCTCAATGTTGAGTTGACTTAGCCTAATCAAGGGTGATGAAAGCATCAACTCATATAAGGGATGAGAGAGAAAAGATTTCTTATGTAATCAAGTAATGGACTCTCAATATGAAGGAATGCCTATTTAGGGTATGATCCATGTTAGTGAGATCATGAAACCCTAATTATGATGGTTAATGAATTCTAACCTAATTTGAGGGTAGTAATGGAAATATCCCTAATATATGATGAAAGTATGATCATAATTCATAATGTGAATAGTAAACCCTAATCTAGGGTAATGTAATGCAATGTGAATAGTAAACCCTAATCTAGGGTAATGTGATGTATTGTGAATAGTAAACCCTAATTTTGGGTTATGCTGTATAACATGAAGCTCTATGGCTGAGTATTGCAATGATAAGTCATTAACCCTAATTGAATTAAAAAGGGAAACCCTAACCCTAGCAAGGGCATAGTGGTGCAACCCATAAATAGTGATGTTATTAATGTTTTGCATTATGCTGATCTAAAATAGATGTGTTTGTATTCATCTGTACTAATTATGCATGTTTTATGGAATATTGAACATAGCCAGGTATGAGCTATGAAGCTTTGCTTGTCAAAAGTACTTAATAAGTTTGTAAGCAATGATATGTTATGTTTCCTAGTGAAGAGGTAACATAAGAGATTGATAGGCTATATGAGCCATATGAAATATCACCATTGTTATTATCTTGTTTATAATGTCAAATGACATGATGGTAGTATGATACTTGGTAACAAGTGTTTTAATGATTTAAGGGTTTGAATACCCATATTCCTAAATTACAATGATGAGATGGTTAGGGATTGAGATCCCAATATTAACCAGAGGTGAATTGAACTTGATACAAATAGTACTCTTTCTTTACAACAATTGTTTTAATGGTTTATGTTTGAAAACATGCCTGATGCTAAAAGAATGCCATAATGTACTTAAATAATCAAGTATAATGATATCATGTAGAGCCCTGACCATAGATCCATCATCGTCAGAAGTTAGATGATGGTGAAATAGGTTTTCCTATGGGAACTCATGGAGAGCATACTTTTGAGTATGTGGGGGTTATGGATGCGAATATCCTTACGCCCTAATGGAGGAATTGATGTGAGATAAACATCAAATCTCTCAATCCTTCATTATATGTATATGCCGGGATGATGTATCACTAATCTCCTGATGATGTTGTTAATGCCGAATCGATGTGAGATAAATAAGAAATCCCTTGATTGCGAAGAGGGTACAACATGCCACTGTAACTCTAATAGCGAAGTGCCAGAATACCCTGGATAGCTATTATGGCAGAGACACAAGATGTCCTGCATGATGATCTGCACACTGACTAAGGAAGATGAGGTCATAGAAATCTGGCTCTTCTGATGACCTATGTATGGCACTGATTGCGATTTCGTAATGGTCGGTTGGAGTATGAGCGGTATATCTCATCTCCTAAGGGCATAAGTATGTTTGTAAAATGTAATCAGCCGTGTAGCATAATTGCTTAGGTTGAACTATGAGAAACAATGATTGATGATGCATTGTTTAATTAGTCCTAATTGGACCAGTAATATACATGTTCTTCATATTCCTTACTGATTAAATAGCTTCTTATTCAGTCAAGTTATAATTGAAATGATTACTTAGAGAATACTGCTCTACTTAGCTATTCAATGAATTTGCCTATTGTTGAATAATTATAATATTGCTGCTCAATGTTATTCCATTATTTGCAATAATAATGCTTCTGGCGGAGAGTTATAATTCTCACTGGGACAATTATTCAATTGTCTCACCCCCGTGGGATTCAACTTTTTAGGTAGACGCCGAGGACGAAGAAACCCTTCAGTAGGTGAACAGCAACAACAACACCAGGGACAGCAGTGATCCTCAGGTGGAGACATTGTCTGCCAAGTCTTGTATATAGAAAGTCCTATGTGTCGTCTCTGTAATCTCAGGTCCTAGGAGTCAGTAGATGGTTTAATATAGATCTGAGAATTTTGTCTTAACGTCTCGAGATTTTTGTATACTGCTCATGTACAACTTAACAGGATAGTCAATGTTATTACTCTCGAGATGTAATGATACAGAGATATACTGATGTATCAGCTTGTAAACAACTTATTTCATTTCTTTATGCAAAAAGTTTTACAGTTGTGGTTCTCTTTACAAAAAGTTTTAAAATTTTGTGATTTTTAGTAATTCTGTTGCGAATTAATCATTTCCGCATCGTTAATAAGGTTTTATCTGAAACGTGTCCCACAATTAGTGGTATCAGAGCTTTAGGTTCGCTGAGTCTACAGAGACATAGGACTAGGATTGTAGAGTTTTTTCTAGTGTCTTCCAGTATATCTGATAGTGTCTTCTGCTCATATAGGAGGAGAAGAGAAAACTAAATATGTCTGGATCACACGAGGAACACATTGCTGAGAGTAGTGTCGTTGCACCTAGAGAAGGTGCAAGTAACCAAGAAAGGGAAGAACTTGTACCTGAACCACCCCGGTTCAACCCAGCTGACATGGGGAATCTAGCTTTCCAAGCCATGTTTGGGTAGTTCATGACTGTCATGACACACATGACTGATAGGATGCCTATACATGTACCTAGGGCACCTACCCATTCAGAAGGACAAGGAACTGGCAAGACGTTTGAATGACTTCGCCGGGTTGGAGCCACAGAATATACTGGAACAACTGATCCAACAGATGCTGACTTGTGGCTAACTGAACTAGAGAAGGCCTTTCAAATCCTAAACATCCCAGAGATTGAGAAGGTTAGACATGCTGTGTATCTTCTCAAGGGGAGTGCTGGTCATTGGTGGACCATGGAAGAACAGAAAAGGCCAGGTGTGGAGATCAAATGGGAAGTATTTTGATGAGAATTTGTCAACAGATACTTTCCTAAGACATTCTTGGATGAGAAAATCTCTCAGTTTGAGAGGTTAAGATAGGGACCTATGAACATTAGCGAATACGAGGCTAAGTTCATGGAGTTGTTGCGGTTCTGCCCGCACATGGCATCAACAGATGAAGAAAGGATTAGGCATTTTGAGAAAGGATTAAACGTTGAGTTGACCACCCATGTGTCTGCTCTGGAGAACAGGGAAATGTTTGCTACCTTTGTGGAGTCAGTCAAGAGGATAGAGAGGTCAGTGTCCGAGAAGAGATATACCAAGAACAAGAGGATGTATCCCAGTTCCAAGGATCCTCATCTAAAGATTTCAAGAAACCTAGGTTTTCTGTGCCTACACCACCACCTAGATTCAGTACCCAGACGCAGTGGACGTCAAATAGGGGTAGAGGACGAAGCCTACCACTAGAAGGAGCTTGTAGCTCAGCATCTATGTCGATTATAGGACCGCCCAGACCACAACAACTGAACAAAAGTTGTTACATTTGTGGAAAGATGGGACATCTGATGAAAGATTATAGAGCCAGAGAAGTGAGTGTGACTCAACCTCAAAGGAAGAGTCAACAAGGATCTCAAAGGAGACAGTTTCCAGGCATCGCTAGAGGATGTGGACAAGCGTCCCAAGCTAGATCATCAGCACCTAGTCATCGAGCACCAAATCAACCACAGGCAACGGCGAGGTTTTACGCGATGAATCCACCTAATGTAGTGATCAACCCTCGGGTTGTGGCAGGTCAGATGGAGTTGTTTAATTCTGATATGTCTACATCTTGCGTCGTATTTGTTTTAATTGATCCGGGTGCTACACATTCCTTTATCACTCGAAGAGTGATTCTTGATTGTGATATGACTACAAGTCATAGAGAAGATAGTTTGTTGTTAGAAACTCCTTTAATGGGATCTGCTGTGTTGCAGGAGATATGTTCTCCCTACATTCTCTTCTTTTTTTATCATCACATTCAAGTGGATCTTATACCTCTTGAGATGCATGGATTCGATGTAATCCTTGGGATGGATACCTTAGAAAGGTATAAGGTTGTCTTGGATTGTGAGTCCAAGCATGTTGTGTTCACTGATGAAAGTGACACATGGATCTTTCAAGGAGAAAGAAAGATTCTACCCACCTATCTTGTATCGGCTATGGTTGTTGAGAAGCTGATGAGACAAGGATGTTATGCATTCTTGGCCCATGTGGTAGATACCACCATGGAAAGTCCTAATCCTGCTGAAGTTCCTATAGTTAGGGAATTTGAAGATGTATTTCCTGAAGAATTTCTAGGTGTACCTCCGCCCCGAGAAATAGATTTTGAGATTAATCTAGTTCCGGACACGCAACCGATAACACAAACATCGTATAGGATGGCGCCTGCTAAGATGGCAGAACTCAAGAAACAACTACAAGAGTTGCTTGAGAATGGTTTCATCCGACTGAGTACTTCACCTTGGGGTGCTCCGATCCTCTTTGTTAAAAAGAAAGATGGGTCAATGCGGTTGTGCATTGATTATAGACAGTTAAATAATGTAACAATAAAGAATAAGTATCCTTTGCCGAGGATTGATGATCTCTTTGATCAGTTGTGTGGTGCAACTGTCTTTTCAAAGATAGATTTGAGGTCGAGATATCACCAGTTACGTATTAAGGAGGGTGACATACCTAAGTCTGCCTTTAGGACAAGGTATGGTCACTATGAGTTCACAGTTATGTCGTTCAGACTAACTAATGCACCAGCTGCATTTATGGAACTCATGAATAGAATCTTTCGACCTTTTCTTGATCAGTGTGGTGTTGTCTTCATAGATGACATTCTGATCTACAGTAGAGATGCCCAATAGCATGAACATCATCTTTGTCAAGCTCTAACTTTTCTAAAAGAGCATAAGTTATATGCTAAGTTTAGCAAGTGTGAGTTATGGTTACCAGAAGTATCTTTTCTTGCGCACGTAATATCTGCTTCAGGTATACGTGTTGACCCTAAAAAGGTAGAGTCTGTCCTGCAATGGGAGCAGCTGAAGACGCCAATGGAGATACGAAGTTTCTTAGGGTTGGCAGGCTATTACAGGAGGTTCATTAAGAACTTTAGTTCCATAGCTTTACCCTTGACTAAGTTAACCAGGAAGGATGTTCCTTTTACCTGGAGTGACAAGTGTCAACAATCATTCCAGCTATTGAAGGAAAGGTTGACAAGTGCACCTATGCTTGTTTTACCTGAGCAAGGGAAAGGGTATATAGTTTTCTGTGATTCCTCTAAGAATGGACTTGGATGTGTGTTGATGTAGGATAAACAAGTGATTTCTTTTGCTTCTCGACAGCTTAAGAAACATGAGGAGAATTATCCGACACACGATTTAGAGCTAGCTGTTGTAGGTCATGCCCTGAAGATCTGGAGACATTATCTTTATGGAGAGACATTCCAGATTTTCACATACCATAAAAACCTTAAGTATATCTTTTCTCAGAATGAGCTTAACATGAGACAACACCGCTGGATGGAGTTAATCAAGGACTACGATTGTACAATTGATTACCATCCAGGGAAGGTCAATGTAGTTGTTGATGCTTTGAGTAGGAAATCAACAACACCGGTTTTAGACAGAGCATAGTTGAATTCTTTGGTGTGCTCTAGGAGAGATATGCTTATCTCCTTAAGGCAAGACAATGTACAGTTAAAAGTATCATTGTTAGCCGGGTTTTTAGCTGAGATGCATATAAAGCCTACCTTGAGACAACAGATTAAGGAGGCACAACAAGTTGATGCTGCAGTTCAACTGATTAGATCGAAGTATGGTAGTGAGAAACGAGATGGTTTCTATGACTCAGATGATCATGTAGCTTGTTATCATGGTAGAATGATAGTGCCTGATGTGGATAACTTGAGGAAGTTAGTCCTGGAAGAAGCTCATTCTTCAATGTATGCTATGCATCCAGGAAGCACCAAGATGTATCGAAACTTGAAAGATATGTATTGGTGGCCTGGTTTGAAGAAAGATGTTGCTGAGTTTGTTATGCGGTGTCCTATGTGTCAGCAAGTTAAAGTTGAACACCAGAAGCCTGCAGGAACAATGCAACCTTTACCCATACCACAGTGGAAGTGGGATCATGTAACCATGGATTTTGTGGTTGGTTTACCTAGAACAGCCAAAGGACATGATTCTATCTGGGTAATAGTTGATAGGTTGACAACGACAACACATTTCTTACCTCTCAAAACAACCTATTCTGCTAAGAAACTGGCACAGTTGTATGTAGATGAGATAGTGCAGCTGCATGGGGTCCCAGTTACCATTGTTTCTGACAGAGGTCCCCAAATTACGAGTCATTTTTGGGAGCAAATTCATAAAGCTTTAGGCACAAAGTTAAGATTTAGTACAACCTTTAATCCTCAGACTGATGGACAGTCAGAAAGGACTATACAGACTTTGGAAGACTTTCTTAGAGCATGTGTTCTTCAGTTTATAGGAAGTTGGGATATGCACCTAAGTTTGATAGAGTTTGCCTACAATAATAACTATCAACATAGCATTGACATGGCACCTTATGAAGCTTTGTATGGTAGACGATGTAGATCTCCCTTATGTTGGTATGAAACTGGTGAGTATCAACTTTTAGGTCCTGATCTTGTGTAGCAGACCACTGAAAAGATTAAGATAATACAACAATAGTTACATACTACACAGGATAGGCAGAAATCATATGCTGATAAGTGCCGTAGACCTTTAGAATTCCTGGTTGGAGACAGAGTGTACCTCAAGGTCTCACCTTGGAAAGGAGTTCTTAGAATTGGAAGGAAAGGAAAGTTTGCTCCTAGGTTTATGGGGCCTTATCCAATAATTGAACAGATTGGAAAGGTGGCTTATAAGCTAGAGTTACCACCAGAGCTGCAAAAGTTACACCTAGTGTTTCACATTTCCATGCTTAGGAAATGTCATCCTGATATAGAATCAGTTCTACAACATATGGAAGTAGAATTGAATGATGATGTATCTTATGAAGAAGGACCTGTGTCGATTCTTGATAGAAGAATTAAGAAGCTGAAAAAGAAAGAAATAAGTCTTGTAAAAGTCCTATGGAATCACCGTGGTGTTGAAGAAGCCACGTGGGAACTAGAGGAAGAGATGAGAAGGAAATATCCTGCTCTTTTCTCTTAATATGTTTTTGTAATGATTTTGGGGACGAAATCCTTGTAAGGGGTGGATAATTTGTAACATCCCCGACCTGGGTTATGTACTAACCCTAGGTGTTTTGCTTAAATAAGTGATTAGATACTTGCTTGTACTTCTTGAAATGTAATTAAGGCTTTTGAAGAACCTATATTTCAATTTGAGTCCTTTTTTCATAATGTTGAAACATTGTTTTGTTAATGATGGACTAACGTGCAAATTACCCAAGTTGAGGGGTTTATTTGCAATTTGCACATGATAAGATGTTCCTCTGATGTTGAGACATCATGAGAATGATTATGATGTAGTGATATGGATTCCATAAGTTTGGGTACCAAGATAGAGCTTGTAGAGCAATCCTTGTGCTTTAAAACCTAGTTTTGGTGTAAAGTGCAATTTATCCAAAACCTAGGGTCCAACATGTAAAATATACCCTCTAGAGGATCTCTCATGTTTCTTGGCATCAATAAGAGCAAATAAAATGAGAGGGGCGCCTCATTTGAATGATCATGGAGGAGAGAGAATCATGATATTGGAATAATCAAGATTTAAGCACAAAAGGCTCTTTAAAATAACTTAATGCAAAAAGAAATATATTAATTATGAAGCCCTTCAAGCAAAAGTTGGAGGATGTGTTTGTAATAATATGGAAGAGCTTGTGTCATGCTTGGGCACCAAAAAGATCATGGTAAGAGTGGAAACTACTCACACTAATAATATATAAAACTATATCCAATAAGGATGGATATTAATATACAACTTATTAAGATGTTTGGTCTCTTTTCCTTTAAACCTTGGATAATTGAGAAGTCTTGCAAGGTTTTAGAAGGTGGACACATAGCCAAGAAGTGGAGGAGGACTTGGTGGATATACTTGAGAGATAAAAGGAAATAATTCTCTTTTTCCTTTTTCCCTAAAAACCCATATACAAATCTATTATGTATATCCTTCCCAAAAACACATAACAACCGTATCCTTAGTTTCCTCTTCTCATCACCTTTCTTAGACCGAGTAAGGAAGAGATCTGAAGCAGAGGGAGGACGATCAACCTGTAGGTGAGTCTTGTTCATCCCCTACCTCGGATTCTTGGTGGAAAACCCTAAAACAAGGTTGGATTCATAGTTTCCTTCACACGTTTTCCTTTTCTAGCCATATTCTCCATCCAAAACTTGAAGAATGAAGCTTGGACAACCACTCGAGCTTCATACACCATTAAAGTTATGGAGCTTGGAGCTTTGGATCAGTCCTAGAGGCGGGTTTTATAACTCTAACCCTTAAGCTTTGTTAATGCATCCTTCTTTCCTAAAATCGTTGCTTATACTTCTTCTTTAGATACCTTTGTGTGTTTTTGCTATCATTTCTGTGAAGAAAAGCTCCTGTTCTTGGTTGAAAAGAGGTAGAAGATGATTATGTTAATCTCTATGTTTATACAAAATCTACTTTAGTAAACGGTCTCCCAACCTTGCTCAAACGGTTTCCCAAACCGTTTGAATGCAAACAGTTTCACTAGACCGCACAGAAGCAAATGGTCCAAGACCGTTTGGAGGCATTGACCATGCGTTGACCATTTGGAGGATTGTTGAGAATAATGTAGACTAATTACCTATCAAAAATCATCAATTAATTCCAAGTGGTTCACCAATTGAGGGTCCAACAATCATCAAAACCCTAATCTGGTTAATTGCTGATTTTAATAGTTGAATTATGTTGAAGCTTGGGTTGAGTAACCCAAACGGTTTCAAAACCATTTGGGGATCACCCAAACAGTCTCAAGACTGTTTGGTGATCACCCAAGACCGTTTGGAGGTCTAGGGTTAAGCATGGTCGACACACAAAGGATCCAATGATATCAAGTTGATGAGTAATCGATTGCTGAATTGGTGACTAAACCTAGGATCCAAACCCAAATTGAATGACTTGTTTTTTGATAAAATAACGGGAAAACAGTCTCAAGACCATTTGGAGGTCATCCAAATGATCCCAAGACCGTTTAGGGTCAGATCATGACCAAATTGAATGATGGTTCAATGATTTCAAATCAATTAGACTCACATTGAAGTATGTTGAAGGGTCATCGATTTCAAACCCTAATCCAATTGATCCAATCCCTAATTGATGACCAATTGAGGGTAAATTGGGTGTCAAATCAGTTGAGGGTTGACCTAATTAACTCAATTGATGATTGGCTAACATGTGCATGATCGATTGAGAGGTTCAACATTGGAAACCCTAATTCAATTGAAGTGGTAGAGACACTTTTTGGTCCTTGCGGTTTTGAGGTGGTTTGGACCAAACGGTCTCAAGACCGTTTGGGACCAAACGATCCCAACCTGTTTGGTCTCATACAGTTTCAAGGTCGGTTGTGTCCATGCGGTTTCAAAGTCAAACATGACCAAACGGTCTTCACCACCAAACAGTTTCAAAGTCAAACTTGACTAAACGGTCTTCACCTCTACTTTACAAATGGTTTTGGAGGTCTACTTTACCAAACGGTCTCAAGGGCAGACCAAGACCGCATGAAGGTCCAAACGGTCTTAGACCATTTGGAAGTTTAGTGTGCAAGACCGTTTGAGGACCATGTAGGTCAAGATCGTTTGAGGTTCTAAGGGTCAAGATGGTTTGGTGATTGATTAACCTAAACCTCATGGATACTTAAACTGATTAAAGGACCAAGTGAATAGTTGATTAGTGCATGTTATAATCAATGGTGATTATAATAAAGGTATCCTTGATGGGATAGAGTGATTAGTACTCTTTGAATGAGTGAGCTTTAATGATCACAATAGTAATGACATAGCCATGATCTCAATGTTGAGTTGACTTAGCCTAATCAAGGGTGATGAAAGCATCAACTCATATAAGGGATGAGAGAGAAAAGATTTCTTATGTAATCAAGTAATGGACTCTCAATATGAAGGAATGCCTATTTAGGGTATGATCCATGTTAGTGAGATCATGAAACCCTAATTATGATGGTTAATGAATTCTAACCTAATTTGAGGGTAGTAATGGAAATATCCCTAATATATGATGAAAGTATGATCATAATTCATAATGTGAATAGTAAACCCTAATATAGGGTAATGTAATGCAATGTGAATAGTAAACCCTAATCTAGGGTAATGTGATGTATTGTGAATAGTAAACCCTAATTTTGGGTTATGCTGTATAACATGAAGCTCTATGGATGAGTATTGCAATGATAAGTCATTAACCCTAATTGAATTAAAAAGGGAAACCCTAACCCTGGCAAGGGCATAGTGGTGCAACCCTTAAATAATGATGTTATTAATGTTTTGCATTATGCTGATCTAAAATAGATGTGTTTGTATTCATCTGTACTAATTATGCATGTTTTATGGAATATTGAACATAGCCAGGTATGAGCTATGAAGCTTTGCTTATCAAAAGTACTTAATAAGTTTTTAAGCAATGATATGTTATGTTGCCTAGTGAAGAGGTAACATAAGAGATTGATAGGCTATATGAGCCATATGAAATATCAACATTGTTATTATCTTGTTTATACTATAAAATGACATGATGGCAGTATGATACTTGGTAACAAGTGTTTTAATGATTTAAGGGTTTGAATACCCATATTCCTGAATTACAATGATGAGATGGTTAGGGATTGAGATCCCAATATTAACCAGAGGTGAATTGAACTTGATACAAATAGTACTCTTTCTTTACAACAATTGTTTTAATGGTTTATGTTTGAAAACATGCCTGATGCTAAAAGAATGCCATAATGTACTTAAATAATCAAGTATAATGATATCATGTAGAGCCCTGACCATAGATCCATCATCGTCAGAAGTTAGATGATGGTGAAATAGGTTTTCCTATGGGAACTCATGGAGAGCATACTTTTGAGTATGTGGGGGTTATTGACGCGAATATCCTTACGTCCTAATGGAGGAATTGATGTGAGATAAACTTCAAATCTCTCAATCCTTCATTATATGTATATGTCGGGATGATGTATCACTAATTTCCCGATGATGTTGTTAATGCCGAATCGATGTGAGATAAACAAGAAATCCCTCGATTGCGAAGAGAGTACAACATGCCACTGTAACTCTAATAGCGAAGTACCAGAATACCCTAGATAGCTATTATGGCAGAGACACAAGATATCCTGGATGATGATCCTCACACTAACTGAGGAAGATGAGGTCATAGAAATTCGGCTCTTCTGATGACCTATGTATGGTACCGATTGCGATTTCGTAATGGTCGGTTGGAGTATGAGCGGTATATCTCATCTCCTCAGGGCATAAGTATGTTTGTAAAATGTAATCAGCCGTGTAGCATAATTGCTTAGGTTGAACTACAAGAAACAATGATTTATGTGCATTGTTTAATTAGTCCTAATTGGACTAGTAATATACATGTTCTTCATATTCCTTACTGATTAAATGGCTTCTTATTCAGTCAAGTTATAATTGAAATGATTGCTTAGAGAATACTGCTCTATTTAGCTATTCAATGAATTTGCCTGCTGTTGAATAATTATAATATTACTGCTCAGTGTTATTCCATTATTTACAATAACAATGCTTCTGGCGAAGAGTTATAACTCTCACTGGGACAATTATTCAATTGTCTCACCCCCGTGGGATTCAACGTTTTAGGTAGACGCCGAGGATGAAGAAACCCTTCAGTAGGTGAACAACAACAGCAACAGCAACAGCAACAACATCAGGGACAACAGTGATCCTCTGGTGGAGACACTGTCTGCCAAGTCTTGTATATAGAAAGTCCTGTGTCGTCTCTATACTCTCAGGTCCTAGGAGTCAATAGATGGTTTAATATAGATCTGAGAATTTTGGCTTAACGTCTCGAGATTTTTGTATACTGCTCATGTACAGCTTAACAGGATAGTCAATGTTATGACTCTCGAGATGTAATGATACAGAGATATACTGATGTATCAGCTTGTAAACAACTTATTTCATTTCTTTATGCAAAAAGTTTTACAGTTACGGTTCTCTTTACAAAAAGTTTTAAAATTTTGTGATTTTTAGTAATTCCGCTGCTAATTAATCGCTGCTGCATCGTTAATAAGGTTTTATCCGAAACGTGTCCCACAGTGGGCCTCCATAGAAAGAGACTTGGTGGTGGAATGATAAAGTAAAGAATGCTATTAAATTGAAAAGGAGATCTATATGAGCTTTCCCAAATCTCAAGATGATGCAACATTCCAGAGATACAAGAAAGCAAAGAAAGAATCTAAAAAGGTGGTTTAGGAGGCAAGGTTTAGACACTTTGACGATATTGATAAGAAGTTGGACACAAGAAGAGGAAAAAGATATATATAAAATGTATCATATAAGAAAAAGGAAAGAAAGAGACTTGAGTCAAGTAAAATGCATTTAAAATGAATATGGTAGAGTTTTGGTGAAGGATAATCATATTAAGAACCAATGGAGAAATTACTTTCATAATCTTTTCAATGAAGATACTGTAAATAATGTTAGCGATGTGTGAGACATGAATACAAGGTGTATCATTTACAAATGACAAGTTTCACTATTTGAGATCAAGAATGCTTTGAAACAAATGAAAATGAGAAAGGCATGTGGACCAAACAATATTCCCATTGAAGCATGGAAGAGTATGATGATGAAGGATTTATGTGGTTAACAAATTTCTTTAACAAGATCTTGAAAACCAAGAAGATGTCAAATGAGTGGAGAAATAGTACTATAGTCCCTATCTACGAGAACAAAGGTGATGTTCAGAGTTGTACAAACTACAAAGGTATCAAGTTTATGAGTCACACAATGAAGCTTTGGGAGAGGATTATTGAGAAGAGGCTAAGATCTATAACGTAGATATCAAACAACTAATTTAGTTTCATGCCTAACAACATATGCTATATTTATAATAAGGAGGCTTATGGAGAAGTATAGAGAAAGCAAAATAGATCTTCATATGATTTTTATTGATTTGGAAAAGGCTTATGATTGAGTATCCAGGGAAATGTTGTGGTTAGTTTTTGAATAAAAAAAGTGAGCCAATTGAATACATTGACTTGACTAAAGACATGTATGATAGCTCTACTTCAAGTGTGAAGACTCTTGAAGGAGAGACACCAACTTTTCCTATCACACTTGGGGTACACCAAGGATCCACAATCAACCCATATCTATTCGTTCTTGTTATGTATGAGCTGACAAAGAATATTCAAGACGATATTCCTTAGTTTATGTTATCTACTGATGATATTGTATTGATTGATGAAACTAAGATGGATTGGATGGTAAAATTGAAATTTGGAGAAAGGCATTGGAATCAAATGGATTGATG
Organism: Alisma plantago-aquatica; assembly: GCA_963693085.1. NCBI lineage: Eukaryota > Viridiplantae > Streptophyta > Magnoliopsida > Alismatales > Alismataceae > Alisma > Alisma plantago-aquatica. The sequence goes on along the minus strand of OY856415.1, from coordinate 621,899,688 downwards.
ATTAGTAGGAGCAAAACTGAGTATATGCATTGCAATTTTAGCCAATCTCACAGTGTGAATGGTGGAGCCAAGTTGGACAGAGTAGACAAACCAAAATGTGATAAATTTTGTTACTTCGATTCTATTATTCAGATAGACATGGATGTCCAAAAGGACGTTTTTCACAAGATCATTAAATGATGGTTGAAATGGAGGAGTACAACTGGAGTATTATGTGATCAAAAGATCCCTCTCATATTAAAAGCAAGCTTTATAGAATTTCTATACGACCATCCATTCTCTACATGAGTGAATGTTGGGTGGTAAAAAAATAAGATCTCAACAAGATGAACGTGGTTGAAATGTGTATGCTGAGATGGATGTGTGGGAAGACAAGAAAAGATCACCTGAGAAATGACTATATCAAGAATAAGTGGGGGTGGCGAGCAATGAAGACAAGGTATGGGACGGCCAACTCAGATGGTATGGACATGTGCAATGCAAACTGACTAATGCGCCTATCCGAAGTAATGCTATTGAGTAAAAACATTTAGTAGAAGAAGTGGAAGGTGTAAATTAACATGGGAAGAGCTTATAAAGAGAGATTTTGAATCTCTACATCCCAACCAAAATATGATCCATGATAGAGCTGAATGGAAATGAAGGATCCATGTAGCCGACACCAACATAGTTGGGACTGAGGCTTAGATAATGATGATGAAGAGAATTTTAAATGTTTCCTTCATCATTGATTTGGTGTTGTTGGATAGTAACTTTGGTTAGTGTCCACAAGTTGGTTGTTAATTATCCATGGGTTAGTGCAAAGATTAATACTATTGTGTGATCTAGGAGTAGTAGTCACGACTTAATTAACAATATATATAGTTTTCATGAGGTATCTTCAAAACAATTAACCATTCAAATGTAATTTTCATGTTCTAAGGGACTTGTGCTTGTAGTATACATCAAAAATTAATTTACTCTAAGAAGAAATTATGTTTTAATGCATTACAGAGCATACAATGAGAGTGTAATAAGAATAATAATGTTTGAAAATAATAATCAGAGCCTTACACTAAACATATGACAAAAGTGTAGTGTAAGGTTGATGATGCACCAATCACCATGTGCTTTGGGTTTTGATACATTGTACGAAATGACTCATTATAATTTCTTGGTTTCACGTTACCCCACAAAATTTCTCTTCTAATGTCATTATTAAAATCACTTAATTAGAAGATGGATCATCTAATGAGCATATATCATTTCGTAAGTTTGCTGAACTAAATAGTGTGAGCCTTCAGATAACACTTAGAAGTTTGATTCTAGGATCCAAGTTTGATATGAGTATTATCAACAATGGGATTTTAGACTAAGGAGTTGAGCTTAATTTGAGAAAGAGGGAGACGTACGTAATTTATAGGTAAAGTTTCCTCCTTGCACTAGTGGATGTGGCAAAAAACATTTCAAATGTTGTTACCATCACTTCTAATCATCAATGATGTTGTTGTTATTGATAGTAAGTTTACACATTCAAGAAAGGATTATGTGCCAACATTAAAGACACTGGGTGAGACGAGGATGTCCTTGTTAGAGACCATTTGAACCGAAGAAATAGCCAAATAGAGAGTCACCGAACAATACCCACAAGGTATCAGTACTGTTACTATTATACATCCGTGAGATTAGAAAACTAGGGAAACAAAGATATTTAATCAAGAAGTTCCAATTTATGTTGTCTAAGGCTTTTTCAAAGTCCATCTTGAGGACAATAAGGGCCCCTATTATGTGGTGAAAATGATATATTATTTCATTAACCATAATATAAACTTCATGTGCCTTCCTACTACTATAAAAGTTGTATATTCCTTATCTGTGATTTGACCAAGATGTATTTTGATTGTAGAGATGGGAGTTCTTGCTATATGAATCTTCCACTAGTACATAACCAACCTTTAGTGTTGGTTAATTAAGGCATTTAGTGTCGGTTTTTAAGCGACACCTATGTGGGCACCGCTAAAAGCCCAGCCGTTACGCGTCGGTTCTCAAACCGACGCCACAACCCTTCACGCACCACGGAAAATGCGCCAGCAGGTGGTATAGGCGTCAGTTATTAGCTTAGAAACCGATACCATATACCTTCACGCCATAGAAAGGGCGCCATCTGGGACACTATCTGCGTCGGTTTATTAGTGATAACCAATGCCATCTCACCCGCTGCCACGGCCGTGCTGACCAGCACGACCGTGGTGTCTGGGCTCTAGGGAAATCGACGTCGGTTACTAGTAGGGCAACCGACACTGTTACCATATGTCATCGGTTGTATACAAATATCCAACGCCCGATTTTATGTTTGGTCCGCTGCCACGACCGTACTGGCCACAAAGTCATGTCTTAAATACTCTGGAAAAATATATATTGATTCAAGATCACAACTCCCATGCAGGTAGACATCAAATCCACTCTTAACAATGTATTAAAGGACTAATCAAGTAAAAATGACACCAATACTAGAGTCGGGTCAGACAAGAACCCTACAGAAATCAACATTGGATACAATAAATGAAGATGGAGACCAGATTGTATGGTACTCCTAGTTGTAATAGCACACACATAGAAACCAATGGATCAACCACAGTAGAAACAGAGATGGAGACCAGACTATAAGGTACTCCTACAGGTCACACACATAGCACACACGTAGAAACGGAGATGGTTCCATTACCTTTGATTGGCCGGAGCAGCGGCGGAAGCAGTGGCGGCGGTGGAAGGCAGCAGGAAGGCGACGCCGAAGTTGGAGCAGTTAGAGAGCAGGCCGCCGGAGTTGGCCGGAGCAGTAAGAGAGTAGGCCGTCGGAGGCACCGGAGCAACAAGAGAGTAGGCCGTCAGAGGCACCGGAGCAGCAAGAGAGCAGGCCGTCGGAGGTGCCGGAGCAGCAAGAGAGCAGGCCGCCGGAGAGCAGGAGACCAGCAGGCCGCTGGAGCAGCGAGCGGCGGCGGCCGCAGAGGAGCAGAGACCAGCAAGCGGCGAGCAGCAGGTGGCTGGCGGTGAGCAAGGAGAACGGTGGCGGTGGGCGGCGGCGCGGAGGGAGTCTGCTTGCTCACCGGAATCGCCAGACCCTAAGCCGATTGCAAGCACAGAGAGAAAGGGGAAGATTCGGGCTCGCTCGCGCGCTATTAAGTTAACATTCGGTGTCGGTTATTCAACAAAACTGACACATAAAACTAAAGGTGTCGGTTAACCAATAAAACCGACACCTGTTCTCAATGATAATCGTCAGTTTTAACTAGAAAAAAATCAACGTCTATCTACATATGCTGATTAAAAAAATTGTTCTCGATTAACGACCACAGTCGTTGATTTTTTTAAAAATCCGACGCTCAAAGGGTGTGAAAAAATTTCTGCGAACAGCGCGGGAAAACCCATAAGTGTCGGTCATTGTTGTAAAACCGACGATCAAAATGGGCCCAATTTATGTTTCGCGAATAACCTTTAGTCGTCGGTTTATTAGTTAATGACCGACACCATATGTTCAATTTTGGAGAGAATTTTTTTCGCTGGAAATTTTAGATTTGGCGGTTAATTTTCGACGTCGGTTTGTTATTAAGGAACCGAAACCGAATAAAAGCGATACCCGTGTCTAGTCGCCCTTCATAGATTGATGTCGATTTATTTTATAAACCGACGCTTTATTGTTTAGGTGTCAGTGTATTTATGCAACCGACGCCTTTAAAAGTGCCATTTCTGTAGTAGTGTTCCTCTATAACGAAACAAGTGTTGTAGTACACAATGATTAGGTGGTACCTTCTAGTTTAGAAAATAATACACAACACCAATTCTATAACCACACATATAGTGGTAAAACACATAAAAAGTATCAGGTAATCATTTCATACATATACAATATATACAATACACAAATTATTAGACAAGAATATACAAGAAATAAACCATTACAGACTATTACTGAACAATTATCAATTTGACTTCAATTGGGTTTATTTTCAAGTTTGTTTCAAGAACATATGTATCATAGTCCTTTTCTTGTTTGGTCCCCTTGTTTCGATAGGTTTTGTTTGTGGCTTTGTGATCGTCGATTTGGCCTAGCTCATTCCGCCAACGCTTTTGGTTTCCTTCTTTTGCCGGTTTATCTTCATATGTCCGGGAGACTATTACAAGCTAATAATCGATGTATTGTACTCACAATTCTTTTGTGTGCGTTTGCATAAAGAAGCTGTTCTCATAATCAAAGAAAAGAAGCCGTCATCTCTATTTACATGCTAAATACCAAAGAAATCTCAGCTCCCTTAAATGGGGGCTGCACTGCTTTAAAATGAAAAATCAGGAGGCACTGTTTGTTGCGTGGGTTAATACCTCGTATTCTCCCACAGGGTGGGCCTCAAACGATCAGCTCGACAGAAATGGCCCCATCCAAGCGGCTTGACGGTTGCTGACTTGCTGTCTTGGTTTGGTTTAAATCCAAAAAGGCATCTCAAGTCTATTTATGGTTCCTCTCGTGGATAACCAACGAATGGGTTGAAGGCCCATCAGGAATGTTTAAGTAATTCAACTGTAGTCTACTCGTTTCCTTTCAACGCCCCTCGATGCCTCGGCTAATGACTAGCTTTAGAGGAATAAGGCCAATCTCTAAGGCCTTCTATGTCATGAGCCCTTCTAAGTTCTTTTGATCCTCCATGTTATCCTTTGCTTTATATTCTCCATGGTTGTCTTTATGGGGTCGTTTATAAGAGAAGAGCTGGTTCTTGGACTTTTTCCTATTTGTAGCTTCGATTGTTATGCCAGAGCGATCGGTAGGCATTTACCCCATCCAAGCGGCATACTTGCTTTGGTTGCTGCCTCACTGGGCTTCATTTTGTCTAAATGAAAATGGCTATGTCAATTTCTGGAGACTCGGTTTGGTGTACTTTAGATTTATGTGATGTCGTCTTGCTTCCTTAAGCTCCTGTCTGGGTATTGTGTGACTTATAGCACGTGCGAGTGTCTACATTTGTTGTGCATGATTGTCTTCTTGCGTACATATGATGATGAACTTAATTCCTTAGCTCGCGCAATCACATTATCCAAAATTAAACTCACATCACTTCTGTCCGACATCTTGTCAAAGAAACATAAAGACTTGTTAGGTAGGATGTAGTTGGAAAACAAAATACAAATTGCAGTATATTTTTACATTGTCAACATACACAACTACAACCAACTATATCAACTAAACTAACACTAAGCTTCACCTTTTCAAAACTTAGATTTCAACCCTTTTTTTGGATTATTTCATATAGTTTGATCCATTTGCTGTACATAGTAGATCACACTAAATCCATTAAGCCAAAAATCAAAATTTCACTTTTTACCTATTACAATATTACATTTTTCTCTTTTAGAACTTATATCAAAATGTTAAATTTTTGTAAAATTGCTCTTTTGGCACGCAATGTCATCCATAAATATTTTGTTATTATTCCATACTACCAATATATATTTTTATATTATGTTTTTACTTTTTTTAACGCATGTAATGATGGGAAACTATCCTAATATTTCTAGTTATACCAAAAATAGAATAGGTATAGGAAAATGTAATCCTAAATGAATATAGAACAATAACATATGTGCGTAATAGTGCATAAAATTAATTGATACAAATTGATATAGTACTAAAATCTTGAATCAATATAAATAAAAATGCATTACTTAAAACTTAAAAATTACCTTTTCAACACATGAACTAAATAATATGATACACGATAATACATTTTGATATAACATACACAAATATATTATTACAAATACAATAAATCAGACAACAAATAACTTTGAACATATATTTATCCTATTTTCATATAGTTTTAACATAGTAAAATACAAAATGTATGATATAGAGAAGGGTTAAAGATAACTTACCAACCATAAGTATCGTTAATAACCATATATACACAAAACCATAAAGTGGAAAAATCCTATATGCACTCTATAATAACGCAAGTGTACATTTATTTTCTTGTCCTCTATTATTATTTTTTTAAAATTGGCCATTCTATTCATCCTGTGGCATGGGCTCGATCTTGGGACCTGTCGCTAACAAACTGAGTGTCTAACCATCTTGGTGTCTTATGTTAGACTCATCTATTATTGTTACACTCTTCTAAAAACAATTTAATATTATATAGTGTGATATATGAATTTTATTTTGTAGTCTCTTCATTTTGGCATCAATGACAAAAAATACATTTATCACATCATATATACTTGAACTTAATGATTTTATTCAAATATTGATAAGTAAAGTCATATATCAAATCTTCATGTTTATGGTGATATGTAAAGTTTCAGATTCTGCATGAATTGCGTAATAGTCGTACTAACTAGTCTTCCTAAATGTTTTTAGCTGTTGAAGACTTATACAATTTTAGTGAAAACTATCTATATCTAATTATCAAAGAAAAGATCATCGAATCACACTGTCTGCATAAATTTAACAAACTTACAAGTTTAATTGGCTAATAATAAAATATCTACCGTAACAAATTTACGATATCAACATATTGAGTCGTCATATGGGCCATTAGCAAACACCAAGCTTGTACACAATAGTCGACATGGTATCACATGTGCAATAACGAGCTCGTACACAGTAGCCCACATGGTATTACACGAGGGCCAAAATGAAAGAACCCAACTTACACGAACCTTAAAATATGTTCTACAAATGAATACTTGGGCATCCCAAGCCTGCTTTACTAGATGGAAGCCCATTGAAGTGCTGCTAGATCTATAAAAATTGAAATGGCCGTTGTTCACATGATTTACATAACGAGTAAATATTTTTTTTATTATGATTTAATATAATATGTTTATAGAGTTGCATCATGTTGTAAATGAACTCTATATTAATATCAATAAATATATTTATTATGAAATATAAGGTTATGGGTGCTAATAACTTTAAAATACCAGGTTTGATACTTTTACCAAGGAAATGATTATATTTGACAACCATTATATTACATGATGTTTCTTATAATATATTAAATTCCAATAAAATATCATATATTATATATTGAATATTATACATAGACTATATATTATCATACTATAAAAAAATATAAATTCGTATCCATGCTGTAATATATTAATTATGTTATGCTTGTATTTCAAAAAAGGGTATGCAATATTTTAAAAATTATTCTTTATCACCAATATTATATTATACCAATTGAATAATTTCGTACTATATTATATATGTTTAGTATTGCATCTAATAACTTTACGCAGCCTACATACGTTAATACTAAACTAATTTATTTCCCTATTATTTATTTTTATCATTGATAAGTATCTGTAAAAATAAGTATTTTTATTTACTGTTCATTAGGGTGCTTAAGGAAGTCTATAGACTTACTATGAAACATAAAACACATAACATGGTGTCTCAATTAATTTTTCTCTTAGAACATTGCATCCTCGTGGACAATGCATTCAAGGGGGACACATTGGATCCACGAGTAGCTATACGACCCAAATAGAAACACAATGTCTCGACAAAACTAACATTTTGGTATTTTTTTTTCAAACTAGTAAACGCACACGTGTGAACAGACGTGAAAATTGAAGTTAGACACATTTTACTATTAATTTTACTTTTAAACTTCTTATGCTCGAATCTTTTCTAAATTTATTATATATTCTAGTTAAGATCAAGATGTATTGGAAAACTGATAGAAAAGTATACGTAGAAGTATTAAGTATTTCAATTTTCTATCGAAATGGAGTTTCCCTATCCGGACGATCATTATTTCTTCAAATTTGGTAGATTACAGTTCTTATATAATTTTAATGTGTAATATAACGAATTACATATCCCAGCTTTTAATTAGTAATTAAAATGTGGCAAACATTACGTGCATGGAGGTAAGAAGCGGATTAGTAGAAATCAGTTATAATCAAGAAAAATAAAAATAAAACACGTCAATTCATAAGATTTTATTATCTAACTATTAATATTTATGTTGTATATTTAACAAAACAAAGTTGATAATAATATTTGCTACATCTAATAACAATGAACATGAGGACCACTGCAACCCTTAACCTTTGGGTATACGTCTTTTTTTTTTACAAATTGTCTGTCCCAGTGTTTTCAAAACTGAAACACACCGACCGGTAAATTAGTGGCCGACCGGTCCAGAAACCTAAAAAACTAGTTATGTGTTCTTTTCCGGTCCAACCGGTTAGAAACACAGTCTGATCGGTCCAACCAATTGACCGAACGGAACCGGATCGAACCAGTGGTCCAAATCGAAGAAAAAAAATAAAAGGTATAATACAAAATAAAGTTGTGGCCCACATAACAATGCCATATTGTGATTTCGTAAAGGAGAAAGATGCTTTATATACTTAGTTAGAGGAGGAACTATGTGATATATACACATATATATGTATAGATTGCATATCTATATATTTTTTTGATTTACGAGAGAATCACCCCCGTAAACGCCACAATTGTGACCCCCCAGACAGCGTAAACTCTCGGGGAATGAGAAGGTGTGGTCTGTTTACCCCCCTCCCACACTCAATCAAATTCGTGTTATTTTTCACAGAGTGCCTTCGGCGTGATTCGAACCCGGGTCCTTCATCTGGACTTATCGAGCCGTAACATACATATACATATAGATATATACATATACTATATGCATACATATACATGTAAATATATACACACATATATATACATATATATAAATATAAATATAAATATAAATATATATATATGTATATTCATATATATATATATATATATTTATAAATCTATATATGTATATAGTATATGTATATATATGCATAAAATATGTGTCTAAATATGTACACTAATATATATATATATATATATATATATATATATATATATATATATATATATATATATATATATATATATATATATATATATATATATATATATATGAGTGTGTTTTTGTTGCCCGTGCGGGTACCAAACTAAACTACCCGTTTCCAAGGTAGCGGTGGCACACTTTGTAAATATTTCTCATCTCCCTCCTTAATCTCTGTTTCGCGTCATCTCATCTATGACAATACCAGCCGAGTTAAGACTGTCCTTGCCGCATCATACCTCCTCACTGCTCCATCCTGCATTGCCGCAATCCAGCGAGTGGCACCAAGTTAGTTATGTTCCAAGATCCTCCCTATCTCGTCCTTGTCCTGTAACACCGATTCGTTGTCCCCGACAGCAGTATAGGGCTCCTACCGCCGGTTCCCACTCCTCCTCTGTTGTTATACAAACTCGGACTCTTCACCTCCGACCAATGCTATCCTCTTGTACGAGGTTCCAGTCCAACGACTGATGGTCGGAGGGGGCCAGGTCGTCTCTGTCAGCGACACCACCCCACATGCGCCGCCATGATGGTAGAGGAGGACCTATCGCTACCGATCTTGTTGGCCAAGCGGGTCCTCGGGACACTGATTCTAAAGTCGAGCCCTTTAAGTTCGATTGTGCTGGCCGTCGGAGGGGGTGTCGTCTCCGTCTGTAACACCGCCCCCGCAGGTGCAGTGATGATGGTGGAGGATGGACTCTCGTTGTTGAACTTGCTGGCCAAGCCAGCGTGGACCACTGCATCTGAAGCCCAGTCTGCCGGAGGGGGCCTTCCTCCTGTTATCAGGGACAGCAAAAGAATGCCCAGCTACCTCGACCTTCTCAACTAGTGGTAGAGACATAAACCCATCTTGCCGAGGGAACTTCTCTACTATGCATTCATCTACGTTTTGGGATGCAAGTTCCACGGTCTGATTATCAAGCTGGAGGGGAGTCTTCCGGCTTCATTAGGAACATGCTCATCGATTTCAACACTAACTACATGACCTTAGGGTAGCTGGTGTACTTTTCATCAGAACCACAAGGTGGGATGTGGTTTCCTGGTCTGTCATGCTTGCTAGCTCTAGGGGCTGACTTTATGATTGCCCTGAAGGTGTTCGATGAGATGTCATCCAAAAATTGATCTCTTGGAATGTCATTATCATTGCCTACATGAAGAACGGGCATATGGCAAGCACAACAAAGCTCTTTGATCAGGTCCCGACAGAGATGTGGTGTCCTGGAACACCGTGATTTCAGTGTATGCTAACTGCAAATGATATTAAAACGTCATGGGCTAGTTTGAGGAGATGAGGGTGGGGGGAGTGCTGCCTACTAGGTGACCTTGCTGGCACTACTGTGAGCTTCCACGGACCGGGGAAGATTGTCTTTTTGTTCGTTGGGGAGTGGGTGGCCTTAATTTCCCTTGCTAATTTCCGTCTGTACCTATGCATGCTCTGTATTTTGCATGTCTCACGGGGTTTCATTTGTTTCCGTCGTGCATAAAGTCAGCAGCTTTTACATATTAAATGATTCAGACTTTCCCTGCTCCCCACCTATTCCCCTTGAACTCTTTTGTTGGCTCATCTTTTAAACTGAACAAACTCGTGAACCTTATAATATGATTTATTCTGCCTAGTCGTTGCTTCCTCTGTTAACTGGCTATCTTTATGCTCATTCCTAGTAAATGTATGAACTGTAGCTTCAACACTAAGAGTCAGATAATTTATTTTTAAATGTACTTTGAATAAGTAATTAATATGCAATCAAAAAATAAGTAATTAATATGCAATAAAAAAAGAGATGCACCTTGTTTGATGATAATTGATTGTAACAATGTCACCCTAAAAGTAACTATATGACACAAAAAGTAACTATTTAACATCAAAAGTAACACTTTGTCATAAAAAGTTACAAAACGATAATGAAAAGTAATAGAAAATAACTTTTAGTATAGAAAGTAGCTATTTAGTATAAAAACTAACTATGCGCTATAGAAAGTAACTAGTTAGTATACAATACTAACTAATAACTATGCGACACAAAAAGTAACATTGATTCATCAAAAGTAATAAATATATATGTCTTTGTCTGTGTGTTTACTCTGACTTCTAAATGAACTTGTATTATTAAATGTAATCAGTTTAAATGACTTCTGAGAGCTTGAAACATGAGTGTGTCACATGATAACAAAGCACCTTAGAGGATTATATTAAAGTTCTAAGTAACTTATTTAGCCAAAACAAACAGGGTTACCTCATAACCCAGGTCAGGGTTATTACAGATAGTCATATTATAATAAGCAAGTGTCATCTGTAATATGGACAGTCACGTTGTAATAGGTAAGAGCCAACTGTAATGTAGGTAATAATTTTGTAATATGGATAGTCATATTGTACTAAGCAAGTGACAATTTGTAATATGGATAGTCAAATTATAATAAGCAAGTGTCATCTGTAATATGGACAGTCACGTTGTAATAGGCAAGAGTCAACTGTAATGTAGGTAATAATTTTATAATATGGATTGTCATATTGTAATAAGCAAGTGATAGTTTGTAATATGGATAGTCATATTGTAATAAGCAAGTGTCATATGTAATATGGACATTCACGTTGTAATAGGCAAGAGCCAACTGTAATGTAGGTAATAGTTTTGTAATATGGATAGTCATATTGTAATAAGCAAGTGACATATGTCATATGGACAGTTGCATTATAATATGTAAGAGCCAACCGTAAAGTAGGTGACTGTTTTTTAATATGGATACTCATATAGTAATAAGCAAGTCCATCTGTAATATGGACAGTCACATTGTAATAGGCAAGAGTCAACCGTAATGTAGGTGACAATTTTGTAATATGGTATCTCACATTGTAATAGCCAAGTGTCATCTGTAATATGGACAGTCACATTGTAATAGGTAAGAGTCAACCAGAATGTAGGTGAAAGTTTGTAATATGGATAGTCATATTGTAATAAGCAAGTATCATCTGTAATATGGACATTCACATTGTAATAGGTAAGAACCAACTGTAATGTAGGTGATAGTTTTGTAATATGGATAGTCATATTGTAATAAGCAAGCGTCATATGTCATATGGATTCCATGCCCATCATGGTACATGGATGACAAATTGTGGGCAACCCCAATCCACATGTCTCTCCTATAAAGAACATGCCCATCAAGCTAGCAGCACCACTAACCAGCAGCCTGACGGCAGAAATAGGGATATGAAGGATTGCGTGGAGCAATGGAAGACCCCACCCGACCTTCCATATTGCTCAGAAATAAATTTAGTGGCATGCCCAATGCTTGTACCTTGACTGCACATCCACCTTATCTACTGTATGCCTTGTGTAGCGGCGGCGAAGAGGAGGTCACAGGAAGACTGTCACGACGGTGATCCAGACTCCAGAGCTATCAGGATGTGTCGGTGCTTTTGCAATGGAGAATGCACCAACAATGCAAGTGTATGTATGGAGGCAACGCCAATCACCAATTCACGGGCAATGGAGAGTCATCTGGAAGCTGCGGCGAAATGCCCAGCCAGCGGCTACCGCGCTCGTCTCCCAAGTCAGACACGACTTCTCCTGCTCCTCCTCCGGTACATCAAAACCCCGCCGCCGAGCATCTTCATCGTCATCGTAGCTGCTCCCGCCACTGCAGCACTCGTCGAAGCCGTCAAGCATGTCATCCATATCCATGCCGCCGACAACTAGCAGCCCGTCCTCGTCACTGTGGTCGTCGTCGGGAGCCTCACACCCGCTCGCTGCGGGTCCCATCACAGCGTCCTCCGACACTACTGGGAGGAGAAGCTCCTCCTCGACGGAGGACATGGGTTGTACGACACCGCGGAAGGGTCTGTGACATTGGAGTCGATCACTGGTGACCGGTAGGTGCCGGCGTTGCTGGATCTGCATGACCCGTACAGGTCCTCATGCCAGAACGTCGACGGCGGACGGGCACCACCGCCGCTGCGGCTGGCTTTGGTATAGTGTCAATGGAGTGTTTCGCCGACACTGCGATGGTGGGGAGAGGAGCCAGAAAAGGTATGCTGGCTAGTCATGAACTCCATCCACGACATTGTTGCAGTTCGGATGTCTTTTTCCTACTTCACACGTCAAGGAAACATCATCAGTGATTGGTTTTGCATAGCACCACTGACGCAGAAGCTCGTGGACGGGTTGGAGCAGGCAGCTGCCACAACGTCTAAGACCATCTGAGTCGTCAGGGCGGTCTTAACGAGACGCTAGTCCAAATCAACGAAGAAGAGACGGTGACATGAATCGTAAATAGACTCACTCACCTAATTCCACTTAAAACACGTGACACGGGTAGCAAGCTGTAGATACCCGCACGGATAGCAAACAAATTCCATATATATATATATATATATATATATATATATATATATATATATATTGTGCCCGGTTCGACCGGTCCGACCGCTAAATGCCTTATATTGTGGTGACCGGTTCGGTTTTTCCAGTTCAATTTTTTTTTTTTGACGCTATGTTGACGTCATTTCCGGTCAAATCGTATTAACTACTCCGGTTGAACCCCGCTCAATCCAGTCTGAATCAACACCTATCTCACCATTGGTCCGATTCTTAAAACATTGGTCTGTCCCATTGAGTGTCTCATGCGTGTCTTCCATCATCTCTACCGTAAATGCTCCCATTTATTTTTTTAAGCGGGAGGGTTTTGGTTGTTTAATGGCTGGGATCAAAGGGGACACTGTTCTCAGAAACAGAAGATTTGGAGCCGTATATCTAACCAACGTGCCTCATAAACGCTCGTTAATTATGGCACGTAAATCCATGTGCCATTGCACAATACGTTAACCCTACACATGTTAAAAAAGTTAATACGAATGAACAATAAATAAAATAATGTGTACATTCTAATTATTAAGTATGTTCCTTCATACTGTCTAAAATCGTGTGTGCAACGTGATTGTTAAGCATTTCGAAAATCCCATTGACCAGTCCTGTTTAAGACGTAAGCATATCTATGAATATGAGCACAATATGTTTAAGACATAAGCATATCTATGAATATGGGTACAATATGTTTTTTAATTCTATGTCAACCACGATGAACTGTTGTAGCATAACATGCCACGTCATTACATAGAGTAGTAGTAAATCTGCATCAGTTAATGCAAGCATAAGATCAGCAAAATCTGATTGCTTTTTCCATATTGAAGATTACATGTTGCATCTTATCCCTGGCAAGTGAAGTGCGTGTGATCTCATGAATTCCTGACTTATGTCTAAGCAACTCAGATCTCGAAAACATAAACCTGACTGCAGTTCACCCCTCTGCTTTAAGACATTATCAGTCACCAGCCTGAAAAAATCCAATGGGATCGTAAGGAAAGTACATGTCTATGACAAAGAAAAAATGTGTATACCAGATCTTTTGCATGAATTGCGTACCGCTCTAGACGATTATCACTTGTGTGTGTGCAGTACAATGTCATGCATCCATAGTCCACATAATGTCCATAATTTGATAACAGATAAACAATTGCTGACGTGTGTACAATTTTTAACAATACCTGGATACACAACTGGAGCAGGGCTTCCTAGCTACGATGATAAATTGGATATGGCAAAAATGCTACAAGGTGTGTGGTTGTTGAGAGTTGTCAGGGGTACACGTAGAGATCAGTTAGTAGATTCTCCACTGTATTCGTGATAAGGAAGTTAGTCTCACAGGGGAGTTTCAGCCATGTTAACACACGTCTACGCTCACGTAGATTAATAACTAACCACTACTTACGCTTATGTTTTGAATTCACCTTTATGATAACACAAATTTTCTGCAGTTCCTAATTAACCACCACAGATGGAGGACATACGTGGGTCAAAGAAAAAGTTAAGAGAGAAACTAGATGTGTGTTTTATCGTGGGTGTTTTGTCCTGGGTAGTTAGAAGTATGTGAGCTTGAATCGTGGAAAGAAGTTGGGACGTGCACTATGACGCTGGCTGAATTTAAAGCATTTTAATTTTGTAAAAAACTTAAAAAGTTTTCAGAAAGAGAGAATCATGGAGAAGATAGTATTTTGAACTTGCTGTGTTTTGATTGGTTAGGCATTTTTTTGGAGGTTGAAAATGGCAGTATAGTAAATTTATAAAATTATTCAGTCTTTTCATAATAGTATAGATGTGAAGAATATGATATTAATGTAGGTGAAAATGACCTTATGTTCTTTTCGCCAGTCCATTATATTGAGCACGACTGGATAATCCACTAATAAAAAATCAGGTGAAGTGGTACAAAATTGTGTGAAGTGACACAATTATATATTCCATTATGAGCTAACTAGAGGCAGTTGTTGTCAACTTTCATATAAATGTCATGTTAGATACCTCTCCTAGATATGAAAATAGATGTACGAAGTGTCATACACTCTAAAAATGGAATATATAGTGTCACTTTAAGGCTGTACCCAACTACCATTAACTCTCCCTGTCACTTTAATTAGTAGTCCTCCCGTATAACATCATGTGGACTAAAGTTTTAAAATGGCAACTGTTGGATCAAAGGGTTTTAGAGAAAGGGGTGAATAGAGCTAAAAATACTTACACAAAATAAGTTAGACCTTCAAGTTACTTCAACTAGGCACAATTGTAAATAGTGAATTTGATGGCAATCTAAACATGCATAGAAAGGATGAGAGAGATTAAAACAAGCATTTAAACAAGTTGTTTAGAGTGGTTCCGCTCTCAAAACTAGGAGAGAGTCAATCCACTAACTAGATAGGTCAAGTCCTAGGCTTTTATAACCTATGTATACTTACATTCCATTATAAGGCAGACAATTGACCTTCCTTTTTCGGGTCAAGGATACTCAGCTTACCTTTAAGGTCAACGGAGCCAATAACCTTACAACCAAGGTCTTACTTATCCGGAGCTAGAGACTTCTACCTCACCAAGGTCTTACCCACTCTTGTAAACAGTTGAACACCTTCGCCAAGGAGATCCCCTCTTTGCAACGAGTCTTCCTCCTTGAAGGATTTACCCACTCTACTCGTGAATCTTCATTCTTGTCCTCCTCCTTCACTTGGAGAAGCTTAAGGAAGCTTGCACCTTCTTGTATAGCTTGAAGAAGGTTGCACCTTCTCCTTCACTTGGAAAATCTTTCACCAACTTGATCTTGAAGAAAGGGGTTGGGAAAAGAGAAGCTTTGATGTATACAATAAAGTATTTCTCTCACACCGATGCTATCTCACTCATATGGATGAATTGAAGTGTAATTGAGAGAGAGAGAGAGAAAGGGGCTCAAGTGGACTAAAAACACTCAACTATGGCAAGGACCTTAATATCATGAATGAGAAACCTTAGAATGAACTCTAAGAGGTCCTATTTATAGTTGGGGGTGTCCACTATAGGGTAGAAAAAGTTAGGGACATTTTCTATCCATTTTGAGTGTTGTAACATATATAATTTTGAGTTTTACAACACTCCAATGGTTAGAAAGACTTTTTTGACATTTTCGTACTGTGTAGTCGGTTGAGATTTCATAAAGGTAACTCGACCAATTACACTATACGATAAAGCCAATTTGAAGCATTGGTCGAGTTTGTCCTGGGTGAAACTCGACCAATCATTAGAAATCAGTTTTATTTAGTGTAGGGACCGGTCGAGTTCTATGAGTGATAACTCGGCCAAACCAAAGAATTCTCAAAATCCATCAAGGGATCGGTTGAGTTTGAATCTCATCTGACAAACAACCTATAATGAAGTTAGGAAAATTCTTTTTGAGTGATCAAATGTTTGAATTAAGGGTTCCTGGTTTTTTCTCATCTTAGTTAGAAGTTATATCATCAATATAGATGATTGTAAGATTCATCTAAGGTGATTTTGAGTGTTTTCCACAAAAGTGCATTTGCATTCTTTTGATTTGAACTAGAACTAGATGGGGCTTGATAGATTTGTTCCTTTTCATGTACCTAATTCCTGAAATTAATATCAAACAAACATATTATATACATTAAAAATTTAATGGCTAATTCATTATCAAAATATGGACAAGATGTAACACTTCAGTCAACATCCCCCCCTCGTTTTTGGTAATGACAAATTATTCCTTAACATATTGAAAAAAGATATGAAAGTTAAACCTTTACCTTGTGAATTGCTAGGGAATACATGATTGAACAATGTGGATGTATCTCCCTCAATTCATGCTTACCTATGACTATATGATTAGTCTTTCCACAAATAACCATAGCCCATCTATATGCTATATGGTCCTCTAGAAAGTCACATGACATACAGATAATTGACAAGAAAAGGAACATATAAGAAATATACTCTCATTTTCTCATGTTCTCTCCCACTTTTTCATTTCAAAAAGGCAGGGAGTAGAAGAGCTAAAAACACATGTATTCTCTACAAGCACAAGATAAACAAGCAACCACATATAGCACACACCAAGAAAAGACAAATCAAAGACAAACAAGCAATCCAATGTCATTATTAAAATATGGGATCACAGATCACAAGCTCATAAGATATAGACAATCAAAGAGTTCAGAACAGATCACAAACTCATAATATATAGACAATCAAAGAGTTAAGGTACAACAAATTATGGTTACAACACTAAAACATGTCCTCTCGAAATAGAACTACAAACCAACGAGAAACAATGAGATGATAAAAATAATATGCCTCAGATACATAGTGACCAAATGTTTAATACATGATAGTCTGTGAAAAGATAAATATAAGAGAACTTTAAAGACTATTGTACTAAACATATACACTATCTATGACATCAACTACATCATCATCGTCGTCCTCAAGCTGGTAGTCCTCATCATCATCAGATGGTGTAGTAGAGGCAACAACTATGGCCTCACCATCATCACCAGAAGAACCAACAAAGTCATCATCAAAACCATCCTCAGAACCATCATCCTTGGCATCATCAGTATCAACCTTATCCTCAATAACCTATTTAGGCATCTCATCAACAACAGGTCTAAAACCACGACATGACCACCAGACATTTGATGCAGCTAATGACGTGCCACATGCATGTAATGCATTCACTTGATCAAAAGAAGGGGAAGAAGTCCCATCAAATCCGGTGAGAAGAGTGGAAGCAGGACCAGTAGGTAGAGCCAGTAGAGGTAAAGCATCAAGAGTAGGGCAGATCCACCAACAGCAATAGAAGTGAAAGCGGAAGCAACAGAAGGTGGAGGCTCAGGGTAGAACTGACAATATCCATAGGAGGTGTAGTCAACTCAGGGTAATGGTTTCTGGATAGGTTGATGAAGTACATGATCTCACAAAGATACTGGTGGAGATGATCTTGAACCTAAAGGTTATACACCTATTGATGAATCAATTATCCCATGAGGGTTTCATTCAATACATTAAAAAAGGCACAATCAGGGCGGAGTGGAGGTGGTGGTGGAGGGGCATGAGTGGAGGTAGAGGCTCTAGGACTGGTAGGGGAGGTAGGAAGAAAGGTTTTCTTGATTATAGTCTCACTATTGCTGACTCCTTTCTAACTAGATTTGTTGTGGAGATCATTGAAAAGGGATTTCTAAGTCACAAAAGCAAAGAGACCAAAAATCAAGGCAGGATAAGGAGGGTGGGTGCTAAAGGTGTTCTTCCCAGAGTCAAAGTAGGTCCTATGGTGAAGAATGTAGCAAGACCACTTAACTCTGATATTCTTCAAAAGATAGTACATTATCACAATAGTGTTTTCTGTAATTTCCATTTGATTTTTCTTTGGATGGATATTGCAGTTAACTACCAGTGCAATAAGACAATTTTTGATATCTAGGGAAGAGGATGATAGGGTAAACTTCTTCCTATTGGGGAAATTAGGCTTATTAAAAACATATGAATATTAGGAAGTGTGATATCATAGCTTTTGTAGAAATCCTCAGGGTCAAACAGGTCATGATAGTCAGGGTAGTCAGCCCTCCATGAGTCGATAACCTTAGTATCATGGAAAAAGATATTCAAAGAATCTCCAGAGATGGTAAATTTTGTACTATCAATCATAGAAGTAAGAACTACCTGAGTATCTGGTGGTGGCACATTTGTAGTGTAGTTTTATTGGAGATTTGCATAAAACTCATGGACCGCCTTAGTGATAGTGATAGAATTTGAGTAGCATAGGTGTTCTACACACAATGTGCTAAGGCGATGGGTTGCAAACACCTCAATCAACCTCCTTTATAGCCTTACTTGTAGTGAACTGAGGTTTGTATGAAGCTCGAAAAGGGAAGGGATTCCTAGGAAGGAGTTGCTTATAGAGATTTAGAGCTTGAGAGGATAAGAAGGAGGTTTCACCAAACAAAATGGGGTGAGGAACATATGAAGACAATGGTGCTCCAACATGGACGACTCTCTTCCATCGGTTTGAAGCCATAGAGGCAGATGGAGAAGCAAAGATAATCAAGGAAGAAGAACAATGTCACAAACATGTCGCCTAACCACCTAGGATGGTATAGGAAGAGGTAAGGGAGGTCAAATGGAGCTTTGGAGAGGACATTCACACCTAGGGTTGGAGAACTAGAGCACTGGAGCTTGGGATCGGTCAATTTTCTCTAGTTGAGAGGGAGAAAAGTCATCAATGCCCTATTTTAATTTGGTCCAGTTGCACGATCAGTCAAGTTTTGTGGGGTGGAAAATTGACTAAACAGGTAGTTTAGATTAGTTTTCAAATATCGATAAGTCGAGTTGTTGACAGGACAAACTCGACTTAATGGTCAACCGGTCCAAACCTTAGAGAATTTAATTCCAAGCCTCTAAGGTTCTATATAAATGTAGTTTTGTTTCCTACCATGTATTTTTAGACATATTGAGGCACATTTCACTCATTGTAGGGTACTATTTTGTGATAAATCATCTATTTGCGAAGAATACCCAAAAACAAGTGAAACAAGGCATGAAAACATGTCAACTAAAGCACTTTCAGTGAGGAGATGATCAATTTAAAGCAAGAAACATTTAGGTATGATAAATTCTATCTAGATTGCATTTCAATATCTTCAAGAGCAGTTATAAGCAGTTTTGATCTAATAAAAGTAAATTTCTCTCTAGCTAGAGGTTTAGTGAAAATTTTCGCAAGCTAGTTTTCCGTGTCCACATGTGTGATATAATTATCGTTTTTAGCAATGTGGTCACGAATAAAGTGATCATGAACCTCTATATATTTATCTCTAAAATGCAATATAGGATTATAAGATATATTAATTACATTAGTATTATCACAATAGATAGGAGAAGCATCAAAATGAATGTTCAAATCTTGAAGCATTTAGTTAACCCATAGGACTTGGGAACAACAACTCCCAGTTGCAATGTATTCAGCCTCGGTAGTTGAAAGAGCCATAATGGTTTGTTTCATAGAGAACCAAGAAACTAGGCATGGTCCTAGGAAGAAACTAGTACCACTTATGCACTTTCTATCAATCAAACAACTTGCATAATCAACATCACTATAGGTAGTAAGAGTAAAGTCCCTTGACTTGGGATAACCTAGTACAAAATTTTGAGTTTTGTCTAGATACCTCAAAATCCTCTAAACTTCTATGAGATGTGATTTCCTTAGACTTGATTGAAAGTGAGCACAAAAGCCAATACTAAACATTATATCAGGTCTAGAGGCAGTTAAATAAAGTAAACTTCCAATCATACCTCTATAGAGCTTCTCATCTACCTTTTCTCCTTGCTCATCTCGGTCAAGACTGGTGGTGTTTGACATGGGGGTGTCCATTGGCTTGGTGTTCTCTATCCCAAAGCACTTAAGTAGTTCACTTGTGTACTTGCCTTGGTTGATGAAGTTCCCATCTTTGGTTTGTTTGATTTGAAATCCAAGGAAGAAAGTAAGCTCCCCCATCATGCCCATCTCAAACTCACTCTGTATAAGAGCACTGAACTCATTTCAAAGATCAAGATCAGTTCCACCAAAGATAATATCATCAACATAAATTTGAATAATCAAGAAATTGATATACGTGTGTTTTAGAAACAAGGTAGAATCGACTTTACACATGATATAGACATTGTCTAGCAAAAAGTTATTTAATTTCTCATACAAAGCTCTAGGGGATTTTTTGAGTCCATAGAGAGCGTTTTGTAACAAATAAACATGGTTAGGAAATTTATCATGTTCAAAACCTGGAGGTTGAGCAACAAATACTTCCTCCTCAATTGTACCATTCAAAAACACACTTTTAACATCCATTTGAAAAAGTAGAAAATTTTTATGACTAGCAAAAGCAAGAAACACTCTAATTGACTCAAGTCTAGCTACATGTGCATTAGTTTCATCAAAATCAACACCTTCTTGTTGGTTGTAGCTTTGATCAACTAACCTTGCTTTTTTTTTTCTTACCACTTTTCTGCTTCCATCAAGTTTGTTGTGGTAGACCCACTTGGTTCCACTGATCTTTCTATCATTTGGTCTTGGCACTTAAGGTCCACACTTTGTTCTTCTCAAATTGTTCTCACTCTTTTTTTGCAAGTCCAGAATCCATTCATCATCCTTGAGAGCTTCTTAGACATCTTTTAGCTCAAGTTGAGAGATGAAGGCACTGTCGGCTTTTTCTTTATTTAATGCAGCCTGTGTCCTCTCACTTTCAAAAGGATTACCTATGATGATCTCTTTAGGTTGGTGATTTGCAAAGTGGGGAGTTGGATCCTTCTTTTCTTCTTCATCAACTAACACCTCTTTCCCTTTATCGACAATGTTGAAATCTTTTAAGTGAGGAATCACCTCATTTGCAACATCATCATTAACAATATTCTTAGAAATAGAGGGACTAGTCTAAAAAAATTTAACATTGATAGATTCTTCTACTTTAGACAATTCAATCTTAAACACTCTATAAGCCTTTCTAGTAGTGCTACAGCCAAGAAAGAAAGCCTTGTAAGACTTTAGATCAAACTTATCAAGGGAATCCTTGGTGTTCAAAACAAAATAAGGACAATTAAAAACATGAAAGAAATCAATGGAAGGCTTTTTACCATGTCATAGCTCATAGGGGATTTTCTTCAAAGATGGATGTGTGAAAATCTAGTTTTGCACAAAATGTGAAATACTAGCAGCTTCAACTCAAAACTTCTTTGGAGTATCATACTCTAGAAGCATAGTCCTAGCCATCTCCTGTAGTGGCCTATTTTTTCTCTCAACAACCCAATTTTTTTGAGGCGTGTGAGATTAAGAAAAGTTGTGTGCATACCCATATTCCTCACAAAAGCATTGAAATAAGTCATTTTCAAATTCTCCCCCATGATCACTGTGGATAGATACGATCTAGTAAGAATTTTCATTTTCAATTTCTTTGAAAAAAGTCAAGAAAACATCAAGAGTATCGCTTTTTGAAACAAGAAAGAGGGTCGAAGTATATGGAGAAAAATCATCGACAACCACATGAAAATACTT
The DNA here is from genome assembly GCA_963693085.1 of Alisma plantago-aquatica. Classification (NCBI taxonomy): domain Eukaryota; kingdom Viridiplantae; phylum Streptophyta; class Magnoliopsida; order Alismatales; family Alismataceae; genus Alisma; species Alisma plantago-aquatica. The sequence continues at coordinate 621,877,396 of OY856415.1, read as the reverse complement.
GCTACCATGAAGCGGTTTCATACACATTGGTCCAATTAGCTCAATGTGAAGAAGCTCAAGAGCTCTTTTGGTAATAAGGATTCCTTTGGATTTGAAGGTGGACTTGGTTTTCTTTCCTTGGGTACAATGTTGGCATTCCTCATCCTTTATAAAATCCAATTTAGGAAGTCCCTTTACCAAATCCTTTTTTCTCAACTTCTTCAATTGATGCATATTTACATGACCAAGCCTACGGTGCCATAAAGAAATATCATTCAAAATTGGAACAAGACATTTACCAACAATAGGCTTAATAGAGTCAAGAACAATAATATAGAGATTACCATTTCTAGTTCCCATATATATAACATTATAGGAGAGGGAATCTAGAAGTAAGAATTCAAGTGAGGCAAAAAGAACAAGATAACATTATCACAAAGTTGACTAACACTTTTAAATTGTGATATAGGCCATCCACAATTAGTAAATTCTTAATTCATAATGAATCACCTACATCACCCTCACCTATTACCTTACCCTTGTTGTGGCGTCCAACTCATAAAAATAAGATTAACTAATGCGGAAGCATTTGCTAGCAGCGGATTACTAAAAATCGCTAAAAATTAAAACCATTTACAAAGAGATCCATTCTTTGGAAAACTCTTTAAACAAGAACCAAAGTATTATAATTACATACTGGTCCACATTGTACATTTTGGGTACCATCTCTTCTCGAGGCATATATATACATTACCTTGCGTTGATAAAAGAACACGTAACAAAATCCTCAAGACATTCAAACCAAAATCTCAGATCGGTTATAAAAACACTATCTACTGACTCATAGGACCTGAGAGTACATAGCTGACACATAGGGCTCTATTGACATAGCTTGACAGCCAATATTTCCACTTGTAGGATTACTGCTGTCCCTGTTGTTGTTGCTGCTGCTCTTCCCCCGCTACTGAGTTTCTGCCTCTTTGTCTACGTCTACCTAAAAATGTTGAATTCCACTAGGGTGAGACAATTATACAATTTCCCCAGTGAGAGATATAACTCTCCGCCGAAAATATTATTATTGCAGTTTAATAGAAATAAACTGAGCAGTGGGATAATATATTTTAATGGCAGATAAATCAATATCTATGCAGATTAGAGAAACATTCCTATTCAAGTAATTCAGCTATAACTTGACAAGGCAGCATGTCTCTTATTCAATATGGAATTGAAGAACATAAGTAATATTTATGTATCAAGGACATGCTAAGCAATATGCATCAACCAATGGTTCTCGTATTTCAATCGTATGCAAATACGCTACACGGCTGATTACATTTTTCAAACATATTTAAGCTCTGAGGAGATGAGGTATACTGCTCATACTCCAACCGACCACTGCGAATTCGAAATCGGTACCATACCAAGTCAGTGGAAGAGCTGCCTTCCATGACTTCCCACATCTCGGTCAGTGCAAGATCACATGCAGGACATCTTGTGTCTCTACTACATAGTTTGCCAGGGTATAGTGGCATCTTCTCTATAGAGCTACAGCGATGGCTGCACTCTCTTCGCAATCGAGAGATTTCACGTTTACCTCCATCGATCCGACATTAACAATATCAATAGATTTGTGAAACATCCATCCCGGAACATATAATGAAGGATTGAGAGGTTTAATGTTTACCTTCCATCAATTCCCCCATTAGGACGTAAGGATATTTTCACCCATTGACCCCCACATATTCAAAATATGTGAACTCCAGGAGATCCCATAGGAAAACCTATTTCACCATCACCAACTTCTGACGATGATGGATCTATGGTCAGAGTACTACATGAATATCTTTCACTTGATTAATTAGGTACATTATCATATTCTTTTAGCATCGGTCAAGTTTTCAAACATAACTTATTAGGACAAATGCTATAAAGAAACATGTACTATTTTCATCAGTCACTTTTAAGTCTTTAAAAGACATTGGGATCTTAGTCCCTCATTTCAAACTCAATGCCATAAACATATGGTTCTGGGTATCCAAACCCTTAGCTCATCACTGAGCACTATTACCACTTTTTCAGGTAACCATCACCTTCAGGTCATCTGACCAAGGTACACATAACATTTTCTACACAAGCATCTCATCTGACACTTGAGGCCCATTAACTCTCTTGTTACCTCTTACTAAGCAACAATGCATATTATGGTGCAAAAGGACCAATAAATAATTTCAATAAATAAAGCATCATAGCGCATACCTGGCTATGTTCATCATCTTAGTATACCTGCATGGTTAGCACATATGATAACAAATATATCAATCATGTTTCAGTTGCATGCTATTCCAGAGTATCACCACTATTCCATTACTAGGGTTAGGGTTTCCCATTTCATTTAAATTAGGGTTACTCATCCCCTTTGTTCAATTAGGACCAATGCTTCATCTTTTCATTCTCCAAGATTAGGGTTTCACACATCTTCACCCTATTTAGAATTAGGGTTTACTATTCACATCACATCACCCTAAATTAGGGTTTATATTCAATAACCCACAATTAGGGTTTATCATTAAAATACCCTGAATAAGGGTTACTCATGTCATTACCCTAAATTCATATCACATTATCCTCCTAAATTAGGGTTTCACTCATAATTGCCCTAAATTAGGGTTTGAGTTCATCAATTAACTTAATTAGGGTTTTATGATCTCTTCCTCAAGGATCATACCCTAATTGTATTCCTCACTCATATTGAATGTTCCAGGCTTGATTGCCACATGATTATTTTTCATGTATGAATCTCTCTCTCTCATCCTCTTCTAGGATGTCCAGAAAATTTGATCAATTTAACCTTCAATTACCTGAGGTATACAATTGAATTGATCAATTAAATCTTTAATTACATTAGATATCCAAATGGATTAACCATGTTGAACCTCAAACAATTTTGGTTACTTAGACCCTAAACGGTCTTGGTCTTTCAAAATTTCAAACGGTTTGAAACTATTTGGGCACATTGCCCTTGAAACTGTTTAAGCAAGAAAGTATTGAAACCGATTGGGCTTGGGTCTCCAAACGGTTTGAGACTATTTGGACCCAAACGTTCTTGAGACCGTTTGGTCCAAACCCTCTCAAAACCGAATGGACCAAAAGATCCTTCAACACTTTAATCGATTCAAGGTTTCCATCAATGAACTGCCTATCAATTGCCTCCTTAATTCACTCATCCATTGAACTATTGAATCATCCTTCAATTGTACCATCAATTAGGGTTTTGAACCCAATTAAACTAGGATTTATAATCAAGAACCCATCAATTAGGGTTTTGAATTCGAGGAACCTTCAAGAATTAACATTGTGGAACTAATCCAATTGAAATCAATGAACCATCATCAAGTTATGATATGACCTAACCTCAAATGGTCTTGAGGTCGTTTGGATGACCTCTAAATGGTCTTGAGGTTGTTTAGATGACCTCTAAATGGTCTTGAGACTGTTTGCCTCATCATTCATTAAAATTTGTGAAATCCAATTAGGGTTTGCATCATTGGATTGATAATCAATTTAACTATTGACGACACTTCGATTTCATATCTCTAACTCTTCAATTACTCAACCATACTCAACCCTAGACCTCCAAACAGTCTTGGTTGACCTCCAAACAGTCTTGAGACCGTTTGGGGTGACCTCCAAACAGTCTTGAGACCGTTTGGGCAAATCAACCCAAACTTTTAAATTAAACAATTACAATTTCAGTACTTAACCGATTAGGGTTTCTAATTGGAGGATTGTCCATATATTGAATTAATCAATTGGATCTAATGGATCATCATCCAACATGTTCTAGGGACCAAACCTCCAAACGGTTTGCAAACCGTTTGGTCTCCAAACGGTTTGGTGAAACCGTTTGGACCAAACTCTTGAAACCGTTTGCAAAGAAAACTTGTTGGAAAGTGTGCCTAAGATGATGTTATCATCATCAAGCTTTATTCCATCAAAAACTACTACCATTATCATGGTAATTGCATCAACTAATCAAAGGAATGGAAAGACGAGAAATTGAACATAATTGATTGAGAAATTGAATTCAATAACAATGAATAGGGGTTCAAGTTATATAACCCGCCTCCAATTGAGCTTAAAAGCTTGGAGCTTCATGTCAACAATGGTGGAAGGAGCTTTTTCACACCACAAGGTTCGTTCCTCAAGCTTTTGAGTGAAAAGGAATGGTTAGAATTGAAGATGGGATCGAGATAAGAAGAAATCATGCATTGATTTGTGATTTCCACCATGAAATCAAGATGAACGAAGGTCAAGAAGCTTACCAACAGGTTGGGGGTCGTCTTCCTGCTGCTCCTGGCTTCCTTGATCGTTTTTGCAAGCAAAGAGAAGAAGTGGATTCGAAAAAGTCCTTGGTTTGAGTTGTAAAGGGTGTTTTTATAAGAAAAGCAATGAGAAAGAAAATGCCTCATGCAAATCCTTTAAATTCCGAAATTGTTGCCACCTCTTCCCCCTTGGTTCCTTGCATACAAAGGCATATTTATCACCACCGAACTCCCTTCCATTATCCATGAATTAAGGGAAAGGAAATTAAGCACCTTAACCTTTATAATATCATTATCCATAAGTTAGTGGATAATTCTTTTTAGTTTCTTAATGTGAGTGGGTTCTCCACTCACGTAGATCTTTCCTTAGTCTTTGCAAGGCACAAGGACGTCCATATATGTGAATTTCAACCAACACAATTTTGGTTGAAGGGCAATCCATTTAATAAAATTATTTTTGCATTATTTCAATTATGCTTAAATCTTGATTATTTTAATATCAAGATTCTCTCTCCTTCATAGTAGCTCAAATGAGATTCCCCTCTCATTTGCTTGCCTCTACAAGATGCCCAGAATATAAGGGATTATTTTGAAATGGCAAATTGCATATTCAACCCTGGGGTTTGGGTAAATTGCACATTACACCAAAACTAGATTTTAGTGCACACACATTGCTTTATCAGCTCTTTCTTGGTACTCAAGCTTTCACTAGCCATACCTCTACATCATCTTCATTCCCATGATGCTTCAACACATGAGGAACATATTATCATGCACAATTTACAATCTAACCCCTCCACTTGGGTAATTTACACTTTAGTCCAACACAATCAAAACATTATTTTCAACATTATTCAAAATGGACTAAAATTGAAATATAAGTTCCTATTGATTCTTAATTACTCTTCAAAAGATAATATCAAGCATATAATTATCATTCTTAAACAAAACACCTAGGGTTAAGGCATAACCCAGGTCAGGGATGTTACACTTGTTATTGTCACCAAATGTCACCGATCCTCCTTTCTTCTTTATGAATTGGTTGAAGTGGTTGATTTCACCTATCATATGCTTTGAGCAACCACTATCTACAATCCATTTTTCTTTTACCTACAAGAAAGGAAGATGTCAGTGCCCAATTCAAATCTTGGGATCCGGTGTTAGCTTGGGGACCCATTTCATCTTTGGGTTTATACCCTTCTCTCTATAAGGACAATTAGTAGAGTAATAGTAATCATTCTTGCAATGCACACAAACCATAGGGTTCTTAGAGCCCACTGACTCTTCATGGAATATAGGAGGTCCCTTACTCTTTTTCTTACACTTTACCTTGCTTTTGCTCTTTGGATCTCCCTCTACATATCCCAAACCACTTTTACCATCTTGTTTGGTAAAGTGATATAGGATTTCATAAAGGGACTTTTCCCTTTGAGGAATTTCTACAAGGAAGCTCTTAGTTTGTGATTATCATCACTAAGAGTAATGACATTATAAGATAAGCTAGAGAGATCATCTTGTTCTTGAAGTAAGTTGGCATCCATGCAGGGGGCTTCAGTAAGATAAGAATCTTTTACTAAAGTAAGAGTAGCAACTTCATGACTTGACAATAAAGTTCTAGGGGAGAAATCATTTACTTGAGCAAGCAATCTACCATTTTTAGTTCTAAGCAAAACAAGTTCATCAAGATAAGCTCTATTCTCATTTTTAATAGCACCCACAAGTAAGCTTAAGATCATCATTTTCATTTTTAAGTAAATCAAGTTCATCTACTCAGGATTGGTTTTCTTACTTAAGGATATTAATATTCTTAAGGTAGGTACCATTCTCTACTTCAACTCCATTATATTAGAGATCAAGATCAACAAAATACTCGTGCAAAAAAAAACAATGCTATCAAGATGAAACTTCTCATTTTGACTAAGAATATCAAGTTTATCATACAAATCATCTATGATCATACCCAACCTCTTCTTTTTAAACTGGAATTCAAAATAAGAAGAGTGGGTAGCATTAAGCATATCGATAAGAGTTTCCTTAGATAACTTATGCAAGCTTACCTCACTTACCTCACCAATCTCTTCACTTGTAGAGGCCTTGAGTGCAAGGTGGTATTCTCCTTCATCAGAGCTTGAACCACTCAAGGAGGATTTCTCCCAAGCCACATGAGTAGAATCCTTACTCCTTTTGTCCTTCTTGTCCTTCCTCTTATACTTGCCTTCCTTTTTGTAGTCATCTGTCTTCTTCTGTCTACTCTTGTGATATGCCTTCTTTGCCTTGGGACAATCATTCTTGTAGTGCCCCTTTTAGACTCATTCATAGCATCTAGGATTAGAGGATCAGGAAGACTTTCCCTTGACATGTTTTCCCTTCGAGTAGTTTGCTTCATGATCACTAGGGCCATCATCTTCACTTGAGGAGGGAGGAGAGGACTAACAAGCAAGTTGTTGTTGGATAATCATTACCTCCACTTGAGATTTGAAGGCATTGTCTTTGATCTTCTTTGATTCCTTCTCCTCTTGCTTGTCATCTTCTTCTTTCTTATCAAGTCTGGACTTAGGAGCTTGAAGGTTTCCAATGAGATCCTTGGTGGATAAGTCACTAAGTATTCCAACTTCTTCAATGAAGTCCCCTTGGGTTCCCATATCTTAGGAAGATACCTTAGGATCTTGGAGTTGATAATTCCTCTATCCAAGGTGTGGCCTAAAGCAGCAAGCCCATTGATGATGGTGTTGAGCCTTGTGTACATCTCAAACACTCTTTCCTTCTTACCCATCTTGAAGTTTTCAAGCAGTCCATTGAGCATGTAGATCTTTGATTCCTTGACTTATTGTGTGCTTTCATAGGTTATGCACAACTTGTTCCAAATCTCATGGGCTATGTCCCAAGATGAGATCTGGTTGAACTCAGAAGGAGTGAGGGCATCATAGATGATGCTTATTGTCTTTGCATTCAGCTGCACCTTCTTAAGTGTAGCTTCATCCCATGTAGCTACATCACCCTTCATCTTCTTATATGGAAGAATCATTACCTTCGACATGTCATAGTTCATCCCTTAAAGGTAAAACTGTATCCTTGGTTTCCAATAGAGGAAATTTGTGTCATTAAAGACCATCGCCTCCCTTTAGGTTGAGGGACCCAAGTAAGTTGACCATCTTCTTCTCTCATGGGAGATGTCTCAGAGAAGACTGTGGCTCTGATACCACTTGTTGGATCAAAGGGCTCTAAGGGGGTTTGAATAGAGCCAAAAACACTTGCACAAAAAACGTTAGACCTTCAAGTTACTTCTACTAGGCAAAATTCTAAATAGTGAATTTGATGGCAATCTAAATATGCATAGCAAGGATGAGAGAGTTTGAAACAAGAACTTGAACAAGCTATTTAGAGTGGTTCCACTCTTCAAACTAGGAGAGAGTCAATCCTCTACCTAGAGAGGTCATACCTAGTATTTTGCAGCCTATGTATACTGATATTCCATTATAAGACATAGAATTGATCTTTCTTTTTTGGGACAAGGATACACTATCAAGAAATATGATATCAGGTAGGAATCGGAAACAAACTTTTTACTGACATATTTCCCATTAACCAGCAGACCGCATCAATAACTATGCAATGGGAAGGATGATTTAATGAAGATATACCTAATCCTGGAGCAAGTCCCACAAAAATCCTCGTTGATGTAGATGAGCAATCTGTCTTGGACAGTGTCTATGCAGCTCCTGATCGCACTCAGACTCATCTGACTGCTCCTCCATGGACATCAGACTTGGACAACTACTGCAGTGGCTCCTCAAATCTCACCACAGATTATGAGTTGACATTGCCCTCCTAGCAGCAACCAACAAACTTCTACCTCTAGAGTAGTCAACATAGACCAACTAGAACTCTTGTCATTTTATAGGAACGGACAAGAAGGAGTTGTCCCTCCCATTGGTGTACTAGTCACCAACATGCTCTCCCACAACAATGATCCTCAGTTGTTTCTCTCCCATGGATATCACTCCCTAGTCGAGTAGGACTTGCCTGGGCTCTCCTGGTTACCACAACTAGATAGGACAACACTTTTCAAAGAAATTGATCCTCAATTGTCTATGTAGTATTTATGTTCAGGGAAGCCTCCAGTACCCCCTATATATAGGAGGGGTTTGGGTCATGGTTCCTAGTCCCCATCCAAGGCAGGACTAAAGCGAGAGTGGACAGTACATGTAGATCTTAATTTTCACAACTTTTATGGAAGTTTCACAACATGCATGCAAAAAAATGGTCGTCTCGCTAAGCAAAATGGTCTTCTGGGACATGAGATATTCATTTTGCACTTTCCCAGTCATATATGAATTGACAAATCATTTCCTAATTAATGTCATACATTAATTTACTTGCACCCCAAGTATGCACAATTGAAACGAGTTTGAAAAAACTCTAGAACTTTCATTTGTCCCAACTGGGCTATCTCACACAAGTGAGACACTCATCTCATTCACCCATATGACAGTTTTGTGAGTTTGAGTTGAGCCGATCGGTTCAACAACTTGAACTGGTCAGTTCATAAGGAAGAACTAATACAATTCAATTTTTGATCTTCCTGACAACCCAAACGATGGTCTCAACACTTGAGACATGTGTCTGGCTGCCCAAACGGCCATCTCACCTAGTGAGATGGTCATTTGGCAGTTCAGTCAGCCAATCCGTCGATCTATTGTGTGAATTGAGTACGTAAACACTTTAGTACTTAATTCAATTATCATTTAAGGTCAAACTCCTTTCTTGATGAGATCCTATGCAAACTCCTTTCTAGATGAGATCCTATGTGTGTTACCCTAGAGGTCCCATATCACATTGGCAGTGAATGTCCATAACTATCTTATGACATCACAAGCAAAGAGTGGTGCCTAGTCACACATCATTGATACCCAAGTGAATGGAAAGTTGGGGGGGCAACTGCAACCTACAATATGTGTATGGTGTTTTGTGTGGTTCCTTTGCCACTGATATCCAGATTGAACTAGAGGCATGTAGGAGTCATCATCATTATTATTCAATCGTGTTCCTTGAACCAAAAAAATACTACATGAGATATATGTAAGCTCAATATCACATATTGCCTCACATGTGTAGGGCCATACTTTTCTCAGTCTCGTTAATCAAGAGGCCTTGGATATCATACTCCTATCAGAGGGAAAAATTTCCACCATTCATCACTGTTATAACAACCCATGTTTCAAGATTGTGTTTAATGATGTCAAAGTGTACCCAACGACATGTGATGAGTGTAATGATTTTAGGTCTAAGAACCCCAACTACCACCATCAGTATGAGACCTGACTATGACTTCCATGATGATGGCTTCCATTTGTCAGTCTCATGGTGGGTTTGTCTGATACACTGTTCCCTAACATGTATCTGTGTGCTTGGTTTGATATTGCCATATCATGACTAATAAGATTTGTCATCAACCAAATCACACTCTGATCTTATGTGTTCTTGTTGTTTATATACCTTCCACAATAGAAATCGATCAGGTACATAATGAGAATGTATATACTCTTGACATCCGTATGATCTCATTCTTCCAAGTCACGTACTTAAAGACATACGTCATTGAGTAATATCATTATCTAGACATTTATTATGTAATTCTTTATCTCATAACTAAATATACAAAATAAATTGGAAGCTTTTCTTTATTATTATCAAATCAGGTATCTAATGTCATATCCCAATCATCATATGATCAGCTCTCTGGGCATACATACCAACAAAATTCTCACTTTCACTTAGATCCAATCACCCACGAATCTCATCCCAAGTGACCTAACATGACCTTTATGCTTCTGCTGCACAAGTGCTTTTATAGCAGGTTTAGCAACATTTGCCTTAAGTTGGTATTTTGCAATTTTCACTTCTCTTCACTGTACAACTACTTGTGTGAGATGGAAGTGTTGTAGTATGCTATCTGAGATTCCCATCCTATTAGCTTCGTTGTTGTCATAAATATTTCTACTATGACATCAATGGTTTGGAACCTCACACAAGTTCACCCATATGAACTTCTTGATCCATACAGTGCCTGTGCTATTTTCATAACACAGAATTGCTTAGATTCTTTTGTAGATTAGGACAACTTCCATTAGCTCAGAACCCTTTCTAGTTTATAGTTCTTGTTTAATGTTAAATACTATTGCAATAATTTTTTCAATCTGGAATCTTGCATGGGTGTAACCCTTTACATCCAACTTTTCCTTATTATCATAACCAAGGAGACAATTCTCTAAGTGCTTCAAAATCACATAAGGATGTTCATTATGGTATTCCAGTGACTCTTACTGGTGTCTGCATATACCCTCTCATCATGTCCAATACATATGAGATTTCTAGGTAGGCATATATGTGTCTTCTCATCATGTCATGTACATATGAGATGACTATATAACCTCTCATCATGTCCAATACATATGAGATAACAGGATAAGTACATAACATTGCATTCAAGATATATCCAACGACATCTATCCATGTGTTCTTATTCTTTACAAGAACTGGAACACTAGGCTCTTGAAAGACTAACTCCTTAGAATATGGACAAGTTTTCTCTCATTGAGTATTGTATGCTGAACGCTTCAACATTTTGCCAATGCATGTGCTCTTACTTAGGTTAATATGCTTTCTAGATCTATATCTATAGACCTTGATTCCTATCACATAGTATGCTTTGCCTAAACCCTTTAGAGAAGGTACTTTCAATATTTATAGGATAAGGATGTTATTCTTTATCATTATGTGGAATATGAATATGATCCCACTAAATATTTTGTAATCATAGATTCCATCTTCATTCTGACTCAAAGTCAAACCCTTTGACTATCTTGTTAAATCAAAGATTCCAACTATGAGATGCTTGTTTCAATCCTCAGATTGACCTTTGTAGCTTATAGACTTTATTTACATTAATGAATATATAAAACCATTAGGTAGTGTTACAGAGACATCCTCTTAATTATTCCAATTAAGGAATGTGGCTTTAACATCCATATGCCAAATCTCACAGTCATAATAAGCTGCAACAACAAGCATGATCCATATTGATTTAACCATGGTAACTGGTGAAATCTTCATCATATTGAACTATTTGAACTAGTTTGAAACTCTTTGCAACCAATCTACCCTTCCATGTTGGTCTTCTTACAAAGACCCAAATGCACCCTATGGGTTTTACTCCTTCAGGTGGATCCACAAAGGTCATACATTGTTGGTTTACATGGATTCCATCATAGATCTCATGGCCTCAAGACATTTTTCAAAATGTGGTTCCTCAATAGTTTCTAGGTAGGTAGTTGACTCATCGTATGATTAACTTACCGCCTTCATGGGTTATAAGATATCATAATCTTTCAAACTCAAGGAATTCTACTAAAATTATGAGTTTGGTGTTTACATAAGGAACTTGAGATTCCACAACAATTTGTGATTCTCCTTGTTCCTTGTTGTACCTCTTTAGGTTTAATGTTTTCTTGTTTGTCTTGAACATTTTTAGTTCTACTTTTACTCCCACTGATTCATTTGGAACTAAGTCCCATTAAGGAATTCAACCATCCTAGCAACAAAAACTTTGTTGTTAGGCTGGAATATAAGTAGTATCCAACAAGATAGCATTCATGTTATTTATGGATAAAGACTTTTAAGAAACTATTTTCTTATACAAGTTTTCAATCCTAATCACTACAGAAGACTCATCGAGATACTTCCCATGCCATATCTCATATTGTGTCTTTTGGACCATTTTAGATGGTACATTTTTTGGTGTTTAAGCATGTGCCCAAAAGAAATTGTAAGATTAGCTAGGTTTTATTGATAATCTCACCATGACTTAACATGGTGTGATACATTCTTTCTAAGATATCAATATGTTTTAGGTGGAGTTCATTATGATCTCCTAGAAGGTCCTCAAACTCTTGGTTTACATATTTCAACATCGATTATATTGAGTTATCTTGATACTTTTACCAATTTAGTTACATACTTCATTTATGATCTCCTTGAACACTTCAAGAGATCCAAACTTGTATTTTATTAAATACAAATTTCAATATCTACTGATCGTATCAGTAAATATAATGAGGTATACCTTTAGCATTCATCCAAAAGGGTCTATGTACATCAGCATGTACTAGTCCTAATGGAATAGTCGATCCCCCACTACATCTGGTGAAGATTCTCTTGTCATATTGCACAACAAATAAGACATGCATGTGTCTATTATTTCAATAACCAAAAGAGTCTAGATAACCATCACATACTCCCAACCCAGTACACTCAAAGGCTCTTGTAGATTGAAGGCTTCCATCCCAGATAGCTGCTTTAGACAGCCACTACAAGAGGTGGTCGGTGCTAAAATTTACCTATCACATCCCAATCTGAGCCTTGTTCAATGTTGGTCCTCTAAGGGGGTAGTTGTTAGTTTCCTTGTTGTGAGATCTCTTTCTTGTAGATGTTGTATGGCTTTCTCTTAATGACATTGAGCTTACCTTCAAAAAAAAAAAAGATAACCATCACATGGATTCTAGAAATGCATTTCTCATTTGTGCGCTCTAGATGATAGTGCTATCGGTATTCATTGTTTGAGTTATCAAGTCATTCAATATATGTGTCATGCAAATTTCTCTTTACAACTATCAAGTATAGTTTATGATACATAGGGAATCTCCATAAAATATCATAATGTTCTTGTCATACAAAACATATGATGTTTGGCAAGTGCACAATATCAATTCACTAATTCTATTATGTGCCCATGAATGACAACCTTTAACTATAGTGGCATAAACCCTTTCTCCATATATTTCTAGCTTACTACTTCTCAGGTCCTGAAGTAGAGATCTCTATCTCTATCTTCTTTCCAAGATCCTCTATGAAGAGGATAATTCCTTTCCAACGTCCAAACAAGTGACAATGGTGGCACATTGTTTTCTTAATCCTTTAAGTGAAAAGGACAAATTCCGTTTACATTTACCATTCTCCATATATTGAGTGTAGAAGACTTGGGCTTCAGATTAGCCTTAGAACACTTCCTAGGCTTGCATTTTCCATATAACTCACATCTGCTGATCACCATCATGGATTTGTCCTTGTTCTTCCTTGCTTTGGCATCAATGTGCCAAGCATGTGATAGATTGACTATATGATTCATGCAAAACTTACATAATCATATTCATGGTCAACTCTTGACCTAAGAGAAATCCCAGTTATTCCACATGTTCAATCACATTGAGCACATGGGGTTCTACTGGACCTCCCTTGTTAGTTTGCACTCAATTAGCGCCTTGGAGACATTGTACCTTCTTTTCTTTACATGATTCTTAATACGTGTTACCATCTCAAGAATGTCTACATATTCATGTTGTTCATGAAACTCATAGTTCATACAATAGAGCATTACGTATTCAAATGTCTATGGCATCATTGGCATGCTTCCAATAAGCATCCATTTAGCCTTAGGCGCTTTTGGAGTGGGTTCCTCTGGCATTGGTCTATTAAGGACATAAGCATTCGCTCATTGATAAAAACATTTCTCAAAGTCCTTAACCAATTGTGGAACTTTATCCCATTTTGTCCTTCTTGAGGACTGATCACATTTTGAACATGTTTTGTGTTTGACATTTGATTCTACAAAGAAATATTGCAACTTTTCAAAACATTTTTGATTTGGTTTAATATGATAATTTGATGATATTAATTAGGTCTTTAGTTAACTACCGCTCCCACTATTTTGTTCAAATTGATAGCTTTCAATATCAATTCATAGCAGTGCATCATACAATATTCTAGTGGGCCAAGATCCTAATTTCATCAAATCATGATGTGGCTAGGGCTGTCACCCACAACTTGATTCTATTAGGTAGGCAATCATGCCAATTCATATGCAACTCTCCAATAGATGATATGCACAACTCCTTGCCATGATCATCTGCATGAATCTAGGTGCTTAATCTAATTAAGGTGACCTAGTTAAGCCTGGCCTAAAAGCCAACACGATAAATATGCACCCTGCTAGGGCAGACCCACATATCCACCATCACACTTCCACGAGATAGACGACGCACCATGCTAGGGTGTGCCCACGCTTAGTCTATCAAGCTTTTTATGTGTGCTACTTATGGAAAGCATCAAAGACTTAATATTTGAATGAGGGAGTTTGTATAAAAACATATACTTTATCCAATCACCACATATATAGTACGTATCATATATATGCTATGACCAAAAATGAGAACGTGCAATAAATAAAACACACAAGCGATGGTTATGGCCATACTAATGTAATTCCTTAGAGCCCCAAGGAATTACTACCACCTATGGTCCACATCATATGCAACCTATTGTTGGTGATGATCTGTGTTCAAACCAATCCGGGTTGATCAGTTCAACTCTTGAACTGGTCGGCTCACCTCCTGGTTGCTTGGTTGGGCTCTTCTGAAATAGTCGTCTAGTTCTCAGGTCCAAATAGCATCCGAACACCTCCAGTCAATCAGTTGAGCCACTAGTGGATCAGTTCATCCTCCTGTCGTCTGTCCTCCTCAGTCCTCCAGTCGATCGGGTCATCACACCAGTCATTCATTTTGTCTTGTGCAGATCATCATCTCATGTTGAAATATAAATTGAAACTATCCTATTTCTTATTGCATTGTATATGGGAAAACCTCATGTTACATTTGAGTAGAAATAGGAAGAAGAACATTAATTTACATGTGGAAAGGAGAGAGAGGCTTGGTACATAGACCAATTAACAATAGGATTAATAATCACAACCATGCACACACAGATATGAGGTTTTGGCCATAACCATACTTTACATCCACCATGAAAACCAATTTTATGGTGTGCCTATATATATATATATATATATATATATATATATATATATATATATATATATATATATATACAATAGGATTAATAACCACAACCATGCACACACATATATGAGGTTTTGGCCATAACCATACTTTACATCCATCATCAAAACCAATTTTATGGTGTGTCTATATATATATATATATATATATATATATATATATAGAGAGAGAGAGAGAGAGAGAGAGAGAGAGAGAGCTAGAATACACTCGAGTGTATTCAGAGCAGAATACACTCAAGTAGTTTTTCATGATGCAATATTTTTTTTTCAAAAATCTAATGCATTGATCTTCTTAAACATCTTGTAAATAGCTCATACGCAAAATTTGAGCACATTTGGACATTTATAGGTCATGCTATACAGACTGCAAAAATTATGCATTTCAAATTAGTTTCTGATAACACTCTATTTTACGTACTTTCTGTATATATTTTACCCCACCTTTAGTATATCTTTTGTTAGCTTTTCACATAATTTTTCTATCTTTTTGACTAAAGACTCAATTACATGGTTTCAAAAACATTCACAACCCAGGTCGCGGTTCAAGGGCCGCGACCGAGGTCCACTTATATCTCAACTGCGATCGCGGTTCCAGAGCTCTCTAGAGATCGCGATCATCATGTGTCAAGGAAGGATCGCGGCTAGTTTATAGACCGCGATCATCACTCAACTGCGACCTCATGGATGGTCACAATCAGAACATGCACCTCAAAGATAGACCAGTGGTCATGGCATGGATACAGACCGCGATCAAGAAAGACCACGATCAAGAAAGACTGCGATCAAGAAGGACCACATCCAGCTTGGAAACTACGGTCACTGATGAGCTCTTGCAAACCGTGACTGAGCAGAAAGACCTCGACCTCTACCGCCCAAATGCAACCCACAAGCAAACCTCAACCGTAGTTATCATCAGGTCGTAACCAAGCTCAACCGCGGTGAAAGATGAATAAAGAACAGTCTGCGACTGCGGTCTCACCCTCACTTAACCAAAATCGCGACCGTGGTCTAGGCTTAAGTCGGTGGAATGTGCCTATAAATAGCACACCCACCTATCTTGTCAAATCATCAGATCATAGATAAGATCCTGAGGTCCATGAAGTATTGCTGCGTTCCAGATTCATCCCAGACCATCCCATCCATCAATTTTGGATCTCCAAAGGTAGAAGCTAAGGAGAGAGAAGATTGAAGACCCTTTCTTTGAGAGAATAAGACCGTCCACGCCATCCACATGATAGATCTAGATCTGAAGAAGAATTGTGTCATATCACGTCTCTTCCTTTCTATATCTATCATTCCATCCTACTATACTTCCCTCCTCTCTTCATGGACATCTCATGGATCTATCTTTCTGTAACGGGGTTATGTTGTCCGCAAGCATGAGCGGCTAAACACTTTAACTTGGGTTGGGAGTAGCCACTAATGCTCTCCCAACATGTATATTGTCTCTTTCTATTGAATATACATATTCTTATCAAGATTATCTCCATGCACCTATTTTAATGCTTCACTTGTATGCTTAGCTACCATCTTGTGATATTTGGTTGTTGATATCTCGAGAGAGTAATATCACTTTTATCATGTGTCATGGAGTAGTATGAATGCATGAGAGTGTTGGAATTCTAAGGCTTTAAAACCATATGTTATGTTGTGAAGTTTACGTGTGGTCATCTCGAGAGAGAGGCTACCCTTAGACTAAGATCTATCCTCATCTTGAGAGAGAGTGGTATAGACGCTTTTGGTGGTTTCTTGTAATCTTGGTAAGAGTATGCAAGAGAGAGAGATGATATAGCATGTTGGTGAGATGCTTTAGTAGGTGAACCCCAACCCGAGTTTCCTCTCATATACTTATTTCATCTTATTTCTTTTGTTTCTTTTTTTCTTCTTGTTGTTCTTGTTTCTTTTGAACTACTTTAGTTCGTGTGCCACCGTTCCTTAGGGAACACCTTTTATATTCCCTCTTTGACTGGAGTATATGAGTGCTAGATTCTGCGTGCTTAACACTGCCAACCTTGTCCCTGTGTTTGACTCTGATCGTTACATCATATCATGTTTATCATTGTGGGGGCTTGAGAGTCAAGTTATCTCTTTAAAAGTCCGACTACTCTGAATCCACTCCTTTTGGACGTGTGATTTAGGCCAGTCAACTTTTTGGCACCATTGTCGGGGACAAGGCAAAGTGGCACTATTAAGAACCTGAGTCTACTTACTATACTCCCATGCCTCAAGCTTAGCAATAAGCTTGATAACACAATTACTTTAAGTTGGTTAACCTGAGTTTATGTAGAATAGTTCATTTCGACTAGTTTAGTTTTCTTACTTGACTGTACGATCTATTCAGGCACCCAGGCAGAAGCAACTCATTTGACTTTACTCCTTTTCACCATGCCGCCTCATGTGGACGTTACCCTCTCACGAGACGAGCGGAACACGGGGAATGAACACCACCCACCTCCACCAGGAACATATGAAGATAGAGATGGCCATTACGATGACGGTCTTCAGTATGAAGAACCTGAAGAAGAGTGACATGAAGATGATCATCATGAGGAATACCATCACTACGAGGAACGTCATCATCGCCGTAGGCACAAAAGAAACTATAACAACCATGAGTGCAACTGCAGGAACAATGATAGCGAGGACGATGAGGAAGGGAAGACCCTTCGTGAGTTGGCAGCAACAAGGGCCAACGAGTCAAGATGTCCGATCGTAGTACCAAACTTTAACGCAACAAACTTTGAGCTAAAACCAGCCGTCATATCTATGATTCAGAACAAACCTTTCCATGGGAATCTAAGAGAAAATCCGTACCACCATATTGATGCTTTCAAGAACATATGTGATACTATTAAGATGAGGGGTGTCCCACAAGAAGTAATCTACTGCAAGTGTTTTTATTTCTCTTTGGAAAACAAGGCTCTCTCTTAGTATCTAAATCTCCCCCACTAGTCTATAGATGGGTGGAGACCCCTTGCGGATGCCTTTTTCACCAAGTTTTATCCTACAGAGAGGACCATCTGTAACATGCATAAGATCACCTCTTTTGCACAAAAGCCAGGGGAGAACATGCACGAGGTGTGGGAATGTTATCAAGAATACCTGAGAGACTTCCCACACTACAACTATCGTAAGGGGTTCCTTGTAACCACCTTCTATAATGGGCTGACCCACAGAGAGAGGACTTCTCTGAATGCTGTCGTAGGAGTGACTTCTTGGTGAAAAAGCCAAACAAAACTATGAAGATTATAGAGAACATGGCTGCGCTCTTAGCAGGAGTTGACTACGAAAGGAATGATAGAGGCACATCAAAGAAGATTGGTTCTAAAGGACCATCCATGGAGGCCAAAGCCTTAGAAACTATAACCGCCCAAATCCAGAAGATAGCAACTGATGTTAAACAACTGAAGGACACTGGAGGAAAAGGAAAGAAACACACCGAGAAGGTGATGAAGTGTGTCACCTGTGGTGAAGGAGGACACAGAGTTGATAACTACATTTACACTACTCCTGAAGAAAGTGAAGATAGTGAAAGAGAAGAGGAGTCGACGCAAAATGTTTCCTATGTAAACTTCAAGAGGCAATATCACCCTGGTTTTAGCTATGGGAACAAGGATGTGGCTGAGAATTCACACCAGCTGGGAAATTCGCAAAAGCCACCACCAGGATTTGAGAAGAGGAGAGGACAACAATAGTATACTAGAACAACCAATTACCAGACAAATAAGAATAACTACACATCGCAAGGCAGAAACCAGACTCATCAAGTTGCAGGACCCAATCAAGGGCCGAGTCAAGGCCAAGGTCAAGGATAGGGTCAGGAAAAAGATAATAGCCAACCTGACTTGGTGACTCAACTGTTCAATTTTTCCAAGAGGTAGGCCACTGTGAATGATCATCTAGCACAAAGTGTCCTAGCAAACTCTGGCGTGCTGACTACGATGCAAGTCCAAATGGCAAATATGCAAACACATCAATGCCAGATAGACCAACAGCTTGCACAGTTGGCTGAGCTAGTAAAGAACCCCTCAAGAAAGGTCCCATCAAACACCGAGACTGCAAAAATGGCATTCCTCTGATCAGGGAGAACTTTGAGAAATTCTGGAATAGGAAACAACAAAGAAGAAGAAGAAAAAGTTGAAGAACCACAATAGGAGAAGGAAGTTTCTTCTGAGACATTTGTTGACAAGGAGGGGCCTACTGAAGAAGGCTATGAGGAAAGTGGTGGATCTAGGAACCCTGACCCTATATAAGAAATCTTTATGAAGAAAAGTCCATATGAACTGAGAATCCCATTTCCATACAAGGTCATCAAGGCCTACCTGAAGAAGAGATATGAAAAGTTCATAGAAGCCGTTAAGAAACTCCATATAGATGTCCCATTTCTGGATGCTCTAGAGGAGATGCCAACTTACGCTATGTTTTTCAAGGACCTTATCACAAGGAGAAGGAGAGGAATTCAAGTCGAAATGGTACACTTGGCGAACATGTCCAGTGTGTTTGTTCAAGCTGAACTACCTACAAAGAAGAAAGACCCAGGGGCCTTTCACATCCCCTTTTGTGTTGGAGACAATGTCAAAAGAAAGGGACTGGCAGACTTGGGAGCCAGCATAAGTCTGATGCCCCTAAGCCTTGCACGGAGACTTGGATTGACTGACATGGTCAAGACAAGTATGAGAATTGAACTAGCTGATCATACTTTCAAGAGACCAGTGGGTATAGTGGAAGACACACCAATCCGTGTGGGACAATTCTCCATACCCTGTGATATTGTTGTAATAGATATTGTGGAGGATCCTAAGTGTCTAATAATCTTTGGATGACCTTTTCTAGCCATTGGAAGAGCCCTGATAGACGTCGTAGAAGGTGTTATAACCCTCCGAGTCGGGAGTGACCACATCGACTTTAAGTTAAAGGATGCTATGAAAGGGCCAACTCTTTCCGAGAGCCTTGAATAACTTGAATCCTTTGACAGAAGACCCTGAAGTGGTCAAAATTCTAGACTACCTTAACCAAGGTGAAGAGAGTCTTAGAGATGAAGAAGAGGTAGCAGAAACAGTGATGTATGCTTCTTTGGAACCATCAACCGAACAGTCAGAAACTCTGAAGCCAAATCCAGAACTAAAGCCATTACTGGAAGGGCTGAAATACGAGTTCCTAGATGACGAAGGGAGGAACCTAGTCATCATCAATGATAATCTCACCAAAGAACAACAGGAAAAACTACTGGAGGAATTGAAGGAGAACAAAGGAGCAATTGGATATTCGTTAGAGGACATTAAGGGACTAAACCCGGCCCTGTGCATGCACAAAATTAACCTAGAAGAATCGGCGAGACCTTTGGCGCAACCCAAAGGAAATTGAACCAAATGTTGAAGGAAGTTGTCAAGAAGGAGATATTAAAACTATGTGATGCATGAATCATCTACCCAATAAGCGATAGCAACTGGGTAAACCCCATTCATGTAGTACCCAAGAAAGGTGGAATGACTTTGGTGAAGGGAGATAATGGTGATGAAGTCATCACTAGAACGGTCACAGGATGGAGAATGTGTATTGATTATAGAAAGCTAAATTTGGCCATGAAGAAAGACCATTTTCCCTTACCATTTATTGATCAAGTTCTTGAAAACTTGCCCACCATGATTACTTCTGCTTCTTAGATGGATATTTTGGATTCTACCAAGTCCCGATACACTTGGACAATCAGGAGAAATGACATTTACATGCATCTATGACACGTACACCTTTAGAAGAATTCCCTTTGGATTATGTAATGCTCCTGCAACCTTCCAGCATTGAATGATCTCCATGTTTTCTGACTTCTTAGAAGATATAGTTGAAGTATTTATGGATGACTTCTCTATTTATGGAAAAGATTTTGATGCTTGCCTAAGAAATTTGTCCCTGGTTCTACAAAGATGCAAAGAGATATATTTGGTCTTGAACTGGGAATAATGCCACTTTATGGTTCAATGTGGAATCATCCTAAGGCACAAGATCTCGAAGAAAGGTATTGAGGTGGATCTTAGCAAGATCGAAGCCATCTCCAAACTCCCACCACCAATGTCAATGACAAGAGTAAGGAGTTTTGTGGGTCATGCTGGATATTACAGGAGGTTCATTAAGAACTTCTCAAAGATATCAGAGCCCCTTTCAAATTTGTTGATTAAGGATGCAGTGTTCGAGTTTGATGATAAGTGTTTAATAGATTTTGAGACCCTAAAAGAGGCCTTAACCTCTGCACCAATTTTGCAAGCTCCAGACTGGGAGCTACCTTTTGAAATAATGTGCAACGCAAGTGACTATGCCATAGGTGCAGTCCTAGGGAAAAAGAAAGACTGGAAGCACCATGTGATACGTTATGCCAGTAGTACGCTAGATGAAGCCCAAGTGAACTACACTACTACAGAGAAGGAGATGCTAGAAATTGTCTTCGTGTTCGACAAATTCAGATCATATCTTATAGGGCCAGGGTAGAGGTCTATACTAACCATGGGGCCATACGCTATTTGATATAAAACAAGGACACAAAGCCAAGACTGCTGAGGTGGGCCCTACTACTGCAAGAGTTTGACCATGAGATAATTGATAAGAAAAGAAAAGAAAATGTGGTCGCAGATCACCTGTCCAGAATAGTTTTCAATGAGGAAAATCAGTTGCCCGTAAATGACAACTATGCTGACAAAGATTTATTAATGGTTCAGTCTGACGAGCCAAGTCTTCCGTGGTTTGCAGATATCTATAACTATCTGGCTTGTGGCCAACTGCCACTGGATATAACCTACAATCAGAAAAAGAAGCTCTTCTCTGATGTCAAAAACTATTATTGGGACGACCCACTACTATTGAAGAGATGTTTTGACAGTTTGTATAGAAGATGTATACTAGAGGAGGAAGTCCCACTGATCTTGAGAGAATGCCACTCTTCACCGCATGGAGGGAATCATAGTGGGGAAAGAACGGCTGCAAAAGTGCTTCAGTCAGGGTTTTACTAGCCCTCCATGTTCAAAGATGCAACAACTTTTGTAAAAGCTTGCAAGGAATGCCAACTAACTGGAAATATTAGTAAGAGGAGTGAGATGCCTATGGCCGACTGGGTATAAGTAGAAATGTTTGATGTTTGGGGGATAGACTACATGGGTCCTTTCCCCTCATCAAAATGTTATCAGTATATTTTAGTAGTTTTTGACTACGTATCGAAATGGGTAGAGGTTGTAGCTACCTAAAAATGTGACTCTAAATATGTGATTAAGCTATTTGAGAAAACCATTTTTCCACGCTTCGGGGTGCCTACTAAAGAAGTACGGGTAAAGCACAAAATTGCTACTAAAGAAGTATGGGGTAAAGCACAAAGTTGCTACACCCTATCACCCTCAAACCTCTGGACAAATAGAGGTATCTAATAGGCAGATTCTAGAAAAAAATGTTAGCTGCACTCGAAAGGACTGGTCCACAAAGCTTGATGATGCTCTATGGGCCTATAGGACAACTTTTAAGACACCTATAGACACAACGCCATACAGATTAATCTATGGCAAGTCCTGCCATTTACCTATGGAGCTCGAATATAAGGCCCTTTGGGCGATCAAGTTTCAGAATATGGACCTGGAAAAGGCAGGTCAGAAAAGGTTTCTGCAGCTATAGGAGATCGAGGAGCTAATATTACATGCCTATGAGAACACAAGGATCTACAAACAAAGGACTAAGGTGTGGCATGACGCCCACCTAAAGAAAAAGGATGTTCGTGAAGGAGACAAAGTACTTCTCTTCAATTCTAGCATTAGGCTTTTCCCTGGGAAGCTTAGAATAAGATGGTCAGGCCCATTCTCTCTGGTAAAGATTTATCCATCAGGAATGATGGAAATTCAAGGAGAGAAGACTGGAATCTTCAAGGTCAATGGCCACAAGGTAAAAATATTTTACGAAGATGAAGCCTTTGTGAGAAGATCCGAGATCAATTTGGAGGAACCAACTCAGCCAAATGAGGAAAGGAATCAAGAGTTGCCACATCCAATTGTAGGACCCAAGGAGTGAAGCTTTATGCAGTCTAGCTAAGAGACTTTAAAGCAAACGCTTCTTGGGAGGCAACCCAAGATTTTACCCTTTTTTTCTTAAGCTTTGTTTTCTCTTAATTCTTCACTTTGTTTAGTTTTCGTCTCTTTTAAGTGATGTACATATCCATCTTCTTTTGAATATTTCATGATTTACCTAAGAAAACGACCTTTGTTTTGATTTGATCGCGCTCTGGACCGCAGTCGCGGTATAGAACTTGCTTCATGCAATATTGCGACCCGCGGTACACGCTACCAGGCACCTCGACCGCGACCTGAGGTCGTCTTTGATTCAGTAGAGAACTGCGATCGTGGTTGTGCCACATAGCATACCGCGGCCGTAGTTGTTTCTTATGATCACTGCGACTGTAGTTTTCCACCCCCCTTTGATTGTATGGTCGCGGTTACGTTATTATATATATCCTTAAACTCTCGCATCTTAGACTCTTTCCCAAGTCTAAGATAAGCCCTAACCTTCACTCTAACCGCGATCGACGACCTGCCGCCGCAGCGAAGCTGATAGCTGATTCCATCGTGTTCAATTCCACATTGTGTTCAATTTCACCATCGCAACCATCGAAAAGGTAACAAGAAAACCCTTTTTGCACTTCTAAATCGATGAATCACCTTATCACCTCTGATTTAATCTGTCGCCTGAACCGATTCTTCGCGATTTATCTCTCGACGACCGTAAGTCGCCCCATCGACGGATTGCCCAGCTTTCCCTTTTGCCCTAACCGCCTTATGGTGGCATTTGCAATTAACAAATAAAAACCCTAAAAACATTAATAATGGGACAACTTCTGCTGGCGAAAATGAAGAATAGATCATCGGACTAAGAGAGGAATCAGAATAGTCAGAAGAAGAAAGACCGCGGCTTGCGGTCATCACCTCTACAACCACGACCGCAGTGTGCTAGTAAAAACCCTAACACCAGCCACAGTGTTCACTCTAACTACCAATTCTGCCATGGTTTACGGTGTAGAAGAATTCTACTCCGGGTCACGGTCCCCTGAACCACAACCTGACCATAACAAGAAAGAAGACTATGACTGCGCCCATGACCGCGACCGCAATTCCTAATCAGTAAACCGTGACTGCGGTCCTTATTTAGGAAATTGCGACCGCGATCCCTTGTCATTACACCGCGACCATGATCTCTTTTAGAGACCATGACCACAGTGTCATATGAGTTACCAATAAAACCGCGACCGCAGTCTCTATGCACACTCTTTAACATGACATTTAATAATTTACTGAACACCTACCCTGTGCAAGAAATACCTTCCCCAGATAATTGCAATAATGGTAATTTTTGTTAAAATCAACTAGATACTAATTCATTGAAAAAATTATAGAATGTCTTCAACAAGCAACAGTGACACCCTGTACTATAAGGCTACTTCCCTGAAGGAGGTAGAGAAGATAGTAAACAACCTAACATCAACACTGAAGAGGGATACTTCTCTACCATTGTCCAAACGTGTGGAGATACAACTGAGGTTGGAACAATATCAAAGGATATTGGGGGAGATGCCACAGGAGGACTCTCCATAAAAAATAGAACATTCTGGGCATACTGAGACCTCTGAGTACCAACCGGGAGAGTTAGAAAGTCAGGTACAAGGAAAGAAAAGAAAAGCTACACCCAAGGAAACCAAGAGAAGCAAGAAGGCAAAGCTAGTAGATGTCGAAAAATCATATAAGGAGGAGGCAAGCAAAGCCAAGGAGGTCATGGGGGAGACATCTGCACAATCTAGAGAACTCCCATTTGTGCCCAAGAATGTCATGCACCAGTCTACCTATGACTGGATGTACTAAAACAAGGAGTTCTGCTCTACCCGTTACCTGGACGTAGAATATTTCAAAAAGATGGGAATCTATGAGAGGACGGTGAAATTCTTAGAAGGTGAAAACATATGCGCGTTATGCATACTAGAAGTGAAATCCTATAAGAAGTTGACCATAGAGTTCCTATCTTCGCTTAAGAAGGTCACTACCAGTAGTGAAACATGAAGGGCATGAGGTGGGGATTATTAGATGCAAGTGAGGCTAGGTGCGAGACTCACATAGTCACGGAGGCAAGGCTGAATAGAATTTTCACCAAGACAGAGGAAGAAGCTCAGGACTACTCCTCCTCCCCAAGTGAGAAAGAAGTCGTCACCTATGAAAGTGATGAAATGTGGGAAAAGCTAACTGGGGAGGACAAGAACAGTTCAAAGAACTCCAAGGCCTTGCTAATTACATCGTGCTTTATCAGCACAATGTAGAAAATCACCGCCCACATGATTCACGTGAGGTCAGAAACAGGAACAGTTAGTAAGGGAGATCTATTCTGGATCTAGTCAATGATAAATAGGAAGCCAGTTAATATCAAGAAGATACTAATCGACCGTTTATTAGCAGCAGTAGGCGGGGACACAAAGATGAATTTTGTGTACTGCATGGGTAGACAGATAACAAAGATCGCCGAACACTTCATGGGTGAAGGAGAAGTCCAGAGATATAAAGAAATGGAGGGACAGTAAAGAATAGACACAAAGTCCCTTATCATCACTGGTATTCTGGCACATAAGGGGGAGAAGCTATAATTCAAACAAAGAGGGTCAAAAAGACTACTCCCCCTTCCAGAAATGGCGCTCTGTGATGCCCATAAGCTACAGCCAACACACTTAACATCAAAAAGATGTTCTATAGGGCACTACAGGCCAGCACAAATATAGACCCAGTAAGTACAGTTGAAGAAAGCAGTGCCCCAGCCGAATTAGAAAAGAAGAAAAGCATGGAGCCACGAAAGAAGTTGGCGGTAGAGAAAAAGAAGATAGCAGAAACAATTGCTCCGCCAACCGTGAGGGAGAAAACTACAGAACAACCCACCCCCATAGATCCACCTCCAGAAGTACCAGTGGGAATTCCAGAACCCACACCTCTTGAGCCACACAAAGAAGCAACTTATGTGGAGCCAGAGGTGAAGAAAGAGAGGGCCACAACATCCGACCCACAACCTGAATATGAACCAGAGGCAGAGCAAGAAGGACAAGGCTCTCAGGCCATACTGAATACGGGAATCAGTGGAGCAGAGGTGGACCCACTAGACAAGCCAAAGGAGAAAGAACAAGGTCCACCGCCACTACCTCCACAACCTATGGTTCTAAGCTCGTCAACGACGCGCATGGAGCATCTGCTGCACCAGCAAGCACCTTCCTTCGGAGGTGCCTTAGGTACAAGGTTTGATGCAATGTGGGAACACATGCATCAAACCAATACAATAAATACCACCATTTCTTCTTCTCTATCTACATTAGCGATGCAGGTACAAGTTCTTGATGAAAGAACAAAAGTACTCCCTGACTTCCTCCAATAAGTTGTAAGCAACCAATGGATGATGATGGGAATGCTAAAGAAAATGAAAGACGAAATGTAAGACCTGCAAAAGGAGAGACATGCCATCTGAACTGACATTGAGCACATGCATCGGGGCTATGACGTAGCTATGGCTAACCTCGAAGAAGAGCATCAATGACAAGTAGAAGGCCGTCGGAAGCTCGACAAGGAACATGAAGAACTCGAGAACCAATGGAAGAAAAAAAAGACAAAGCGCTCAGCAAGACCGACACACTCCTCAACCAACCCCTCTAGCCACGATGACAATGATGATAACAATGTGGGAGGAGCAGGCACAGGAGCGGGCAGGCCAAAAGAAGGAAGTGACAACACAAAGGAGGCACCTATAGCTGAGCCAAAGAGAAATGAGCCACCACAGCGGTCGAGCGCCCATAATGACAAACAAACAAAGAAAAATGCAACATCGTCAAGGGGGCTCGACATCAACTACAATCCAGAAGAAGGTTAAGACGAAGTAGCTAAAAATGGCGGGAAGCTAGCAGAGCCTCAGTTCTCACTACCTACGCATACAATGACACTAGAAGAGTAGATTGTTGTTGCTCATCAATAAGAGGTGGTCGTCAAACTCAGAGTAGTAGGAGCGATAGAGCTCGACAGAATGTTAGCTGAGCTGGGGGCCAGACTTGAGGAGAGTAGTGAGTTCCTCCTATTCCAACCACATCACGATCATAGTGACTATCTCTATGATGGGTAGATGGAGGCGACCCTAAAAATGATGGCGGAAGCCAAGTTAGGGAAAACTTATGAGGAGAGTCATGTCAAAGACAACATAGCTGCTGAAGCTTCCTTAGAGGTAGCCAAACCTGGGGCCACTACATAACTGTTGCAAAAGGTGGCTGAACAAGTGGCCATGGCAATGCCGATAATAGAGGAAACTTCGACACCCTTGACACAGGAAGGAACATCCAATGATGAGGATGGCGGGCTTGCAACCTTTTTCACAAATGAGCCCGCTAGGGAGCAGATTGCACCAATTGAAGCAGAAACACTGGGAGAAGCTCCCCCTCTGCCTTGCAAGACAAAAGATATGGACATGACTGCAGTATCACAGATCACATGCAGAGACGTCCACATCTTGGTAGATGTCCTCAACAACGATCTACTCGGGTCAGACATACTATATAACAATAAGGGTAGACGTTTGTCCAGAGACCACTTCTGGGGAATATTCAAGAAGAAGGTGTGAGTACATAAAAGACTATTCAAGGTACTCTACGCCACCCTCCTGGAAGAATTCCTACACCCAGACAAGCCACAACCGGTTTTCAATGGGACAACACGTCTAGCCAGCCTCCTCTACAATGAAGACTACAAGGTGGCAGATATAGCCGAACTAAAGGCAGCAATCCGATGGAAGGAAACAAGACACGTGGTGCTACCCATAAGGAATACAAAGTATTGGGCATTGATAGTCGTTGATCTGTATGAGTGGAAAATGATGGTGCTCAATTGTTGTGCATCCTAACTTTATAGAACCTCGTTGGTTTACAAGAGGAAGGATGCCAAAGATGCTTTAAAGATACCACTGCGCCTACAACGAGCTATCAAGGATGCCGATAACAAGTTCTAAGGGTCCTGGATACTCTTTTCCATTAATAAGAAAGTCCCCTAAGAAGAGGCTGGTTCGGGGGATTGTGCCTTCATAGTAATACACATAATGGAGGCCATCAAAAAGGGCACCCCCTAGAGGATTTAGACAACGAAGACCTACATGGGCTGCAGGGTATGTAAGCTATGGAGGTCATCTATGATCTCTAGTTCTTCAATGATCCGACGATGCCTATAGAAGTTGTACCCCGTAGGCTTCACATGGAAATCCCCCTACCTGAACAAGTCTCTTGGAGGGAGCAGCTAAAGACCATGTGGGTTGATCCAACTGAACTGGCCAGGGCTGCGACATGGAAAGAAGGTTGGCATGAAAGCTCTGGAGAAGCTGCAAAACACACGTCAGATGAAGAACCAAAGTGACGTGAAATATTATCACACAACAAACTCACTCGGGGTTGAAATCCTCGATCTTTTACCAAAACCTCATGCAATAATACAACCCACAAGCAGATGGGTCTTATCGCAGTACAGTTAAGGATAGAATCCCAAAGGTCAACATTTTTAAGAATCTTTGTCAGTCGAATCTAGCACAAATAAGACTAATATTTAGAACAATTGATTGGGTTGTGGTTGATTAAACTAATCGCAAGAGAGTAAAAGAGCAGGATTAAAGTTTATTCTAGATAAATGATATGGAATCACTGGGATGGTACCGAGTTTCACCACCATTGCACACGCAAACACATTACTACGAACCCTCCCTAAGGGATGTTTAGGCCCGCATAAGCATCCCATTAGGCATCAAATTTTTCATCGCCTTCTGGATCATACACTCACAATTCCAAAGATACAACATCCAACTGAGGCTGAGGTCCTCCCTAAGGGATGTTTAGACCATAGAAGTGTCACCGTGGGCTAGATGGCTCGTCCCCTCATGGATCATACACTTACGACCTCAAGTAATCCCATTCTATTTCTAGTCAGGGAATCAACCGCACTAATCGACAAGCGAGTAGGTGATTAATCTACAAGCAAACATTGATGATTAACAAAGAAGATACAAAATCCAACTAAGGCTGTGGCCCTCCCTAAGGGATGTTTAGGCCACAGAAGCGTCACTGTAGGATAGATGGCTCGTCCCCTCATGGATCATACACTTATGACCTCAAGGAATCTCATTCTATTTCTAGTTTGAGAGTCTACCTCATTAATCAACATTCTACCCTACATACAGAAGTTCTCATAATGTAGAGAAGAACAAGATGAAAGCAAGCAGGTAATCAAGCTACAATCACTATCAATTAACAATGAAATAGAAAGTTATATACATTGCCTTGGAATGTTAAATGAAAGGACATGAAAGCACGGGAAGTGGGGCTAGTCCCCACACCCCAGAGAAAAGTGACTACTCGCTCATGATGTAAGAAGCAAGAAGAATAAGAGAGAGGGGAGGTCTTGCCATGAGCATAATGCAAAAGGTAGTCGCAACTCGGTGAAGATGATACGGTCTTCTACATCATGTCTGAGCAGATCTGGACAAGGAGGAAGGACCACTGAGGCAGACCGGGCAGACCTTCTTCTCCACCTTCTTTCTCTTCTTGGCCTCCTAGCTCGCAACAAGAGGAGGTGTGGGCGGTGTGATAATGGCGTGGAAGGTGGACGACAGTGTGGAGGATGAAGCGTGATCGAACCTTGCACTTAGGTAGCCTGTCGGTGTCTCTAGATCGATGCCCAAATGAGGACCCTTGTGGTCCTATTTATAGGCTTGGATGGGGTCCTCACATTTTTGCTATGAGTTTGCTCCAAACGGTTTAGAACAACCGATTTGCTTGAACAGTTTGGAGCAAAAAGTCTTGGAGACCGCTTGCCATCCAAATGGTCATGGAGACTATTTGACATCCAAACGGTCTTGAGAATATATGACCATTCGGTCTTGGAGACCGAACAGATCCAACCGGTCTTGGGATTCTGTCTTCATACGGGCTTGCAGACCGATCACATGACCAAACGGTCTTGTGGAGGAACTGCCCATACGATCTTGGAACTTTTCCTTCAAATGGTTTGAAACTGATAGGCGCCAATCGGTCTTTACGTGTGCTGGCTTCAAACGGACTTCTGCGGAAGCTGGTCAAACAGTCTTGCAGACCGTTGGGCTTTTTCAGTCTTGAAAACTGTTTGCACTTGATCAGACTTGAGTCTTTATTCAAGCGGTCTTGATTAATATCCTCCAACTGGTCTTGGAAACCATTTGATGGCCAAAGGGTCTTGGAGACCGTCAGATGACTAAATGGTCTTGAGGACCGATGGCCTCCAAATGGTCTTGGGACCAAATGGTCTTGCTCTTCATCAATCTTTGCTTGAGTGTCGAAATGGTCTTCATCCAAATGGTCTTGGATCTTCGTCGTCCAAACAGTCTTAAGGACCTATGGCCTCTGATCGGTCTTCGTTGTCCAAACAGTCCTTGGTTCAAACGGTCTTGAAACCGTTAGGTGTCATACGATCTTGAGACCATTTGGTCTCAAGCGGTCTTGAGACCATATGGCCTCAAACGGTTTTGAGACCGTTTAGGTAGAGTAGTGAGAGGAGGACCGTGTAGGTGAATGTCGGAGACCGATAGGTTAAAACCGCATGGGTAGACCGTTAAGGCAAACTGTTTGGTCAAGACCAAAGTTGAGAGGGTCTCGAGTGAATTCCATATGATGGTAGAACCTAGTCAAGACCTACACAAAATCGATATAAATCTAGTTAATAATCTTGACAATTGGATTAGTTAAGAAATCCTGCATTTTGTGAGATTTAGGAGATGAAATCAAAAGTATCAAATCGAATTGGTCCCAAAAAGGTGACTGGAAATTGTGATGAATATGCATTCATCAAAACACTTCAAACTTAAATGTTTCTCATCCTCGAGTAACAAAAAATCTGAAACAGTCGCCAAATGAATACTTTCTGATCATGTGATTGCCTCCTCTTCACATCACGATTGTTTCCTTTCTACTTAGTATGACGAAGCATCTCAACTTCCTGAGACCACTGAACACATCTTACCATATCTTTGTTCCTGAGTTTTCTTTCCAACTTCACTTCCTCCTCACTTTTTCCAACAACAAGCATGTCAAAGAGTTTCGTAAGAGTCTAGAGATACCCACAGGACAACAAGTGTGCATCTGATATGACACTGGTGTATTTCAGGGTAATGGAGGCATTTATTGTGCCATTAGGTAGAAAAGGGAGTGAAGGGTGGTATGGAAGGAAGAAATAAATCTCTCCTCTATTTGACTTGAGATTTTTGTTATATAAATTGCAATTTCATTTTTTGCATTTTTTGTTTTTTGTGCGAATCGCTCCTCTATTTGACTCGAGATTGCATTTTTTGTGTGTACTTTGGCATCTTTTCTTAGTGGTACGATCCTATTGATTTGCGAGGGGTATGGAAGAAGTGGATATAGAGGGAAGTGGCGTGCCACCCTGAACTTAGGGTTTGACACTATTTTGGCTATTTTTGTTTCTTTTTTATGGATGGGGGGGTATGAAGATGGTAGAAGAAGTGTAGAAGAGATTTCAGATCAGAATGCAACTTGATTTACTATTCCTTGCACCGGGTTATTCTAGTTATCATACTCTTCTCAGATAATGACTTGATGAGGATCCAGTGGGGATTCCATGTTATTGTTCCACTAGTCAGTTAGGAAGCACAATGTGTTTGATCCCTATCAGTTCGACAAACACTTGCCATTTTTGCATGAAGATCATGATGTTAGGATTCATAAGCTTCACAAGATGATTTCAATCAAAAGGCTAGTTTTCAGAAGAAAGTCCTTTTGAGGATCTGCTTCGAATAAGGAGGGTATAATGATACAAAATGCATCGAGATTGAGACAAAAAGTGTCAAAACTTCATCCAGTATCTGCTCAAATTTCTTTGAAAAACTTTAAATTTTTTGAAAATTTTGAAAATTTGGTAAAAAATGCAGTGATAAAATCATAAGTCTGAAATAGATGGGTGAAGGTGGAAAGTAAGATACGTACCACCCACCCTCCACCCTGAAATTAGAAATTTGCTTGTCCTGAGCAAACTCTAAATCCGAGATGGAGGGACAAGTTCATACCGTTTGGACCACCAGATGTGGTTGCGTTCCAATCAGCGTGCGTCCTCCATTTGAAAATCTCAAACATAACGACCATTCATAACTCAAGATAGCATCTCGTGATGCAATTTTATTTGGTGCAAAATTATCTAAAAAAATAAAAACAAAATTAAGAAAAATTTCTAATTCAAAATTGAAACTAAATACAAATTTATTGATCGGGTTTCCTCCCAACAAGCGCCTTTGTTTTATGTTGATGGCTCGACTTGGTTTCTTCAACTTCATGGTGGATACATTGGATTTGTGAGTTCCAGTATTGCTTCGGTGCATGTGTCGATTGAGGTGAAATATCTCTTCAGTCGTTGACCATTTGCCATGAATTCGCCTGACTTTTCACTCCATAAAGAAAAAGCACCATGTGGGGAGATGATCTTGATGATGTAAGGTCCTGACCAGTGGGAATGCAGTTTTCCTGGGAATAACCTTAGTCTTGAGTTGAAAAAAAGAACTTAGTCTCCCACTTGAATGTCTTTCCTCTTGAGATGACCATCGTGCCACAACTGTGTGCGTTCTTTATATATTCTAGCATTCTCATAAGCTATCATTCAGAGTTCTTCCAGCTCCTAGAGTTACAGCATCCTGGCTTGGCCTGCTTCTTTCATATCAAAATTTAGTTGTTTTATTGCCCACCATGCCTTGTGTTCCAATTCTACCGATAGGTGGCATGACTTTCCATAGATTAGTCAAAAAGGTGTAGTCCCAATGGGAGTTTTAAAAGCAGTTTG
This sequence comes from Alisma plantago-aquatica, assembly GCA_963693085.1. Lineage (NCBI taxonomy): Eukaryota > Viridiplantae > Streptophyta > Magnoliopsida > Alismatales > Alismataceae > Alisma > Alisma plantago-aquatica. Next base: position 621,844,307 of record OY856415.1, on the reverse strand, counting down.
GTAGGCCCACAAGACGTCATTGATTTTTACTGACCAATCTTTCTGATTGCGGCCTACAACATTGTCCAAAATAGCCTTGAGTTGACGGTTAGAAACTTCTACCTATCCACTAGTTTGTGGATGGTAGGGTGAGGCTACCTTGTGAGTTACACCATATTTCCTCAACAATGCTTCAAAGCTTCTTTCTAGGAAATGAGAACCTCCATTGGAAATCACAGTGTGTGGGACTCCGAATCGGGAGGAAATGATATCTTTGAACATTTTGATGACATGTTAGGAATCACTAGTGACGGTTGGTATGGCTTTGACCCATTTTGATCCGTAATCCACCGCTACTAGGATGTAGGAAAATCTATGAGAAGATGGGAATGGACCCATGTAGTCCACACCCCAAACATCAAATATCTTGACTTCTTGCCACAAGTTCAGTGGCATCACATCTCTTTTAGTTATGTTACCCATTCTCTGGCACTTGTCACATGATAAAACAAAGTTGTAGGAATCTTTGGATATGGTTGGCCAAAAGAATCCACATTGCAAAACTTTCAAGGCAGTTTTCTTAGGGCTCATATGGCCTCCAACTGGGCCTGAGTGACATTGCTCCAAAATAAGTTGAGCTTCTTCTTTAGTGATACAACGTCTGTATATACTATCAGCATAGAGTTTGAAGAGGTATGGTTTGTCCCAGTGATATTGTTTTACATCATGCATGAATTTCTTCAGTGCACTCCCGGTGCATTCGGGGTGGATAACACCCACAGCCAGGTAGTATACATAATCCGCATACTAAGGGATAGCCCTTGAAACTTTCATAAGCTGGTCATTTGGAAGAGAATTGTTGATGGGGATCTTCTCGATTTCCAGGGCATGGATACGACTGAGGTGGTCTGCCATGACATTCTCTATACCTTTCTTGTCTCTTATCTCCAAATCAAACTCTTGTAAGAGGAGAATCCATCTAATTAACCTAGGTCTAGAATCTTTCTTTGCCAGGAGGTAACAGATAGCAGCATGATCTGTGTAGACATTGACTTTTGAACTAATGAGGTAGGATCTAAACTTGTCAAAGACATACACGACAACAAGAAATTCTTTCTCGGTTGTTGCATAATTCCTCTGAGCTTCATCGAGGGTTTTCGATGCATAGTAGATCACATAATGTTTCTTTTCTATACATTGGCCCAAGACAACACCCACAACATAATCACTGACCTCACACATAATTTCAAAAGGGTGATCCCAATTAGGGGCTCTGATGATGGGTGTTGTTGTAAGAGCATGCTTTAGATGGTTGAAACTTTTAACACATCCTTCGTTAAAATTGAACTCAACATCCTTTAGTAGCAGATTTGTCATCGGCTTGGTTATCTTTGATAAATCCTTTATAAACCGTCGGTAAAAGCCCGCATGACCTAGGAATGCATGAACCTCCTTTAGATTTGTTGGGATTGAGAGCTTGGAAATTACTTCGATTTTGGCTTTATCTACTTCAATTCCTCGATTACTGACCCTATTGCTGAGGACAATGCCTTCCTTTACCATAAAGTGACACTTCTCCCAATTTAACACAAGTTGTGCTTCTTCACACCGTTTGAAGACAAGGGAGAGGTGTTTTAGGCATGAGTCGAATGATTCTCCGTACATAGAAAAGTCATCCATAAAAACTTCCATGACAGTTTCAGTGAGACCAACGAAGATGGCAGCCATGCAACACTGGAAGGTTGCAGGTGCATTACAGAGGTCGAACGACATTCTTCTAAATGTGTATGTTCCAAATGGGCAAGTGAAAGTAGTTTTCTCTTGGCCATCTGGATGTATGGGTATTTGATAGAATCCAAAGTAACCATCAAGGTAATATAAATACTCTTGATGAGCCAATATTTCTAAGACTTGATCAAGAAATGGCATCAGAAAATGATCCTTTCGAGTTGCCTTGTTTAACTTCCTATAATCATTGCACATTCTCCACCCTGTAACCGTTCAAGTGGGGATGAGTTCATCATTTTCATTTCATATTACAGTAGGTCCACCTTTCTTTGGGACCACATGCACGGGACTCACCCATGGTGAATCCGATATTGGATAGATTATCCCAGCAATGAACAGTTTACTGACTTCAAGACGGACTACTTCCTTCATATTTGGACTCAATTTGCATGGATGTTCAATAGTTGGCTTGTGATCTTCATTCATGGGGATTTTGTGCATGCACAACGCTAAACTAACCCCAGTGAGGTCGCTCATCTTGTAGCCGATTGCTTTTATTCTTTCCTTCAATTCCTTCAAAAGTTTGTCTTCTTGTTCCGCCGTTAGGTATGAATTTATGATGATGGGATAGACCTTGAGTTCATCTAGAAACACATTTTTCAATCCTTCCGGTAGGGACTTCATTTCAGGAGTTTGTGGCTTTTCACATGCTTCTTCGGTAACATCCACTACTTTTAGTTCCTCAACCTTGGCTTCATGATCTTCTTTAGCGGTATCGAGGTGGAAAACACAACTTTTCACTTATTGGTCATCTGAACTTTCTGCATTCGGATTGGTGAGGGTCATCCCTAAAGGATCTTCTTGTTTGTAATCCTCTTGTGTGAGGAGTGACATCTTCTCTACACACTCAATCAAGTAGATTTCCTCTTGCATGCTCGGTCTTTGCATGCTTTCAAAAACCTTGAATTTGAGAGTTTCTTTACCTAATCGGAGTAACAAAGTTCCATCTTCAATGTTGATCAGAGCTCTTGCAGTGGCAAGGAAAGAACGTCCAAATATGAGAGGGTATCTAGTATCTTCCTTTATGTCCATGATGACAAAGTCACACAAAACATATGAATCTTTTCCTACCTTGATAGGGACATCCTCAATGATTCCTAAAGGTAGAGTCATAGTGTTATCTGCAAGTTGTATGGTCATGCCAGTTGGGAGAAGTTCTACAAACCCTAGCCTCTTAGAAAGGATAAGTGACGTGATGGAGATACTAGCACTAAGATCGACCAATCCCTTCTTATACGATGAACCACCGATATGGCACGAGATCCCAAAATATCATGGATCTTTCTGCTTCTTGGGCATCTTACTCTGGATGATGTCTAAAGTAGTTGTTGCTAACTTGACTATTTCATGTTCTTCAATTATATATTTCCTGGTGAGAAGTGATTTCAGATACTTTGTCAAAGTTGGTATCTCAGCCAACGCATCTAGAAAAGGTATATCAACATGGATTTTCTTCATGGTTTCTTTGAACTTGTTGAATCAAGTGTCACGCTTTGTCTGCCTTAAATGAGATGGGAAAGGTATATGAGGCTTGTAAACTGGTACTTATGGCTCTGGTGTTTCTGGTTCAGTATTAGTTGGTTTCTCAAAACTTTTCTCGTCTGTCTTATCAGCAGTTGTTGTTTCTTTTGGTTGAGACTCATGCGTTGTTGAGTCTTGGATGATCATAGGTTCATTCTCATCTGTAATAACCACAAGTGTCTTGACAGGAGGATAAGAATAGTCTTTTCCTGATCTGGTGGTGACAACCTTTAGTTGTTCCGGATGCTTGGGATTGTTTTCTGGTTGGCCAGCAAAGGCTCCAACATGTGGTTTCATACTAGCTGCTAGTTGTGCTAGTTAAGATTCAATAGCTTTTTGATGGGCTTGCTGGTTAGCTATCATAGTTTGTTGTCTAGCTATCAATGTTTGTTGTGATTGTAACATCTTTTCAATGGCCGATAGCTCGTCATCAGGAGAGTTGGGGCTAGCTTGTTTCCCTTGTTGTTGGTTCTGGTAAGGGTCTTGATTGGGGTTCTGAAATTGAGAACTATTCTGATAATTGTTGAAGTTCCTATTCTGAAAGTTTCCCCTAAAGTTCCCTTGATTTCCAAAGGTTTATTGTTGGTTATACTGAAATCCTGGTGGGCTTATTTGTTAATTGTTTGAACCAAGTTGTCATGAGTTTTCGGCTCCTGAAGGATTTCCATATTGAAAACCAGGATGGTTCCTATTCTGATTTGGATTGTAATATCCTTGACCAGGGATGGTGTTGACAACATTAAGATTTTCCATTTTACCATTATCTCCTTGGCCACATGCGTTGCTTAGAACAACATCGTAAAGAACATTGCATGCTACAGTGGAATGATCAGTAATTTTGCATGCTTCACAGAACAATGAAGCTGACTTGATCTGTTATTGTTGTTGAGGGGGTGAACATCCTCTTCCAAATGTAGCAAGGGATGATTCAATATGATCTTGCTTGGCAACTAAGAGTTTAAGGGTTTTAGCAATTGACTTGTATTCTAGAATAACTTCAGCCATAGCTACCTTCAACACTCCCTTGCCTACAGACCTACCCCAATTAGCTTGATTTTTTGCTCCAAGGGTGACAACCCTCCATGCTCTATCATAACTCTAACACATGAAGTTTCCTCCAGATGAGGAATCTAAGAATCTCTTGATATCGTCATCCAGACCTCTATAGAATATCTCAATGAGTTGATTCTTAGGGATTCCATGGTGTGGACACTTGCATAGAAGTTCCTTATATCTTTCCCATGCTTCAACAAGAGTTTCTCCAGGGGCTTGAATAAACATTGTTATTCGTCCCCTAATTTTGTAGGTGAGAGGAGGGTAGAATTTTTCCAGAAAAACATTTTGCAGTTGTTCCCATGTAGTGATGGGCTCACATTGCAAGGAATTCTACCAACTTATAGCTCTATCACTAAGTGAATACTTGAAAAGACAGAGTCTAATTGCATCATCGGACACTCCATTTTGCTTTGTCATGGCACATAGATCAATAAACCTTAGAAGGTGTTGTTGACTATCTTCACCTTGTTTACCATAGAATGGGTTGTTTTGAAGCAAGGTAATCCAATGTGCCCTTATCTCAAAATTGGGAGCATGGATGGGAGGTGGTTGGACTGGGTGATGAACATCAACAACTTTAGGGATTGAGAATTCCCTAAGATCCTTTTGCAGTTCTGCTGCTTGCTTTGCAGCTTGTGCAGCTAAGATTTCCTCTTGAACTGCAACTCTAGCTTCTTGCATTAGTCTTTCTCTCTATGCATTGATGGCTTGAGCCACCCTTCGGGCTATTTCCTCTTCTTGAGCCATTCTTGCTTGGTTATCTCTGTTTTGACAATGAAAGGTTCTGTCTATCTCCAGATCAAAGCTGGCGGTGAGTCCGGGACTGTTCAAACGGTGCATACACTAGTCTTGGGGGTACCTAAAATGAAAAGATCTGAAGTAAGATTGATGAAGTGGAGTGAAGTTCAAGTAGATGATCGATTGTATCAAAAGAAAAATAAAATCCTAGATTAGCCTTAAAAGAACTAGATTTGACTAACTAATTCCGTTGTCCCCGGCAACGGAGCCAAAATTTGATGTGAAATATTATCGCACAATAAACTCACTCGGGGTTGAAATCCCCAAGCTTTTACCAAAACCTCATGCAATAATACCACCCGCAAGCCGACGAGTCTTATTACAGTATAGTTAAGGATCAAATCCCAAAGGACAACATTTTTAAGAATCTTTGTCAGTCAAATCTAGCATAAATAAGACTAATATTTAGAACGATTGATTGGGTTGTGGTTGATTAAATTAATCGCAAGAAAGTAAAAGAGCAGGATTAAAGTTTATTCTAGATAAATGATATGGAATCGCTGGGATGGTATCGGGTTTCACCACCACTACACATGCAAACACATCAAAACACATAACATCCAGGCAAGAATATAACTATCCAAATGGAACTGTTGTGAACCCTCCATAAGGGATGTTTAGGCCCGCATAAGAATCCCCTTAGGCATCAGATTTCTTGTCGCCTTCCGGATCATACATTCACGGTTCCGAAGATGCAACATCTAACTAAGGCTGAGGTCCTCCCTAAGGGATGTTTAGACTATAGAAGTATTACCGCAGGCTAGATGACTCATCCCCTCAAGGATCATACACTTACGACCTCAAGGAATCCCATTCTATTTCTAGTCAGGGAGTCAACCACGCTAATCGACAAGCGAGCAGGTGATTAATCTACAAGCAAACATCGACGATTAACAAAGAAGATACAAAATCCAACTAAGGCTGTGGCGCTTCCTAAGGGATGTTTAGGCCACAAAAGCATCACTATAGGCTAGATAGCTCGTCCCCTCACGGATCATACACTTACGACCTCAAGGAATCTCATTCTATTTCTAGTTTGAGAGTCTATATCATTAATCGACATTCTACCCTACATACAGAAGTTCTTATAACGTAGGGAAGAACAAGATGAAAGCAAGTAGGTAATCAAGCTACAATCACTATCAATTAACAATGAAATAGAAAGGTATATACATTGCCTTGGAATGTTAAATGAAAAGATATGAAAGCAGGGGCAGCGGGGCTAGTCCCCGCACCCCAGTGAAAAGTGACTACTCGCTCATGATGCAAGAAGAAAGAAGAGCAAGAGAGAGGGAAGGTTCTGCCATGAGAATAATTAGAAGGTATTCGTAGCTTGGTGAAGATGATGTGGTCTTCTACGTTGTGTCGGAGTAGATCTGCATGAGGAGCAAGGACCACCGAGGCAGTCCGGGCAGACCTTCTTCTCCACCTTCTTTCTCTTCTTGGCCTCCTAGCTCACAGAAAGAGGAGGTGTGGGCAGCGTGATAATGGTGTGGAAGGAGGATGGTGGTGTGGAGGATGAAGTGTGATCGAACCTTGCACTTAGGCAGCCTGTCGGCGTCCCTGGATCGATGCCCAAATGAGGACCCTTGTGGTCCTATTTATAGGCTTGGATGGGGTCCTCATGTTTTTGCTATGAGTTTTCTCCAAACGGTTTGCTTGAACAGTTTGGAGCAAACAGTCTTAGAGACCGTTTGACATCCAAATGGTCATGGAGACCGTTTGACATCCAAATGGTCGTGGAGACCGTTTGACATCCAAACAGTCTTGAGAATATATGACCATACGGTCTTGGGATTCTATCTTCATACGGGCGTGAAGACCGATCACATGACCAAACGGTCTTGCGGAGGAACTGCCCACACGGTCCTGGAACTTTTCCTTCAAACGGTTTGAAACCGATAGGTGCCAATCGGTCTTTACGTGTGCTGGATTCAAACGGTCTTCAGCAGAAGCTGGCCAAACGGTCTTGTAGACCGTTGGGCTTTGATCGGTCTTGAAGACCATTTGCACTTGATTGGACTTGAGTCTTTGTTCAAACGGTCTTGATTAATATCCTCCAACCGGTCTTGGAAACTATTTGATGGCCAAAGGGTCTTGGAGACAGTCAGATGACTAAATGGTCTTCAGGACCGATGGCCTCCAAATGGTCTTGGGACCAAACGATCTTGCTCTTCATCAGTCTTTGCTTGAGTGTCCAAACGGTCTTCATCCAAATTGTCTTGGATCTTCATCATCCAAACAGTCTTGAGGACCGATGGCCTCTGATCGGTCTTCGTCATCCAAACAGTCCTTAGTTCAAACGGTCTTAAAACCGTTAGGCGTCATACGGGCTTGAGACCATTTGGGCTCAAGCGGTCTTGAGACCGTATGGGCTCAAAAAGTTTTGAGACTGTTTAGGTAGAGTAGTGAGTGGAGGACCATGTAGGTGAATGTCAGAGATGGATAGGTCAAAACTGCATGGGTAGACTGTTAGGGCAAACTGTTTGGTCAAGACCAAAGTTGAGAGGATCTTGAGAAAATTCCATACAATGGTAGAACCTAGTCAAGACATGCACAAAATCGATATAAATCTAGTTAATAATCATGATAATTGGATTAGTTAAGAAATATTGCATTTTTTGAGATTTAGGAGATGAAATCGAAAGTATCGAATCGAATTGGTCCCAAAAAGGTGACTCGAAATCGTGATGAATATGCATTCATCACATAGTAGCCTCCAGTAGTAGAAGTCCCTAAAAATCAACCTCCAAGAGAACAACCTGAGGAAGGAGAGGCTGGAGAAGAAGATCTGGGCGATGATAGACTAGACAGACTGGCAGGAGAAATTACACCTTCTTTTAAGAATTGTGATAGATGGAGCTGCTTCAGTCTGTCCCTGGAAGAACTAACTATAATTATGAGTTCTTTGAAATAAGACAATTCACCGGGAGATGTCATCTGTGCGCTAAAAGATGACCTCCGAGAAATGCTAAAAATAGAAGGATACATTTATGTAAGTACGATGTCAGCTTATTAGGTGATACTAGGCGACACCATGCCAAATGCCCACATGGCATACTTCTTACTGGGAGATGACATCCTAAATGACAAAAGGTCAGGAGAGAAGTGGCAGCTGCAACAATGCCTGGAGACGTCCCCACCAGATCACATCTTCCTACCTATTCTTCACAATAATCATTAGACTTTGCTGCATGTCAACATCCTCAGGAGGACTGCTGTACTCTACAACAACTTTGATGTAAGAAGACTAATATGAGAACAACAAAGATGCCAATAGAAGAAAAGGCAAACACATGTGTCGAGGCTATCGTCGACATGATACGAAGTCACTACAGAGGGTACGACCATTTGATAGGCAAAGACTTCAAGAAGGCACAGTTCTGGCATAGGAGCCCCCAACAGGTGCCCCTATCAAATGACTGCAGCTTCTTCTGTCTATCCTAGATGGTGGCCATAGCTACTGTTGGCTTCAAGGTGGAAAACATGCAATATGAACAATGACACACACTAAGAGGAATATAAGCAGGCATGCTCCTAGAGTCCAAGTGGGCCTCCACCACCAACAACAAAAACAAATAAAGAAAGCCCGTTTATACATCTTGCTCAAATTTTTACACCCCGAGACATGGTGTAGGATAAGTTTGGGGGAGGAGTCATAAACGGGCTACAGAGGTACATTTACCATATTTTTACCTCTAAAATTTTTGATGAAATTTTCGAAATTTTGAATTTTTGCTAAAGCTACCTTTTAATTTTAAGAAGCTCTCCTCCTCTCTTGCTAAATTTTCTGATTGTAGTGTAACTACCCTCTTAGAAGAGAGATACATGAGCAACATACACTTGTATATACGAGTAAAATAAGTCATAGAAATACTGCTCTACCTCATTGTTGCAATAAGATGTTGTAAATGTGACAACCTTAACTCATGAAACCCTCAGAGACTAGAGAACTTCACCTAGTCATACTCCTAAACAACCACCCTCACTATGCTTTTGACCAAAAATCCTTATCTTTGTAGAAAGGGAAATAGCTATCCTCTTCAAAGAATATCTAAAAGAGGCTTGGCCACCTAGAAGACCAAGTAAAAATACCTCGCACCCAAGCCTGAAAGTAGATGTAAAAAGCCAAAAAGAAAAAAAATAATGAGAGTTGTGCCCAAAAGATGCCAAAAGTTTCCACACAGCCGGTATATTGCTAAACTCATGAATGCAGATATGTCGTGCCCATAAGTGGGATCTTGAAGCCAAGCTTACCCACCTCCAATCCTGAATGAAAACTCACAAAACCACCTTACTTAAAGTCAAAACCCCAAAAAGGGCAACACTGCTCTTACAATAGTTGTGTGTGAGGAGTTCAGGAGAAATAGGAAAACATCTAAAGCCTTAAGCCTACACAAACACATTAGCATGGGGCCAACTGAAAAATAAAGAATTGGTGTGAAAGGTACCCTTCGAAAAAGATATTGCATTAGTACAGTCATTACCTAAGGGAAGGGGTGATAAGTTGAGAAGGAAGAACCTTTTACAATTGAAGGTAATGGTAGGAAAATGAAGTTATGCAACTCTGATTGAGGGGGAAGAATGAGACCTAAGGGTTTGAAAACATGCAACAACAATCTTGATGCAAGAATGAGATATTTCAGTCATGTTATAATTTTGTCTTTTAAGATTGTTCATTCTCTCTCTGAGTTCTCAAACCTACACTTAGCCTGAGGACAAGCTTGATTCTAAGTTTGGGGGAGTTGATAACACTCTATTTTACGTACTTTCTGTATATATTTTACACCACTTTTAGTATATCTTTTGTTATCTTTTCACATAATTTTTCTATCTTTTTGACTAAAGCCTCACTTACATGGTTTTAGAAACATTCACAACCCAGGTCGTGGTTCAAGGTCTGTGACCGAGGTCCACTTATATTTCAACCGCGATTGCGGTTCCAAAGCTCTCTAGAGATCACGATCATCAGGCGTCAAGGAAGGATTGCGGCTAGTTTATAGACCATAGTCATTGCTCAACCGTGACCTCATGGATGGTCGCAATTAGAACATGTGCCTCAAAGAGAGACCAGTGGTCGTGGTGTGGATACATACCGCAATCAAGAAAGACCACGATCAAGAAATACAGTGATCAAGAAGGACCGCGGCCAACATGGAAACCGCTGTCACTGACGAGCTCTTGCAGACCATAACCGAGCAGAACATCCTCAACCTCGACCACCCGGATGTAACCCACAAGCAGACCTCGACTGCAGTTATCCCCAGTTCGCGACCAAGCTCAACCGTAGTGAAAGATGAATAAAGCACAGACCGCAACCGCGGTCTCACCCTCACTTAACCAAAATTGCGATCGCGGTCCAGGCTTAAGTTAGTGGAATGTGCCTATAAATGGCACACCCACATGTCTTGTCAAATCATCATAACATAGATCAGATCCCGAGGACCACGAAGTGCTGTTGCATTCCAGATTTATCCCAAACCATCCCATCCATCAGTATTGGATTTCCAAAGGCAAAAGCCAAGGAGAGAGAAGATTGAAGACCCCTTCTTCAAGAGAAGAAGACCGTCCACACTATCCATGTGATAGATCCAAATCTGAAGAAGTATTGTGTCATATCACATCACTTCTTTTGTAGATCTATCATTCCATCCTGTTGTACTTCCCTCCTCTCTTTGTGGACATCTCATGGATCTATTTTTCTGTAATGCCGTTATGCTGCCCACAAGCATGAGTGGCTAAACACCTTAACTTGGGTTGGGAGTAGCCATTAAGGCTCTCCCAACATGTATATTATCTCTTTCTGTTGAATATTCATATTCTTATCAAGATTATCTCCATGCACCTATTTTAATGCTTCACTTGTATGCTTAGCTACCATCGTGTGATGTTTGATTATTTATATCTCGAGAGAGTAATGTTGCTTTTATCACGTGTCATGGAGTAGTATGGATGCATGAGAGTGTTGGAATGCTATGGTTTTAAAACCATACATTATGTTGCAAAGTTTACATGTGGTCATCTTAAGAGAGAGGCTACCCTTAGATTAAGATCTATCCGCATCTTGAGAGAGAATGGTATAGACGCTTTTGGTGGTTGCTTGTAATCTTGGTAAGAGAATGCAAGAGAGAGAGATGATGTTGCATGTTGGTGAGATGCTTTACTAGGTGAACCCCAACCCGAGTTTCCTCTCATATACTTGTTTCATCTTATTTCTTTTGTTTCTTTTGTTCTTGTTGTTCTTGTTTCTTTTGATCTACTTTAGTTCACGTGCCACTGTTCCTTAGGGAGCACCTTTTATATTTCTTCTTCAGATGGAGTATACGAGTGCTAGATTATGCATGCTTAACACTGCCAACCTTATCCATGTGTTCAACCTCAATCACTACATCAGACCCCGTTTATCATTGTGGGGGCCTGAGAGTCGGGTTATCTCTTTAAAAGTCTGACTACTCTGAATCCACTCCTTTTGGACGTGCGATTTAGATCGGTTAGTTTCGCACGTCAATTTTGTTGCCCTTGGATGAGTGACTTACACTCATCCAGATGGGATCAAAATTTGTATGTTGCCTATTTATAGTATGACGGTGAAGATCAATGGTTTACATTTTACAAAAAATAGTCTTGATATGCAAACACACTTGAGTGTATTCGTGTGATCTGTATACTCGAGTGTATTCTAGCTTGACTCTCTCTCTCTCTCTCTATATATATATATATATATATATATATATTCATTTGGATTCTTATGTGGTGATTTAGACGGATGTGCACATCAACTAATTTAAATATTTGCATCATATGTAATAAATAAACTCGATAAAACCAAAATCCAATCATATCAATTATCCCAAAACATAATTAATTGATGTGGCTCCGATACCAATGTTAGGAAATATGACATCAGGTAGGCAAAGGAAACAAAAATTTTACTAACATATTTCCCATTAACCAACATATCGCATCAATAACTATGCAATGGGAAGGATGGTTTCATGAAGATATACCTAGTCTTGGATCAAGTCCAACAACAATCCTCATTGATGTATATGCACACTCTATCTTGGACAATGTCTATGCAACTCCTAGTCACACTCAGACTCGTCTGACTGTTCCTCCACAGATAATAGACTCAGACAACTGCTGCAGATGCTCCTTGGATCTCGCCACAGACTGTGAGTTGACATTGCTCTCCTAGTAGAAGTTGATAGACTCCTGCCTCTAGAGTAGTCAACACAGACCAACTAGAACTCATGTCATCCTACAGGAATGGATAGGAAGGATTTGTCCCTCATGTTAGTGTACTAGTCACCAACATGCTCTCCCATGGCTATCCCTCCCTAGTCGGGTGGGACTTGCCTGGGCTCTCATGGTTACCACAATCAGAGAGGAAAAAACTTGTCAGGGCAAGTGATTCTCAATTGTGTGTGTCGTAGTTGTGTTTTTAAAAGCCTCATGTACCCCTCTATATATAGGAGGGTTTAGGGTCAGGGTTCCCAGTCCCCAGCCAAGGCGGGACTAAAGAGGGAGTGGAAAGGACAAGTAGATCTTGAATTTTCCCAACTTTTCTAAAAGTTTTATAACCTGCATGTGACAAAATGGTCGTTTGGGATGAGAGACTCTCTTCTTGCTAAGCAAGATGGTCGTTTCACACTTTTCCAGTCATATATGAATTGGCAAATCATTTTCTAATTAATGTCATACATTAATTTACTTGAATCCCAAGTATGTGCAATTGAAACAAGTTCGGGAAAACTCCATAACTTTTATGTGTCCCAATCGGGCCATCTCACACAAGCGAGATGCCCGTCTCACTCACCCAGATGACCGTATGGTGAGTTTTGAGTCGAGCCGATCGATTCAACAACTTGAACCAGTCGGTTCATAAGGCAGGATTAAGCCAATTCAATTTGTGATCTGCCTAAAAGCCCAAATGGTCATCTCAACACTTGAGACACCGTCTGGCTTCCCTAATGTCCATCTCACTAGTGAGATGGTCATTTGGCAGTTCAGTCAGCCAATCCATCGATCTGTTGTGTAAATTGAGTACCTAAACACTTACTTAATTCAATTATCATTCAAGATCAAACTCCTCTTCTAGATGAGTTCCTATGTGTGTGACCCTTTAGGTCCCATATCACATTGGCAATGAATGTCCATAACTAAATTAGGATGCCACAAGTAAAGAGTGATGGCTAGTCGCAAATCATTGCTACCCAAGTAAATGGAAAGTTGGGGGCAACCTCAACCTACAATCTATGTATGGTGTTATAGTGTTTGTATAGTTCCTTTGTTACTGATATCCAGATAGAACTAAAGGCATGGAGTAGTCATCCTCATTATTATTCAATCTTTTTCCTTGAGCAGACTGCATGAGACATATGTAAGCTCAATATCACATATTGACTCACATACATATAGACATACTTTTATCAATCTTTCTAATCAAGAGGCCTTGGATATCATACTCCTATCGGAGGGACAAATCCCATATCTATTACTTGCAGTCAATCCCCATGCGTTATAGCCACCCAATCATCACCGTCATAACAACCCATGTTTCACAACTATGTTTGATGATGTCAAAGTATATCCAAAGAAATGTGATGAGTGTAGTGATTTCAAGTCTAAGAACCACAACCACCTCCGTCATTGTGAGACCTAACTATGACTTCCATGATGATTGCTTCCATGTGTTAGTCTCGCGATGGATCTATACGATACAGTGTTCCCTAACATGTATCTATGTGCTTGGTTTGATATTTCCATATCATGACTAATGAGATTTAGTCATCAACCAACTCACACTCTAATCTTATGTGTTATTTTTGTCTATCTACCTTCCACAATAACAATCGATCAGGGACGTAATGAGAATTTATATACTCTTGACATCCGTATGATCTCATTCTTCCAAGTCGTGTACATGAAGACATACATCATTGACTAATATCATTATATAGACATTTATTATGTAATTCATTATCTCATAACTAAATATACAAAATAAATTGGAAGCTTGCCTTTATTATTATCAAATTAGGTATCTAATGCCATATCCCAATTATCATATCATTGGCTCTCTGGGCATGCATACCAACATACACAACTTCCCTTTAAGGTCAAGAGAGCCAATAACCTTACAACCAAGGTGTTACCTATCTAGATCTTGAGTCTTCTACCTCACCAAGGTCTTACCCACTCTTGCAAGTAGCTGGACACCTACGTAAAGGAGATCCCCTCTGCAAACAGTCTTCCACCTTGACATATTTACCCCCTCTACTATGGGATCTTCATCCTTGTCCTCCTCCTTCACTCAAAGAAGCTTTTTGTACCTTCTTCTACAACTTGAAGAAGCTTGCACCTTCTCCTTCACTTGGAGAAGATTTCACCAACTTGATCTTGAACAAAGGGGTTGGGAAAGGAGAAGCTGTAAGAGCTTTACAAGTATACAATGAAGTATCTCTCTCAAACACATCCTATCTCACTCATATGAATGAATTGAAGTGTAATCAAGAGAGAGAAAGGGACTCAAGTGGACTAAATGTAGTCAACTATGGTAGGGACCTTGAATAGTATGAATAAGCAACCTTGGAATGAAATTCATGAGGTCCTATTTATAGTTGGGGTGTCCACTAGAGTGTAGGAACACTTAAGGATGTTTTCAAGCCATTTGGAGTGTTGCAATGAATATAATTTTGAGTTTTCCAATACTCCAATGGTTAGAATCACCTTTTTCTACATTTTCTGTACAGTGTATTCGATCGAGTTTTCATAAAGGTAACTCGACCGATTGCACTATGAAACAAAGCCAATTTGAAGCATCGATCAAGTTTGTCCTGGGTGAAAGTCAACCAATCACTAGAAATAGGTTTTGCTGAGTGTAGGGATTGATCAAGTTCTATGAGTGGGTACTCAACCGAACCAAAGAATTCTCAAATTCCATCAAGGAATAGGCCGAGTTTGAATCTCGACCAACAAACAACCTGTAATGCATTTTGGAAAATTCTTTTTGAGTGATTAAACATTTGAATTAAGGATTCCTAATTTTTTCTCATTTTAGTTACAAGTCATATCATCAATACAAATGATCACAAAATTCATCTAAGGTGATTTGAAGTTTTTTCCACAAATGTGCATTTGCATTGCTTTTAACTTGAACTAGAAAATGCTTGGGCGTGATAGATTTGATCCTTTTCATGTACGTAATGCCAAAATAAATCACAAACAAACATGTTAGATACATATAAATGGAATGGTTAAGTCATTATCAAAATATGGACAATGTGTAACACTTAGGTCAATAGTAACCTCAAAAAATGTTAACAACTTAACTTAATAATATATGAAAACATTTCAGTTAGGTGATATATTTGAGTTGAATATGCTAAATTATTATAATTGCACAAGTTCTATGATAAATACACAACAACATGACTCTTAAATAATCTAAATGATACCAAAAGTTTAACAGCGTAAAATTAGTGAGTTATGCGAAACACTATATGGAATTAAATCATATTTGATCCTATTTAGGAAAAATTGATGACCATTCAAGTATTTGACGTCATTCGGGATAAGGAAAACTTATGATTGAATTATCAATTAAAATAGAGTTAAATTAGAATGAGGATCGAAATGTATATGGTGTAATAGAAACCACATACTTGCACTATAAAAATCAAGAATAAGTGGCATTTATAAGTTTATGACATACTCTTATATCCTATAGTTATACACATAAGTAAGATACAAAATTGATATTTTAACTAAATTTGTAAACAAGGAGGTGTATGATAGGAAGTGGATATTCTAAGAAAAAAGATAAAAACTTCTGATCACCACTACCACGACTTATACCTATTGCGCCTAATTGTGTATACACGTAAGGAAACCAAGAGAATAATATATATAGTCTCTCACTCATTTATTTACTCAAAGAAATCTATGGAGGTTGCAAGAGGGGACAAGGAGGGCTGGTAACATGTGTATTTAGTAGAAAATCTAAGTTGAATTTTAGATTATAAAGGTAATGTATAGTCATCTTATCTATCATGAAGATTAAGCCATGACTATCCACAACTAAACGTACATGTACCATTTTGCATAGGAAAATTTCTGACTAGGTCTTGAAGAAGATAGATACTTCATCTTTTTACAATGGACTGGCTGGACATGGAATAACCATCCCATAAACAAAAAATGAGGCATATTTACCTCCTGAGATGGCAAAATCTAGACATTGCAAATCTTAAGCTGATCTTACCATAGATTTCTCCATCCACCCTATCGGTGCTAGATGATGATGGATTGTGGGATGCATCAGAAATTGTCATGATATTTTGTCAATGGCAAATACCAATGTGAGGCATATATGTAGGGCTACATCATCACTCTGAAAATGGTGGATGATTATAATCTAAACTTATCAGTCATTATATTGGATGATAAGTCAATTATGAACTGTATTTGGGGTCCAGGTGCCTATCCATGAATATCAATTACTCTGGTTAGAGATATTAAATAGATGGTTGAGGAACATGTCATTATTAATTGATTATTTATGTTACATGATTCTTAACTCGGTCCCCAGGGAACTCACAATCTGGGAGTTGATAGAAGAACTTGTGTTGTGATTAGTGAACCTAGCCTCCTACTAATGAGATTTAGAGGTTGTGATATATCAGAGAGAAGGAGTATACCATACATAGTGACTAAATGGACAAATACCTAAAGGATAAATTGCTTATACAATGTTTTTTTTTGGTTTACTGCTGTGAGGACTTTTTTCTTTTACTTTTTTTATCCTTTTGTGGGTTTTCTCTAGAAGGGATCATATGGTGTTGTGTTGGGAGGGCGATGAACTACATCTTATAAGCGGTAGATGAAATTCTGTTTGACCATGATGCCAACATGTGGAGGGAAGGATGAATAAAATATCCTCCTGACTTAATAAAAAATGTGTACCACGTTGCATGACCATGACCAAGAGTAATTTTGTGTAGCTATTCTAGTCTTTAATATGTCTCCAATCGAAAAGGTCATGAAAGGTATTTTCCTTTTATAATTTAATACAAGGGATGATAGAAAGTAGGTGGGGGGAAATGGTAGATCACACAAAAAAATGGTGACATCATATTGTTCTTGTCTACGCATGTAAGGTTTTGGAAATGTTGTAATGATGATAAATCAATGTTTCAAAATAAATGAAAATCTTGATGGTCATATTTAAAGGATTTGAAGTTCCATTTAGCCAAGGGTTGATTGTATAGGCTTGCCATTATGTAGAGAATCATACAAATGTAAATATGATACTGACTTCATGGTTACAAAATTAGCTTATGTTTTTGTTTAATTAAATTTAATGATTTTTCTGAGATTTGAGGGAGATCATTGGAAATAAGGTGATCATTGATTCCAAATTATTATCCATATTTAAAACACAAGAGGTGAGTGGTTTCCCTTTCCACAAGACTTGAAAAAGAATAATAATATTTGATCATGAATTGGTAATTGTAGTGATTGATTGTTCCCATATTTTCCATAGCAATTAGAAAATAATGAAATATATCAGTTTTAAGATTTGAGTAAGTAATATTTGATATGAAATGATATAAGAGAGAGAGAGAGATCTATTAGTGACTATGACATTCATAAATTGTATACCTTCTTTGGAATTGAAAGTTTGATAAACCAACATGAGATGAATGGGATATTTTATTTGTCAAAGAAGTTTTAAGTTGTTTCACCCATACTCCTTATGTTCATATTTTTGGATTAGAATTGTACAATAATTATTTCTTATTAGATAGCAAATACATGATATTAAAAATCCAGGAGAAGATATGATTTTATTTTTAGGATAAAATTCATATTTCAATATATTTTGTGAATAATATTGAGTAAAAAATGATATGATGAATTGAAGTATGCAATTTGTAGCTGCGATCTTTATATTGAATAATGTTATGGTCCATGGTCAAAGATTTATAAGTATACGTAATTGATATTGCGTTAATAAGTGTGTACACATTCACATAAAATTTAGAGTAACAATAATTAGTATTTACTTATCTCAAACAATTCATGGTAGAAAATGTGGGGGATATGTTTAGTGAGGTGAAGAATATTGATAATAGAAAGGAGTATTGATTTTGAATGAAGTTATTATTCATCATTGAGAATAAACTTGTTTTTAGATTATTCTTTAGATTCAAGTACACATGAGATTACATCATGAAATTGTTATATAGTTAACAAACTATATATCACTCAACTTAGAATGCATACATTTAATAAAGTATAACTAATGCTTACTTATGGAATAAAACAACCCAAGATTTCTATCACATGTGAAACAAAAACAAAAAATATTTACATTCCACTCAGGTTGAAATAACATAACTTTGTTGTAACATATGTGTATATAACAATGAAAAAAATTGTTTATATCAAATATAAGCATAATAGAACACTAGAATAATGATGTTATATTAATAAGAAAATGCCAGAAAATTTTCACAAATGATTGTATTTGGAAATGTGAAATGTGTTGTAATGAGTGAAATTTAAGAGGGACACCATTCATTACTCAACCGAATAAGTAGAAATTTCCAAAATTTATAACACCAAAATATTCTTTTGCAAAGGGTTGATAATGAAATACATCCAACAATTACTTTAAAACACAAAAAAGTACAACACTGGAGGAAAATGGTATATATATTATAGTTTATCAACTGAACATGGTTTGACACCCACATGGGTGGATATATAGGGAAAACCATGTAAGAAAACTACAATTGACTACAAATGGTAATATGTTCATCATGACTCCATTTCCCAAATAACATATATGATTGTATAGGTCCGGAGGAAACAAGGTTAAACTTTCCACATTTTCTTTCACCTAAAGGGCTGGGAACAACATCCCACAAAAGTAAATATGTGAAAAAAATCAACAAAAGCTAGTATGTGCATACAAATAAATTGGAATATAATAAGGAAAAGGAAAACCAAATAAGATAACAACCCCCGTCAAAAAGAGAGAATGAACTAGGATCATAAGATACGTGATTTCAAAATAAATTATATTCCAATATAAACATATATTATTAAGATCAATATAGAATTTTGAGCCATAATATTTCAAAAAGAGTTTCCATAAAAAAAGGAAAATTAGGGAATCCATCATAGAAGTGGGTCAATCAATGTCTTCACCACATATATCGTATCATCTAGTCGCATTTTCACATGTTGTGGTACAATTCATTTTGGTCAAGGACATTACTAATAAATAAAAGATTAAGAAATCTCTTTTGGGAATTTAATACCAAAAGTTTATTTAGGTATTTTATCATGTTGAGAACCAAAACAATATTCTAGAATGATGTATGATATACAATATTTTATTATTTAATACAACACTTAATTTCCATATTTTTTATCCACTTATGTAATCATATTTGGATTATCTTAGCTACTTGGTGAAGTTCCTTTTTCCAAGCCAACATCGCTCACTCCATTGAAAAAAAAATTAGGTGACCTTAATTATTATTAAGATACAACCACTTCAGGAGAATCCCATCACCCAGGGTTTTGAAGGGTGTATTTTGGGAGAGTTTGTCAGTCTCAATCCCTATATACTCTACATCCTTTAACATCAAAATAAAGAGTTGTAATAGTTAAGTATTAAAACAATGTAATTTCTCTTCTTGTAGTAAAATTTGTAACTGAAGGCTTCATATACTTGAGCCTATTTTTGTAGGGAAATATGGAGACAAAGATGGCATTAAAAAAAAATATTCCTTATTCCCATAACCATCAGACTACATCAACAATTATGAATTGGGAAAGAAGGTGTAAGGCATTTACCTGGTCTGGAGCAAGTTCAATGACAATCCTTGTAGGGATGTTCTTCTTTCTCAAGTAGTACATGTATGGTTGATGGTGGTGGCCTCTTGGTGTTGCACCATGGATGGCGGTTGACTACGTCCTCTTAGAGTGGTGGTAATGAGATCCACGCATGTACGTAGTCCACACGGACCACTGAGAATCCCTCATCGCTATGTTAGAATTGACATGAAGGAGCTCTCCCTTGTATTGTCAACATGCTAGCGTCAATTTTATCCACTTTGGCTATCTCTCCCTTTTACATCTAAGGTGCATCTGGTTCTCACGTTACCACAATGTTGAGACGAGGAGTTTCTATTCTAAGAGACTTGGACCCCCCTTTATATAATAGTGGATGGGTTAGGGTTTCCACAAACCAGGGGACTGTGAGTCACCTCTAGGTTGACTGGACACTCCATCCAATCAACTTGCATGCCGGTCGATCAAATGGAGACTATAATCGGTAAATCACTCCAAATGGACCTTCACAGTCCAAGTTATGGTCTTGGGAAATTTGGGTTTTTAGTCTTGCTTTTATTTCATTTTTACCTCATTTTGGTCTAGATGGGCCGATCCATGATTGGGCCTAGTCGCCGTATAGCCCATCCATAGATAGTCTATTTATGCCACCTTTATATTTACTCAATCCACAAGTGTTCTTTTCAACACATCCTATCCGTTGATCCTAAAGCCATAGATTGAGCCACCCCAATCTAATGGTTGCAACTTTGTATCCTAGATCCATATATAGTGTTCACATGGCAGTGTAGCATAGGAGCGGAGAAAAAGACATTTGTGACCTACACACCTACTAATGTGGAATTGAGGCCCCCATTTGACTCAATTTTCCTCCCTCATTAGTCACCCCCTCTTTGTCTCTCTTTCATGCCCTAGGGCACCTATTTTTCCTTCTTGGTCATCCTTGTACATGTTGGAGCCAACTTCATGGATGGCCCATGGGATCAGATCTTGCAATCACCTCTATTCAAAATGAGACCTCCTGCAATCTCATGAAGACTTGATGATGACAGACAACCTATTTTCATGGCAAACTGATGCCCTTTTTAGCCCCATCCCGACTGACTTTGACAAACTCAGCCTTGAATCAACCATCTAGTCATAGGTGGAGCATGTCAAGGAGTTGGGAGGAGGAGACAACATTGCCATCATTTGATCTTCATGGGTCCTCACTAGTCCATCCAATTTGACAACCCTGATTGAAGCTAGACCGGTTCACTCTCCAAGCGGCCCGCTCAACAACTGACCAGACACAGACCATCAACTAGAGCCACACGTCTGGGCCTTGCCGGTGAATGTGGGTGCGGGAGAGGGCAGCCACATGGGCTTCCCAGTTTATATCTAAGGGTACGGTCCCTCACGAAATCAAATGAATGGTAACACTCCCATCTCTATAAAGTTTTGATGTGAAATTTCAAAATTTCATATCCTGCTCATAAATTGACAAAAATTAATGAACCAATATATCAAATCGATCAACTCAAGAATATATGCAACATAGGGATGATCCTAAAATCTAATCCTGATGATTGTTGTCATGTTTACCGAGATGAATCTTTCCCTAATCTTTAGGAATAAAGTTAATGCATTTAGATGATAAAGTTGGAATCTTTGATGCTCAAATTTCTCTCTAATTTCCAAATCAGTAATTTGGTTTCTCTTTGAGCCTAATGATTATCCTAGCATCTTTCTTGATCTTATGTTAACCCAAATGCTCATATATGACATAATGTTAATGATGTACCTTTCCCCCAATTTGCTAACCTTGCTCCTAAATGACATATAATGCCTAACCAACTTTGAAATCAGTAAGCTATATCACACCTCATGACCCTAAAATAATCCCAAAATCCCCTTTTCCTAACGTGATTACATATGACATTAAATATGCTTCTATGTGACCCTTTTATGTTGATGCATGATTATACTTGAATCAAATGGTTACTTTGTCCCATTTTATTTATTAAATCCTCTTATATTATTTAAAATAAGTAAAATTATTTTGATTTATGAGTCTAATTCTTATGATAATGACCCTTGATCAATGGAGGTGTTTGTAACCCTAATTTGCCTAATGTGACCTATATGACTTGAATTGTGGTTCTTCTACCTTAGTGTTTATGAGGATTGTTTTCTCTTGTTCTCTTCTATCAAATCATGAAATTATCCATCCCTTACAATAACTGGGATGTGGATGTCCCACCATAGTCTCATGTTGACCTTAATGACACATGTAAACTACACTAATGATTACATGTATGACTAAAATATTGATACCTAATGTTTGGACAATGTTTCCTTAGGCTGTATGGGACATCCACCCATATGTGAATGAGCTCATATGACCTATCTTGCTGATCAAATCTCATATCTTGTCTAGATCTCATGACTTGAAGAACCTTTGTCATGTTTGCCCTATTATAAGTTAATTGACCCAAAAATGTATGTAGGTGACCTAAAACTTGAAATGCTCATATAGAATGAATGAAAAATCAAATTGACTTGAAACTTGAACTGCACCTTGAAAATGACATCTAAATGAGAAAAATATTATGAAATATGTTATTAAACAACTTGAAATTTAACTTGGCGTAAACCCTAAAAATGGATCTAGTTAGGGTTAATGATGAGAATCTAATACATGTATGCAATCTTGTTGTTGATTAGTGTGGCCTGTGGCTAGATGATCAAGGATGAGTTAAGTTATAAATATCTAAATCAGGTATGTGATTTACTAATTATATGACTATGGTTTTCCTTTTTAAACTGTGATACATATGTATGCTTGTTTACTTACTCAAATATTGCCATGTAGTATCCTGGTATTGTTCCTGATGTTTGTCTCATTATTTTATGACTTGAAAACATAGATTGGAACTCCATTATGTAATGTTGAAACAAGGTTTTGCTCAATGATTTTGGTCATTGAGGTCCATCATAACTAAACAAGGTTAGCTCATGACGATGGCCTTGAGGTCCCTTACATATAAAGGGTTAGCTCTTGGTGATGACCTTGAGGTCCCTTAAGAATAAGGTTAGCTAATATTCATCGCCCATACAGACTCTATGAATGGGAAGTTAGAAAAAAGGTCTTAGGAATACATTATATGGATGGTATGATTGGAGTAAAATGACATTTAAAACAAGCTCTCATTTTTATAAATAGTTAACTTGTTTATTTTTATTCGTTTACTTGTGCAACTCTTTTTAAATTATAAAAGTCTTATATATGTATCTTTTTACCCTGTACTCAACAACTCATGTATTAACCCACATTGTTTCACATATTTTATAGGTTCAGAGATAGTTAGAGAGTTGACAGTGTAGTGAGCTAATATCAGGTGCACTTGTTGTAAGATCCCTAGTGTACATGAATAAACTTGTAAATTTGTACTCTTTTTTTAAATCTTGTAACTGTTATTTAAGAATACTTGTTGAATGCTAAAATTATGATCGGTGCTTTTATATTGTTGTCTATTCATTTAAGCTAAGATTTTACTCTTCTACATTCAGACTTTAATAATACCATGTAGGGACAGACGCCTAAGTCCTATCGCTATTGACTTTGTAGTCATATGGAGTTGAGATTTGGGTATAAATAGTTACGTGATAGTTTCACAATGTTTGAATCTCACAAAATTCATATACACATATTTTAAAATTAAAATCAAACAAATACCATAGATTTTATATCTACATCAATCATTTGTACATTAGAAATTAGGATTAGAATTTCTTGGACTAAGAACAATAAGATAGTAAGCAAGCCAATACACAATTTTCACATTTTGACTTTATTTATATGAAAATCATGGCTAAAAGATGAATTTCCACTCACCTATAATTTTTCTGGCTTACTAATCTTGAGTTTGAGATATAGATACTTGGATTCCAGCGTATTGAGCTTTGATTTGAGCTCGAAACCTCTAAAGAATTTCTTAACGAGGGGTTTATAGATAAAAAAGAAATCTATTATAGATAGAATATGAAGAAGGAAGGTCAAGGAAAACTTTTGATACATGAATGCAATGTCTCCGAGAAAGGTAAAATGAGGAGAGAAGAAATCTACAACTAAAACCTACTTATAAGGTCAGATCAAAGATGAGACCATCAATTTCACCTATTCTTCATGTTATTCCCTAAAGCCTTTGGTGTCCCTTTTCATAGGTTTGAGACTCTTTTTGCATACAAGATTGAAAATTGAATCCATAAAAATAAAATTTATTAAATTCCAACGTATATACCAAAAGTTATGGCTATATTTGTGATTGGTTTTGTTGGGCGGTGGTGAAACTCAAAACCTTTAGTTTGTGAGACTATCAAGCTTTTGGTTGTTGAACCTTTAGTTTATGAGTATATGGAACCATTGATTTGTGATTTAGTTGAGCCTTTGGTTGTTGAATCTTTGGTTTTTGAGTCTATGAAGCCATTGGTTTGTGATTTTATTGAGCCTTCTTCAGTTATTGAACCTTTATTTTGTGAGTCTAACGAGCCTTGAGTTGTTGAACCTTTAGTTTGTGACTCTACCATGCCATTGCTTTGTGAGTCTGTCGATCCTTTGGTTGTTGAACCTTCAGTTTGGGAGTTTATTGAGCCATTGGTTTATGGGTCCGTCGAGCCTTTTTTTGTTGAAGAAAGTTATTTCTATGTGAAAATTAGAAGTACCTTAACTCTCTAGTTTTAACTCCAATCGGTTTTTTCTTTCTGGATCAGCTTCTTAATTGAATTATCTACAACTATGAAGCAATAATTTTACAAAAATCTTAGATAATATTTTATGATTTAATTAATTCCTCAAATATATATAATTCTCTTTGACATAATGTGTCGACTATTACTATATCAATTAGGGTTCAAATTTTTATGTATTCACATTGTAAGTTTTCTCTAACTTATCAAACAAAAAATTTAAGATAAACCAAAATATAAATCAACTAGTTAATAATGCAAGGTGTTAATTACACTAGAATTATATTAAACCCTCAAGTTACAAGCAAACTAAGGTATGTGATGTAACAATACATTGGGAGGATATTGTGGACCAATTGAACAAATGGCTAACACAGTCCAGAAAATATATATTGTGGGATCCTAAGGTTGTCTTGATAGTGGTAGCTCTGAACTCAAAGACAAATATTCCTTGTTGGGTGCTAATTGGGGAGAAAATTTTCTTCTTCAGTCACAGTAAGACAACACTCATCCAAAAATATGTTGTCCAATACATCCAATGAGTTACTATTAACTAAATATTAGCCAAGCTAGATAGCTAGGGTGCAGTGAGTCACACTGACATCTACCTATTCTGGTGTGCTTTCATTGTAAGGAAAGTTAACATTGGGAACTTCATCATCCATCACGTCCACAATACCATCAAGTGGCAACACTACTTCATCCTGATGGGAGGAGTCATTCATGTTAATCATACGACACATTGGGTTTGACAATGACCTATTTGCATTGATGACACATTGGATTTCACATCAAGGGGTGCATGTATATAATCTTCACTACTTTGATGTAAACAAGATATGCAGTGGATGAAAAATG
Source organism: Alisma plantago-aquatica (assembly GCA_963693085.1). NCBI lineage: Eukaryota > Viridiplantae > Streptophyta > Magnoliopsida > Alismatales > Alismataceae > Alisma > Alisma plantago-aquatica. Next base: position 621,818,708 of record OY856415.1, on the reverse strand, counting down.
TTCTTCTTTGTTCATAACTCACATGAATTTCTCCTTCTAGACAACACAAATTTTGCATGGCATGATCCACTCATAGACATTACCACCTTAGACAATCAAGGCAACACACCCAATATATGCAAAACTAAAAGAATTCTAACTCCACTACACTTTATCTAGATACTCCAAGCATTGAGAAGAAGTATGGGTCATACTTACATGACATTCATCATCACTATATGCCCCATACTAAGATTGACTCAACAATACTACCAACCAACACCTCCTCCATATGGACCACAACCTTCATATATAGACATGGCCAACCCATACCAAATTATAACTAGTATATGACAACACATCCACCATTTCCATGTAGAAACTAAAAGATTTTGGGAAAAACTGGACGACATCAAACGTGATGTTCATTTTGTATAACACGACTACAAAAGTCATTGGGGAGAAGTTGAATGGATGCAATGAGATTGTAATACATCCAAAGTAGATTTGAGATAGTATACCCACCATTTCCACCAAAAGTGGAAGGACAGTGGTTGAGAAGCAATAGCCTATGAGAAGAAATAACACACCTACTACACAAGACACAACAATGCCCAAGACAACCACCATTATACATGCCCCCTCGCCATGTCTACCAACCCAGTTCATTTCCTGAACTCGATACCCCTCTAAATAAGACGTGACCCAACACCTATAATTAGGCTCCGCCCAAGAAGGAAGTTAGGCAATGGCATCTGGCCTTCCTCTAAGATGATTTCCTTCCCCACATGTTTACTAGGTTTGACCTCAACTAGATAGGCAATGTCTTTATATATTAGTTGCATTGTGTATAACACCACTACTCTAAATTTAGAATTTTCTTGAGGAGGAGAAAATTTTCAAATCTTAGTGTGTCATGGTAGTTCACCCTTCTATCCTTTCATCTTCTCCTCCCTTTATTTTCTTTTCAATGCATGCATGTCTATTTCCATGCTCATGTATGTAGAATAGATTTTTCAAAATTTAGCTCTCTACCCTAACTTTTAATGCTTCGTAGGTATATTTTTCTTAATTTTATAAACATAGAAATTAAGATTATGTAATGTCATTCAATAACTAAATGCTTATGTACACTCCTAATCTCCCAATCATAACCTTATTTTCAAGACCTCCAGATTCATTCAATCTATGACTCTTTCTCTAAGATTGGTGTTTGGTCTAGGGTTATGCACCATTTTATTATCTAAAAATGTTTGTCTCCTTGATTCATCTTGTCAATAACAAACTCAAGCTTTGGGACTTATTGGATGAGGCTAGGGCATGATCAAACTCTGAGTGGTATCTTCATGGATTGGACTATATTCTAAGGATCTTGAAACATATTATAACCCTTTCCAAGGTATCAAGAAAATGATGACAAGTTTTGTGTTTTTATCTAGTTGTATTATTTCATATTGACAATTTATGCACCATCTCACATTATATTGATTCAAATAAAAATCAAAAGTGCAAAAGAGTCTTGGCCGCTCAAAATTCTAAAAACAATTCAAATTTCTCGAAGAGCACAAAAATATAAAATACATGATACCCATCCCTACTAAATTAGAATATAAAAATAGAAGTGTAAGTGTAAATAATAGCATGAGAACTTGTTTTATCTTCCAGGTGAGTCAAGGGTGGCCCCCTATAAGTGTATGAATATGCTCAAAATGCTGGTATGTCGTGCCTAGTAGTGCAACCTGGAGAGCTCATTAGAGAGTCTTTTGGAAACCCTAGGAGACGTATGAGATCATCCCAACAGTAGTTTGCTTGGAACACAGTACAAGAAGTTCATCTCATTGTTTGCTCCAACTAGCACAGACTGTAGGGACCGTTGCTTGTACATGGACCAGTCTAACTTAGATCATGATCCTCAAAAGTCATTAGAGTATTTTCTTTCTAACTCTTCTAGAGGACCCAAATATGTGGGAGACATGTTGTTCCTCATTGGTTTGCATGAACACGTGATGTAACTATTTACTCACCTTCATATCCTACATGATCCCCTAAGTGTTTATACTTTAAAACTCATGTATATGGTTCAGAATTCCATGAATAATGTTAGATTGTAGTGAATTCTCTTATATATGCATGGAAGTCCTGGGAAACAACTTTTGCTGGAACTATGGGGGTTCGTTATGGAACAACATGTGTCGTGAGACTCACAATTGTGAACTATTTTTCCTAAACTTAGCATCTATCACCATGTTTAATTTGGATTTTGTCTTTTGTTCTTTAAGTTGAGTTGTTATTGGGGACAACAAAATGATTAAGCTTGGGGTGGTCGATAACACCCAAATTTGTGAAGGAATGCTAAGTAACTAGCTATATCTTTATGATTATAATAGCCTTAGATGCCCAAATAATTTTAGATATTTATCTTTTTTTAATCTATATAATTTTAAATATAGTTTCTCAACTAGATATATTTCGGCACCAAGATGAAGACTAGAAAGATTCAACCAAATCAACATGTACAACCTAATGAAACTAGCCCTGATTCATCCTTACCGGTCGGGACACAATCCTATACACAATAAGCAACCATCATCTTGATTGACCTGATCTAGCTAGGCTGATGACATGAAACTAGGTCACATTAATTAAAAATTGACCCCAATTTGTGTCACTACTCCATAAACTCCTATGTCGAAAGACAAATGATGAGCACCATCTAATGAATCATCAATTTCTAGAATCATGACCGATGACATTCACCTATGGCTCTGATGATGGAAAACTTCATCAATCTTCATGACCACCTTCCATGTCTCAACTGATAGTACAAAATATGGGTAGGGTTTTTGAACTGACCCCCTATTTTCCAAATCATGTCATCAACCAATCCTTTGATGGAATCCAACCAATGACATCTAGTAATGGTGCCAAATCAAGGTCCTAACCGATGGTGACTATCTAATGACATCAGATCATGGTGACTACCAATGGAAATTTGTGGCCAATAGACCGATACCATGAAACCATTCCTTATTTAACCAAATCGTCGAGTTCATACCTTCACATTTCTAGCCGTTAGATGAAATTGGCCTCTTTTCAATCAAAATTGGGTTTGGTTTGTCCCCACTTACTGATACCTCACCCACAACCATAGATACCCCTCCTTGGCCATAAGGCCAAGGGTTTCACATATTTTGGTCCCCATACCTCTGTCTTAGAGCTCTAAGGACATAGAGAGAGAAGGCCCTACATCAATTCCTATATTTTTTTGCCCATTTCCATTGTCCTAAATCATTTCCTTGTACCATCTCCATCCTCCACTCTTTTCCATTAGTTACACCTTCACAATCCATCCACCAAACGAACCATGCTTAGTTCATTGAAACAGTATGGGGCTTTTCACCACCCATTCACACAAACTATTGTTTGGTATGGATTCAAAGAGAATGGAGGCCTTGAAGTCAATAAGTCCAAAGAGGATGATGCAAAGGATGAGATCCAACCCATCCAAAGGCTAATGATCAAGATCCACTTATCCTTTAAGGGCTAATCTCTTCCTATTCTTCTTTTCTTCTACTTTTCTCCCTTGTTCTCCCTTATTTTCATTCAAATGATGTATTCCACTTTTGTTTGGTGCCAACAATTCTTCTCTATGGTTATTTGACCTCCTTGAAGTCTACGTATCCCATTTTGAACATGTCTATGTACTTTGACTCTGAGCAAGTAGTTAACATTCATATCTAGCATGTTATTTTTCTAACATCTCTTTTTCAATATGATAGTTGGATTGATTGATCTATTTTTTTCTTGAACTCGCATTTTTACTAACTTCAAAAGACTAATGGTCAGAATGGGAAGAGAAGGTAGTTTGAGCCTAAATCTGAGAGGACAATATCTAAGGGAGGATTTGCCCAGAATATAAGGTTATAGAAGTCTAACCAAGCATAGAGAATATAACCCTAGTTCCTGCAACCTGGGCCGAGTTAGTTGTGGTTTGGATTCCTAATTGGTCTTGTATTACTAACTCCTAACAGTCCTAGTTGTTTTGGACCCGTGAGGTAATATGGAATAGTTATGGGGTGTTTGTCCATGATCCTTGAAAGAGGTATTGCGTTGTTAATAGGGTTTTAGTCAAGTTTCATGAGAGCGAATGGAATGACCCCCAAAGGAGTAGCTTCCACAATACATGTTGGATTAGGATGATTGTTTCTAGATAGGGTGATTGGCGATTGGCTACACCCAAGAATGACATACATAGAATGCCTAATTTGTGGTTGCATCACCTAGAACTCCTTCTCTAGATTAGTAAGTTGTGATGAATTTGCTTTCTTTATTTTAATTTGTTTTGTTTTCTTGATTTGTTATAATTCTATGTATATATCTACCATAAATGTTTCTTAGATAAGTAGGAAATCAATCTTAGATGAAGAAACATTCCATGTCCCTTTGTTCAATCTCGCCTCACTCCTTTGACCCTATATAATGTTGTGGGTGTCCTAAGGGTTTTGGATTAGAAATTTAAAGTATGTTCCTTAAGGGACTTTTTTCGGTCTTGAGTGTCATCAAATAGCCTTCGATAGTAATATTTATCCTTTAGTCCATTAAAACAAGCTAAAACACAAAAATGGATTAACATGTAATAGATCTACTCTTGGTAGTTCCTTCCTCTCCCTCTTGTAGTTCTCTAACAAACTCAAAATGATATAAATGAGCCCTTGGAATTAAGAGGTCACATAATTGTAGGTCAGTAGAAGGGAAATTTATAAATAATCCCAAAAGTAGAGGTGACCGGGTTCCTCCATAGGCCAAAAATTCAAAAAACATGGCCCAATCCAACTACATCGACATTGTAATCATGCATCATGAACTGAGGCCACGATCCAATACCCGCATTAGGTAGCCCTCAACACACTTCGGTCGACCAGGGCATACTTGTGACACCCACATTGGGTGGCCTCCCTAGAATGCATAAGGCACCAAGGCGCACCCTAATGTGGCACCATCACCCAAATATTTTAACCCAACACGACAAACCAAGGCCCAAAGAAAGCCCACACATTATTGCCTTGCATCAATTGATCCCATAGGATGATGAATGATCATTTAGACACTTCCTAAATTTATTATTTTGTTTTCATGTATAAAATATAAAAAAATCACATAATAAAAAATATAGCATATAAATTTCTCACCACTTAAGTTAATATGTATACTAAGTTAAGACATGTTTTAAATATTGAAACAAAGTGGGAAAATACATATCAATTCTGATACATTATTAAATCAAGACACATAAAGAACAATAAATGTGAAGATAGGTTCATGGACTTACAACTTTCTACGAGTAGTCACATACCCCTATTTTTTGTATTCTACTATTGTCACTTGATATGGAACTAATATTTGATCTTTAAATTTTATTGTTAACTGACATGTCTTATGCTTGATCATCACAATGAAATATTCAATATTATGAATGTGTGAGGATATTTGAAAACTAGGATAGATGTGTTTATGTCTTGAATCAAAAATAGATATGGTGTTTTTAGAGAGATGGATATATGATATCCTAAATATTAAGATGGTGTGATGGGAATGATATTCATGACTAGTTGAAATTCAATTATTCAAGAAGATTTAGAGTTTTTAATGTCTCTAATCTATCTAGGTTTCATATCATTTGTCTTAGTATGAAGAAAAATAGAGCATGGGTAGTGTGTCGTGAACCTTATATCCTAATACTTCTATTATCCTATGTGAAAATCATTTTTGCTCAACCTATTCAATTGCATGCTTGATAAATTTGTTAAATCCACCAATTATCAACCAATCATAATTGTTAATCACTCTTTACTCAATTAAGTTAAATAAAAACTATGATTAATTTTTTTTTGTCTCTTGAAATTCAATCCTTAACCATTTCTCGATAGGATCTATCCCCTTACTAGATTGTTTGTTGTGCTATTGTTTGAGTTCAAAACTAGGATTTATATCCTAGTGAATTTGGGGTACAATTGCACATCACAAAGTACCTAAAAGTGAGTTGAGGATTGGATTGAAGATTAGATTTGATCTAAATCATATCCAACTTCTTATTTATCCTTAATTCAACAATCAATCTAGCATGAACAAATAGTTAACTAATTTCCAAAATTGTAGGTATGACTATTGGACGTCACTCCACTTCTCTATTTATGCACAAAATACTGACCATGAATATCTAAATGTCTTCTTGTAAATTCCATAACTTATTTATCCACTATATGTTCTTTGGTAGGCAGACTTGTTTATAACCAATGATATACAATTGTGAACTGGTCAACTTCCCCATAACCCTATATCAATCCTATTGTACATGCATATAATTTCATATTTGTTTGATACAAACCAAGAAAAAACATTTTTAGGTATTTTTCTATATTCTATAGATCACGTTAATGCTACATAAATCATATGATTTACTTATGCCATTCACCGACTTAGAATATAGAGTATTCATCATGTACTCATTCAATTAGTAGATTTCTTTTATTTTATTCTCAAGTATTTCTTTTATACAATATGCATGATATTAAATTAAGTTTGTTCACACTTAATTAATACAAAGTAGGGTTTTACATAAATCCCTGACCAACACATGCATAATTAGGCATACATGCATATTGAACCGTGTAAGAACTAAACCATGAAAACAAAAACTAAAGATAGATTTTAATCCTATATTATCTACTAATAGAAAATAGTTTTGTAACATTATATCTCATATTGATTCTATATAACCTTCATATACTAAAAATTATATGAATTTGAATCTTTTTCATGATCCTTTAATTGCTAAAAGGACACTCATTTTACTTCTTTGGATTCAGAATGCTAGGGAAGTTCTACCTTTATTGGGAGAAATACAACAATTAGATTTTCACTTGTTAATTAATAAGATTACTTGTCTTTCATGTAAAGGGATAAAATTCGTAATATCATTAATTTAATATATTAATGATAATAAAGCCACAATTGTACTCCAATAAGGTCATGTATAATAAACAAAATCCTTTTTGTCATAAATTTATCATCACATGAATTCAGACTCAAAAGACTATGTTATTTTGTGATTTATTTTCCTTTTACATTATAAAGCAATTCTAAAAAATCTCATAAATGAAATCCATAATATGATCTAAAAAGATCAAAACATGTGAATAATAGTAAATTTATAAACTGAAACACTTTATGCTTATAGAAAAATAGTTCCAATTAATAGGAAAGAAGGAATCTTTGATGTTACTTGTGTTGTTTTTGAAATTTAACACTAAGTTGTTGAAAAAATGATTTCTTTAACTTCCTTGCGTTTACCCCAAAACCTCCTCAAAATTCCATTTCTAGGTCATATAACATGCAATTTGGTGATTCTAGGTACATTTAGACAAATATCACATGATAAATATCATCGAAACAGACGCTAGATCACTTTCTTTAGAGAAGAACAAAGCTTGTTCAGATACATAGAAATAAGAACCCTAGCTCAAAGGCTCCTCAAACAAAGCTCCATCCTCCCACACTTGCGTGTACCACCTTCAACTAGGTCAAGAAAGAAAAAGGGAAAATAATTTGGAAGAAGAAGCTAAGGTTGCTGCCATTGTTTCTATAGAATTTCACCCAAGAGGGTTGAGAAGAGATAAAAGAGGTGAAAAGATGAGAAAGAGAATAGGAAGCTATATTGAGTATCTTATAGGTTAGGATATGATTTCTAGGATGGATCTTAAAAAATCAACCAAGATCACCAATAAGAAAAAAATGTTCTTCAAACTCATCCTCACTACCTATACAATGAAGCTAAATATGGTATAATGTTTCAATAATCAGAGTAATACAGAGTGATAATTATGTTTACCCTAAATTTTCAAGAAAGTACTAGAAAACATCATAATTCAGACCACTACTTAATAGTAGATTCGACTAATGGGCCTAGTCATACTGACTTGGCCGATAATGAGGTTGTCTAGCGACCTCGTGTATACTAATAGGTGAACTTCTAGTCAGTATGACTAGTCACTAGTAAACTGACTATCGACTCGACCAACAATGGTACCAAGCATCACCCTGTGATAGCAATAGTGTACCTAGCTAGTTGTTCGATCAGACTAGTTGTCTCGATAGTAGTAGTGGCCAACTAGTATCATGAACTCAGCTAAAAAATAGAGATTAAGCCCAAGATGTCACTAACTACTATGTGGATGGATTATTCGGTCCACTAATCACCCGAATCAGTCAACTAGGGGCTAAAAACATGGAAATGACCTATTGGAGGCCATCTAAACCTCATGATTATCAAAATCCTAACATGTATGAAATTCATCCAAACATGTCAAAAATCTCTGATAAGCACCCAAGTATGAAAGTCAAATGTTTTTGTTAATAACATTATGTTGTTCTTTTTGTTTTCTTTGTAACTAAATTATAATATGGATTGGACATAAACCCATTTGGACTAGCATTTTAATGGTTATAACTTGGGTATGAACCTTAAAATTTTGAAATTTTCTCTTGCTATGGCCCGACCAAGGCCCAACTAGCTATAGTCAGCTCATGTTTAAGTTTGATATGGTAAGCTGATCTAATGCTCATCCTAGGCAGATATAATAGAAACCAACATTGCAAAAGGGATATTTCTCAACAAAGCTATGATGTGTTATAGCTAGTGCCAAATCAACATAGCTCATCATCATGAAATCATCAACTATGTAGCTCAACACTTTGTGGAATGACAATGCATGATACGGTTGGTCACTCGACATGAGCTTTAGGTTAATTATTTAACCAATGTTTCATAGGAGAAAATCAAAGTAGTGCACTTTTGAAAAAAATATTATAAGTATAGCACCTTGGTAAAAATAATTCCTCATATAGCATACTTTTATGAGAAAAGCCACACAAAGTGTTGTTTTTCTGATCAAATTAGTGTGCAGTCCCTAAAGCTTTCGATCAAAAGATGGACAAAAATAGAAAAAACAAAAACAAAGAAAAAAATGACAAGTCATCCACATTTTTACTAAAACTTCCATTCTAAGTGTCATTTCAGAGTAGTCTATATTGAGAACTATTTCACATAGGTGATACTCAAATTTTTTCCTCAAAGCATCAAACCAATTTATTTTTTTTGTCTTTTCATTTTTGTCTAATAATATTTAATAACTATAATGAATTAAGAGGTATACGAACAACAAGTTGTGTCGCCAACTCCTTCAACAATTAATCAATATTTTAACACTGACGGAACAAACTTCCATTGAACTTGTAAAGAACCAAGAAATGATTTCGAGGATACTTGTGTGAAACTGCCACGACAAAAGATTTCATGATTTAATCTTTGCGATAGTTCAAAAGCATAATATTTTGTTTGCCACTACCAAACGCAACCCCATAATGTAATCATGCCTTGTCCAAAACAAATTAATTCACCTAACAATCTATCTACTTTAGGACAAACTATAGACCGGGTTTTTAACCTAAGATAGTCTAAATATAGGAAAATGATATACAAACGACCTCAACGGGACGAATAACTAGAAGACCGCATGTTGTTTTCCTCCATTTGTCTTCTCACACACTCCTCCTGTGCTTTCCCACATTTACAAAAAATCCCCCCAACCCCCCACTACCGTCTTCCTCATTTCCCTCTCTTCCACATCCTCGCATCCTCCTCGCGCTCTTCCTCTCCTCGCCCGTGATTTTTCCCTACTTCATTTACCTCCACCTCTCCTCACCACGTTCTTCCCTCTCGTCTTCCACCTCCCTCATCCCCTTCCCTCTCCATGGCTCCCTTCCTTGTCTCCCTTCATATGGCTCACCCCCTTTCTGCTCCGTCATTGTACTCCTCCTTGCCCTACAAGAGGGACGGTATTGGAGGAGCAAATATGTTGTCGAGCCATGGTAATGGCACATCGGCCAAAAAGGTTTGTGATCCTATTATGAGTTTACTTTAGTAAGTAGCTAAGAACTCATCCTACCCTTGTTTCTGATTAATGGTTCACCGACTATAAAATAACATGCTAGGGTCTGTTATGCACTTACATGCTAGGGTTTCGCCAATTTTAGTACCAAAGTGGCATGCCCGTTTAGGGATTATTAGTCGTAACCTAATGTAATCTTGTTTTCCATAGTACCCATGTTCAATACATAATAATGCAATAACAACCCCCCTTTGTGAACTTGAATTAATATGTGGTCGTTATACCAAGTTAACCTGACCAACCCGCTGCCAAGTTCCAAGTTAATTACACAATGACTATGTGGCATGACTTTTACCCATACACATTGTTACTCCATGCTCAGCCTTTGTCATGAACTTAGCACAACATTTAGTTGGTTAACACATCCCAATAACTATTACCTTTACCTCTCATGTTGTGCATTTTTTAGCTCTTAGGTATTCAGTTATTGTCTACCGCTAATTGTTTGTATCAAGTTCATTTAACAAGTTAATTAGGAAGCAACTATGTGGCATGGTTTTTATGCAAGTCAATAAGCAACATTTCTCCTTCTTTCCCACAAACATTGTTACTTCGCACTCACCATGTGTCATTAACATAGCACAACAATTAGTTGCTTATCACATCCCGATAATTGTTACCTTTAACTATCATGTTGTTCATTTCTCAGTCCTTAGGTAGTCTGTTATATTGTTTCCCGCTAATTGTTTGGGCAAATTTCTTTTAACAAGTAGCACATGCACCTAAATCAACCTTACCCTTTACCTTTTTAGTTCAACATAATTCCTTCTATTATTGTTTTTCACTCATTACTTGTTTGACGTGGTTACCTTAATTTATTGGTACATATCCCAGTTGTGCAGGAGAATTGTTGCCACGTTTCATGAGTGAAATAAGGACTCCTTACCATTTGCCATTTGTTTACATGCCATTTAGTCTTTTCCATTTGTGCACAACAATTACTGGCAAGTTTCTTGCTTATTCAACAACTCATTATCATTTAGCAATTTTTTAAGTTCTATATGTGTCCTTATTTTTTTGTATGTTTTATCCCCAACCTTTCCTTGTTGTTATAGTTTAGATTACTGTGGGTTTTATACACTTTAAATAAGGTTGCATGGTGTTTTCATTGGTAATGCACACATGCATTTACCATCCCTACAAACCTACTTAATTAGTTACACAATTTTCGTTTTACATGTTGTCCCATTAACACAATAACATACCACTACTTAGCAATTCTCATGTTGTTTTTTATACATGTGGGTTTAGGGTTTTATACACAACATTTACTTGCTCAACACACATATCATAGCAATTCTCATGTTGTTACATTTAATTCTTATGTTGTACGTTGCTTAGCTCTTTGGTAGACTGTTATTGTCTAATGTAATTAGCACATGAACCTAAACCAACCTTACCCTTTACCTTTTTTACTCCAGCATAATTCCTTCTGTTATTAGTTTTCCCTCATTACTTGTTTTCTGCAGTTACCTTAATTTATAGTTACATAACCCAATTGTGCAGGAGAATTTTTGCCATGTTTCATGAGTTACTTAAGTACTCCTTACCATTTCCCATTTGTTTCCTTTCAATTTACTCTTTTCCATTTGTGCACGACAATTCCTGGCAAGTTTCTTGCTTAATCAACAACTCATTATCGTTTAGCAATTGTTTTTTCTTGTATGTTTTAACCCCAACCTTTCCTTGTTGTTATAGTTCGTATTGTTGTGGGTTTTATACACTTTATATAAGGTTGCATGGTGTTTTCATTGGTAATGCACACATGCATTTACCATTCCTACAAACCTACTTACATAGTTACACAATTTTCATTTTACATGTTGTCCAATTAACACAGTAACATACCACTACTCAGCAATTCTCATGTTGTTTTTTCTACAAGTGGGTTTAGGGTTTTATACACATCATTTACTTGCTTAACACATCCCAATACCTGTTACATTTAACTCTCATGTTGTACGTTTCTTAGCTCTTGGGTAGTCTGTTATTGTCTATTGCTAATTATTTGGGGGAAATTATTTTAACAAGTAGCACATGCACCTAAATCAACCTTACCCTTTACCTTTTTTAGTCCAGCATAATTCCTTCTGTTATTAGGTTTACCTCGTTACTTGTTTGCAGCGGTTATCTTAATATCTTGTTACATAACCCAGTTGTGCAGGAAAATTGTTGCCACATTTCATGAGTTAATTAACGACTCCTTACCATTTTCCATTTGTTTACTTGCCATTTAGTATTTTCCATTTGTGCAAGACAAAATCTTACAAGTTTCTTTCTTAATCAACAACTCATTATCGTGTAGCAATTGTTTAAGTTCTATACGTGTCCTTGTTTTTTCTTGTATGTTTTATCCCCAACCTTTCCTTGATGTCATAGTTCAGATTGTTATGGGTTTTATAAACTTTAAATAAGGTTGCATGGTGTTTTCATTGGTAATGCACACATGCATTTACCATCCCTAAAAACCTACTTAATTAGTTACACAATTTTCCTTTTACATATTGACCAATTAACACAATAACATACCACTGTGCAATAATTCTCATGTTGTTTTTCCTACAAGTGGGTTTAGGGTTTTTTACATAGCAGTATTATGTTGATGTCTCCTGCTAATTGTTTGAACCAAGTTCTTTTAGCAAGTAGCACATGCACTATTCAGCAATACCATACCATTATTAAGGAAATTTTACCATGTTATGTTGTTTGCTAACATTCCCTTAGTTTTGTCTTCACTATTAGTATGCTTTGCTACACTGTACGTCAGCTTCGCATGAGTTATTTTCCCTATGTCCAACGTTGTTTACATTCATATTCTCAGTTTCCATTTGTGCAGAAGTTCTGTTGTGAAGTGTCCTGATTGGTTAACAACTCATTATGTGCGTTCTTGTTTTCTTATATTTTGTTTTGCATCAATCGTACTATGTGTGTTCTTGTTTTCTTACATTTTGTGTGTCGAGCTTTCCTTTCTGTTAGACATTCTGATTCCTCTAGTTTTTATACACTTTACCTCAGGTTCGCAGGAGTTTTCCTTTTAAATGTATATATGAGTATACGATTCCTACATGACTAATTCTAACTCACACAAATTCCTTTTTACACACGGATGCATTATGACATTAGCATTACTACGCTACATCAACATGCTTAACCTCCTAGTTTGCTATTACTTTACATGTTCAACACATAGTACTTTCACTTATTCCAGCTATTAGTTCCTTTTTTGTTTTAGGTTCCTTGCACTCATTACCTTCTTAAATGTCTTAGAATTCGGAAGTGGTTGTCATTGATTTGAACCAAGACCCAGAGTCGCAGTGTGTTCAGGTCAATGAAGTCATCACCATAGATGAAGGCTTCAATGTCGCTCACGATTCACAGTCAGCTCACATTGTGGTGCTGATAGAGAATGATATAGGGCATTCATCTACAAGCCAGACCCAAACTAATGTCCTGAATACACCCAATAAAATAGCAAATTCTGATAACATACAAACACCTGAGATAGGTCTGCAGTTTACAAGTACATATCAAATGAGGCAGTTCTATGAGGTGTATGCAGACACTTCTGTATTTGGTATCGAAATATCGCACTCATATAAGGATAGACATTGTGACGTGACCTCAAGGATCACATTCTCTTGTATCAAGGGTGGGAAGCCACTTGACAACTACAAGGATTCTCTATACCAGTACAAGCCAATTGCACGTACATAATGCAAATCTTATAACAAGCTGAAACGAACAATATTAGGGGACTACCAGATTTCTAATGTTAACCTCCAACATAACCACCAAATGCCTCCCATACACATGCTTAGGCATCTCCCATCCAAGCAGAAAATACTAGTAGATGTTCAGAGACACATTGATTTCAACGATGCATCAGGCATTGGTGCATCAAAAACTATGTCATCCTTAGTATGTGAAGTTGGAGGTTATGACAAACTTTCCTTCACACAACATACCCTACGAATAGATATGAAATGCCATTTGCACCATTCGTAGGGATTAACCATCATGGTCAGTCCATCTTGCTCGGATGTGGACTACTATGTAAAGAAACAACTGATAATTATATTTGGATTTTCGAAACTTGGATACAATGCATGGGTGAGCACATTATTCCTCAGGTTTTATCAGTAAGTTTCATAAATATTCATGTACTGCAACTTACGACCTGCAGTTTGTAGACTGCTACGCGTACTGCTATGTTTATGCTTAACTATTGAAGCTGGTTATGTAACTTTCTTGTTAAACAAATGTATAATCTCTTTCACTAACACGTCTGTTGCACAACACTTTGTCCTTTTCATTTAATTTCTCTATACATGATGTTGTACACCCCTATATTTTTTATGTTTGGCATTCAAAGATTATCTAGGCGAACCACTTATATTCTGTTACATCTGTGTACACATGCATAATTGTCATAAATGACGTAGTCCTCTTTAATATGTATGTAATATATCTGTTATTCTGTTGTTTGTTTGTCTAATTTCTAGTTGATTCAACACCTACCCCCATTCTGTACATTTTAGTTTGCCAAACGACCACCTTATCCACAACTAACACAGTTCTGCACACATGTCCTTCCATCTGCCCAGCTGCACAACTATCATCCTCTATATGATACCCCACCAACTACCATCACAGGTTACAACATAGCATCCCATGCACAGAATAAATGCTCAATTAACTACTTCTCCCACCTCAGTTGTGTTATTCTTTTTTAATTGTACTCATGTAGTCCACCTAAGGGCATCTTAACTGATCAAGCACAACCTATAATAAACGATATTCGGTCTGTCTTTCCTAATGCAAGGCACTGTCTATGCCTTTGGGACATTATGAGGAAATTGCCTGACAAGTTAGGTAAAAATTCAAATGCTTCACAACTTATTAGGAATGTTATATACAAAAGCCCATCCATTGAGGCTTTTGAATAGAATTGGGAAGCCACAACACTATCATGTAAGACAAATCAATAAGGGTGTCTATGTCGTATGTATCAATTGAGAAAAATGTGGGTACCTGCATACGTTGATGACTTTTTCTGGGCCGACATGAAAACCACTCAACGGAGTGAGTCTATAAATTCTTTCTTCGACAATTATGTAAACTCCAAAAAATAGCTGAAACAATTTGTCAATCAATATCAACAGGCACAAGAAGCACATCTGGAGGCAGAGCACCATGCCGATTATGATGATATATACAAGGTTGTTCAATTACAGACTAATTTTCAGATTGAGATAGATGCTAGGAACGTTTACACCCATAACATGTTCAAGAAATTCCAAACCGAGTTACAAAGAATGATGTATTGCGAAGCTGTCATATTGAATAATGTATCGACATTATCAGCTTTCAATGTTAATGAGCAATGCAGGGTGTGCATATCTGAAACCGAATCCAGCCTTGTTCAAAAATAGTATGTAGTCACATATGACTCAGCCCAAGACAATGTGTTGTGTAGTTATCATTCATTTGAGTGCAAAGGCCTAATGTGAAGACATTCTCTTTGCGTTCTTATCAGGAATTGCAGGGCAGATAGGTTGCCCATGCAGTATGTATTAGCTAGGTGGAGGAAGGACACCACAAGAGATTTTAGTATTGCTGCTGCAAAACAAGCATGTATGAGTACAGAGTCGTCCGCAAGAGCCAAAGATATCGCTAACCTGTGCCAAACATTCATTACCACAGCCAGGATTTCTGAGAACAACTATAATAATGTTAGGAAGGAAGTTCTCATGGCAATATAGGCTTGAAAAATAGAGCAAAATCTCCATCCTAATCCCAGTGTAAGTACATCATATAATTTTTTTAGAATTATATTCTACACTTTCCGTCCATTATTTGTAACATGAAAATTGTCCCCCCTGTTGTAATGTATACAATTTTTAATGCTCTGCTACTTTCGTTATTTATTCTTATGTCAGTTCACTTGTTTCATTCTAGTTTGGACATGCACAATTCTAACAGATTATATGTCCATCCTCTTGCCCCTGATATGAATTTCACTCAAATTGGTTGATATGTTATTACCTAGTTTAATTTTATATGTCCATAGTCCAATGTACCTGTACTATATACTACCAATGTAAGTACAACATATACCTTTTCTAGAATTATATTCCACACTTTCTATCCATTATTTGTAATATGATAACATTTACCCCTGTTGTAATATATACGAATTTTAATGCTCTGCTGCTTTTGTTATTTGTTCTTATGTCAGTTCACTTGTTTCATTCCATTATGGACATCCAAAATTCTAACAGGTTGTATATCCATCCTCTTTCCCCTGATATGCATTTCACTCAAATTGATTGATATGTTAGTACCTTGTTTAATTTCATATGTCCATAGTCCAACGTACCTATACGATACACTACCAGTGTAAGCACATCGTATGCTTTTTTTAGAATTATATTATACACTTTCCGTGCATTTTTTATAACATGGAAACCTTTTTCCCGACTGTAATGTATACAATTTTTAATGCTCTGTTGCTTTCGTTATTTGTTCTTATGTTAGTTCACTTGTTTCATTCCATTCTGGACATCCACAATTCTAACAGGTTGTATATCCATCATCTTGCCCCTGATATGCATTTCACTCAAATTGTTTGATATGTTAGTACCTTGTTTAATTTCATATGTCCATAGTCCAATGTACCTTTATGATACACTACTAGTGTAAGTACATCATATACTTTTTTAGAATTATATTCTACACTTTCTGTGCATTATTTGTAACATGAAAACATTTTCCCCTGTTGTAATGTATACAACTTTTAATGCTCTGCTACTTTCATTATTTGTTCTTATGTCAGATCACTTGTTTCATTCCATTCTGGACATCCACAATTTTAACATGTTGTATATCCATCCTCTTCTCCCTGATATGCATTTCACTCAAATTGGTTTATAGGTTAGTACCTTGTTTAATTTTGTATGTCTATAGTCCAACATACCTTTACGATACACTACCACTGTAAGTACATCATGTACTTTTTTTCGACTTATATTCTACACTTTTAGTGCATTATTTTTGACATGAAAACCTTTTCCCCTGCTGTAATGTATACAAATTTTAATGCTATGCTGCTTTCGTTATTTGTTCTTATGTCAGTTCACTTGTTTGATTACAACATGGACATCCACAATTCTAATAGGTTGTATATCCATCCTCTTCCCCCTGATATGCATTTCACTCAAATTGGTTAATAAGTTACTACCTTGTTTAATTTCATATGTCCATAGTCCAACATACCTTTATGATACACTACATATGTCTATTTTCATGCACCTAATAATTTTCAACATCGGGTCACATTTCTCCAAAACACATCATAACCATGTTCTATCTATAAATATTGCTGATTATATTATTTCGTTTCATGTGATTTTATAGTTATAAAAATCTATAACTGTCTCTAGTTATCATAACATCAAGCATCTTTTGTTCATTTCTATTCAATGTTTTTTGTTTGTTGTACAAAGCCACTTTTTAAATATGTTTTACTTGCAATTCAAAGGTACCAATCCACTCTTCTGACGATGTTAATGCCATCAAAGACCCAATCACTACAAAAAAGATTGGAAGGCCTCCCTCTGTTTGAAAAAAAAGTTGGAAAGAAATGCAATATGTCAAGAAAACATCATCTGCAACTGCTCAAACTACTACAGAAATGGCTTATAACGTCACTTTTAAAGGCGTCAGTTGTATAAATACACCGACACCTAAAACCTAAAGTGTCAGTTTAATAAAAAAATCGACATCTATCTGTGAAGGGCGACCAGACACGGGTATCGCTTTTATTCAGTGTCGAGTCCCTAATAATAAACCGACGCCTAAAATTAACCGCCAAATCCAAAATTTCCAGTGAAAAAAATTACCTCCAAAATTTAACATATGGCGTCGGTTATTAACTATTAAACCGACGACGAAAGGTTATTCGCGAGACAGAAATTGGGCACATTTTGGTTGTCGATTTTACTATAATGACCGACACTTATGGCTTTTCCCACGTTGTTCCCGGGAAATTTTTCACACCCTTTGAGCGTCAGTTTTTGAAAGAAACTGACGACTATGGTCATTAATCGAGAACAATTTTTTTAATCAGCATATGTAGATAGACGTCAGTTTTTTTCTATTAAAAACCGACGACTATCATTGATCATATGTGTTAGTTTTTGTGCTGTACCCAACACCTATAATTTTATGTGTTGGTTTGTTTGAATAACCGACACCTATTATTAACTTAATAGCACCCACACGACCTAGCTAGACTCTTCCTT
Source organism: Alisma plantago-aquatica (assembly GCA_963693085.1). Lineage (NCBI taxonomy): Eukaryota > Viridiplantae > Streptophyta > Magnoliopsida > Alismatales > Alismataceae > Alisma > Alisma plantago-aquatica. The sequence continues at coordinate 621,800,419 of OY856415.1, read as the reverse complement.
CTCTGTTTCATTCTCACGATTGAGAGCTTTAGTCTGGCGATTCTGCTGCTCCACCGCTGCTCGCTGCCACTGCCTCCACGCCATCCGCCTTCACTTCTCAGGTTGCAGCCTCCACTGCCGCCACGCCGCCGCCTCTGCTGGACACCTATTTCTCACCGTCACCGCGCGATACCCGCCGATCGCCCTCACTTCTCATCGTCGCCACTCAACACCTGCTCGCCGCCGCTGCCTCCACTCGATAGAGGAGGTACCCTCTTCGCTTTCTCCCTCTCTTTTGCTTGCTCAGGAAAAGGTTGGCCGCTGACTAGCCCTGTCATTCTACCCTTGGATTTTTGCTGCCCGATCCTCTGCCTAGAAGAAACATGAGGAGGTCACGACCATGTGGGCCTCCACCTCTTCTTCTTCCTGCTCCCTCTCCTTACCAAATGGATTAAAGCAAGGCCATGACCATGTGGGCTACTCACGGCCGTGGATGTGTTGGCCGACCATGGCCGTGCTGGCCAGCACAGCCGTGGTAGGCCAATACAGCCACGGTCGTGGCCAGCCCACACGGTCGGGGCCTTTCTTTTATCCATTTGGTAAGGAGGGAGTAGGAAGAAGAAGATACATTTTCAATTAAATACTAATGCTTGACCTAATTCTATAAATTTTGATGCATGTTGAATTAAGATATTAAAACCCTAATACACATTTCACCATAATCTTGAATTAAGTATATTGCTGAAATCTTGTGATCAATCTATGTAAGATATTAAAACCCTATTGTTAAATCTCTGATTTTGTAGTGATGTGTCACCCTAACATCTACATGAATCCCTATTGTATGATGTAGATTGATGATAATGCATGAGCTAGTTTGAAATTTTGAAATCAATTATGAATCTCTCCATCCATAGGTCATACTAATTTATGTGTAATCTTTATCTTGATGATGGACATGCATGGAGACTCAAAATGTTGAAATCAATGTTATAGAATGACAACACATGTATTTGTTGGCCTAGAAACCCGTCCAAGATTTACTCATTAGGAGTAAATCTTAGATAGTCCCCGGTATGGGACTGTTCTTGAACACCTAATCTCACTTAGGATGTAAGTGTATAATGTGTATTTGGTTTTCAAGAAAATTCCGGTAGCATTTCCCTGTTTGTTCTCTAAGTACATATGTACTTGGAGAACAACGGGGAAATGCTGCTGAAATTTTCTTGAAAACCCAATACACATTATACACTTACTAGTGAGATTAGGTGTTCAAGAATGGGATAGGTGGTACACATTTATTATATATAAGAATGACATCACATATATTTGTTGGCCTAGAAACCCATACAAGATTTACTCAAGATTTACTCATTATGAGTAAATCTTGGATAGTCCCCAGTTTGGGACTGTTCTTGAACACCTAATCTCACTTAGGATGTAAGTGTATAATGTGTATTTGGTTTTCAAGATAATTTCGGCAGCATTTCCCCATTTTTTCTCTAAGTACATATGTCCTTAGAGAACAACAGGGAAATGCTGCTGAAATTTTCTTAAAAACCAAATACACATTATACACTTACTAGTGACATTAGGTGTTCAAGAATGGGATAGGTGGTACACATATAATATGTATAAGATTGACAACACATGTATTTGATGGCCTAAAGTTTTAACCATATGCAAAAACTCTAATCTGTTAACCCTAGACCCTAGGTGATGTGGTATCTACCTCTAATATCATGGTTTCAACGCTTATTTGCCAATCTAATAGATGCGAAGAATTTGAGGTGGCATGCAGATGTTAAGAAAAATAATGATGGGATCATATGACATGCGTCTGATTCCCCACAGTGGAAGAACATTGATCTATTGTACCCTGAATTTTGTGAAGAAGTCAGGAATCTAAGACTTGGGCTTTGTACAGATGGGATGAATCTGTATGGGACATTGAGCAGCCATCATAGTATTTGTCCAGTCATGCTTGTTATATACAATCTTCCTCCCTGGCTGTGTATGAAAAATAAGTACGTATTTCTATCGTTGTTGATATCGGGCCCTAAACAACCTGGAAATGATATCGATGTTTATCTTGAACCTCTGATTCATGACATAAAGAAACTCTGGGGTGAAGGTGTGATGACCTATGATGCTTCACGAAGAGAGACATTTCGTTTGCATGCTATGTTGTTTTGCACTATTAATGACTTTCCAACATATGAGAATTTGTTTGGATATAGTGTCAAAGGAGCTAAAGTGTGTCCTATATGTGAAGAGAACACTGATTCAACAAGACTAAAACATGGTGGTAAGACTGTATATCGCGGTCATCGAAGGTTTCTTACAAAATTCCATCTGTATCATAGGAAGCGCAAAGCATTCAATGGATTGAATGAGGAACAAAGTGCACCTAAACCTATACCAGGGGAGGTTGTTTATGAAAGAGTAAAAGACTTTGTCAATGAATTTGGTAAGAGATCACAATGTACTATGGCCACACGGAGTAACAAATCTTTATTCAAGAAGAAGTCAATATTTTGGGATCTTCCTTATTGGAGTTCTTTTACAGTCAGGCATTGTATCGATGTCATGCACGTTGAGGAACAAGGTGACTTGTATATTTTACACAACATGGATGAAGTGAGTGTTTATATCGAGGAACATACTAATTTCATCAAGAGATAATATCCTCGAGCCAATATAATGTGGCTTTCTACAGAGCATAAGAAGACATTTATTAAGTGGTTTGAAGATAAAGTCTTACATCAACTATCTCAAACACCAGATGATATTACTGAAACTATCAAATGTCTCACCTTTAAACTAAAATTGAATGTTATGTCTTATGAAGGGTATGACATTAATGGATTCACATATTACACAAAGCATCAAGATGATAAGAGTGTCGTCCAAAACAGTGGGGTCACCCTTCAAGTGTCGACAATGTTTTTTGCAAGTGCAAAGGATAAGAGTCCACGTGAAGCTAAAATATCATATTACGGTGTCATTGAAGACATATGGGAGTTTGACTACATAGATTTCAGAATTCCGCTCTTCAAATGTAATTGGGTTGATAACATCAAAGGAGTTATAGTGGATGAATTGGGTTTCACTTTAGTGAACTTTGAAAAGATTGGCGAGAAGGGTGAACCATTCATATTGGCATCATAGGAGAAACAAGTATTTTATATTGATGATCCTACAAATGATAAATGGTCGGTTGTTCTTCACGGTAAAAGATAGTTCATTGAAGATCCTATAGATGAAGAAGAGTACTATGATAAGTATGATGACTCTAGTCCATTCTCAGTTGGGTTGCCAATACCAACAAATATTGAAGCTAATGATGACTTGTATGTGCGCGGAGATCACAATGAAGGATTGTTAATTGATAAAAAATCGCAATATTAGAGGCATTCTTACATTTTTTATATGTTTTATTTTTCTGAATGTGAACTTTACAATGTGACTTTTACAATGTGAATTACTTTACAATGTGAATTACTTTACAATGTGAATGTGCACTTTACAATGTGAGCTTTACAATATGAATTACTTTACAATGTGAATGTGAACTTTCAGATGGCTAAGCATTCTCCTGATGACCGTGTTGATGATTACCGTGAGGGTGAGGACATCAATGCGCCACCTTACAATGTAAGTTTTAAAAATATATCATATATTTATATCTACATATCCATTTATAGTTATATCCCATAAGTGTGTTTATTTTGTCAAATTTTAGGTTGATGATGCACATGTACCCTCTGAAGCACTTGAGGCACTTGATGAGCAGCACCAAAAAGTTGACAAGAGAAGGGGCATCACTATGATGAAGAAGTTAATAGCACAAAGGGGCAATGGACCCAAACTTGTTGTGGATTTTGATAATGCAGAAAATGCAATTTGAGTGAATCGCAATTCGTTTGTTTCATATCTTGGGTATGTTACTTGTAGCCATTGCGATTGTAAGATAGATTTTTGGCATAAAGTTCCTAAGGGGAAGAAAGGCGTAATATGGAAGGATTTATGCATGAGTTATTATTAATTTGCAATTCTATTTTGTAGATTACTAATTTTTTGGATACTAGTTAATAGCCATTCTATTTTATAGAGTATATTTGAATTGGATGAAAAGCTACATTGTAAATGCATGATGCAACATTGTGGGAGAGTCATAAGGAACTATAGGCCAAATCTCACCCAAGAATACATAAAAGAAGGTGACAAGAGGAAGAAGATAGCCACTGAATAGTGGAACTTCCTAGACCAAGAAGAATGGGATGCGTTTGTTGCTTCAAGACAAACTGATGAATTCAAGGTATTAGGCGTCTCTCCCAATTTAATTAATATATTTTGTATTCACCTATTCAAGATTAACATTTAGTGTTACTAACCAAATCATTAATGTGCATACTAACTAGGCCCTCAGTGAGGCACAAAAAGCAAGGCGTGCACTGAATGTGCATGACCACACAATGGGTCCAAAGGGGTATGCAGGCATTCACCAAAGACTACAGGATGAGTCTACTGCTCAGTCTGCTGCTACTCAAGAGTCCTCTACTATAGGTACCACACCTCTGCCTCACCATGATGTCTAGATAGATGGGAGGCAAAATAAGAAGGGAGAAATAAGGAAGCCCGCAAATGCTGAGGCAACTGCAAAAATGGTAAAATACAACTCTTAGAGCAATCATTCGAATATTGATTATTTGTGGTGTTTACTTAATTACAAATTTTTGTTTTGGAGATTAGCGGGAGCTGCATGAGCTGAGGAAACAAGGCAAGTTCATCCCTGAGGGCACATGGGATGAATTGATAGTTGCTCTGGGTAACCCATAGCATCCTGGACGTGTTAGGGCTGCAGGCGCTAGTGTGGGCATCAAAGCATTCTTTGGGACATCCCAGTGCAAACATGTCCCAAAAGCGGGACTTTCATAAGAAGAGGTAACCTATTCTGTCTTTATAATGTTATTGTAAAAGAGAATTCAATAATCAGAAGCTAATGTTTCTTTTATCCATGTATAGGTAGATAGATAGTTGATAGGAAACTCGAAGAAGCAATGAGCAAGTGGCAGGCATCTCTGAATGCCACTCAGTAGACAGTACCTATGGCGTCCCGCTATACTCCTACTGCATATGTTAGGAGTAATCCTATAGAACCACCACCTAGCACATCCGCTGTAAGTATTTTTATGACATAGTAACTAGTATTTTCAAGATGATATGTTTTCAAGATAATATGTATATATGTATATAACATTCTTTAGACAAAAATTTGTAGGGGTTGAAGCCATGCCGTCTAAAAAGTAAAGAATTTTTAATTGCAGAGGCATCGACTTACCCATCCCTACCAGGGGAAATGTTTCATGGGTCTCCATTACCAGCTGGTTGGGTTCGTGTGAGCCCGGTACGTCTATTCCCTAATTGGATGGATCTTGCACTGCCATATGCCCACCCAGATTGTGAAACGCTTGGTGAGGCAGAAGGCGGAGTGATATTGTGGCCAAAAGCAGATGTCCTCTATACTGAAATTGTATGGTAAATTTACATTATGTTAAATTGTTAGTGTGTGTATATGATGTCAATTGATCTGAAATTATATATATATATATATATATATATATATATATATATATATATATATATATATATATATATATATATATAGGTTAAAAAGAAGACACCCAGAGCATTTAGGCCTCCACCTCCTACATTACCAAGTTGGGTTCCACAGGACCTACCTGTCCCGTTAGGTCCTAATTGTAAGGGTATGGAAATATGGTTAGGCGAACATGATATAAATTTCCCTATAAGTGTTTCTATAGATGTGGATGTTGCAGGTCAATCATACGAAAGCAACCTATTTATACAAGATATTTTGGAGTTGTTTCGATATGATTGGCTGATTACATCTGTGATAGAGATATGGATAAGGTGAGATCTTCTTTATACATCCATATACCTTGTGTAGGATCTGGTGATCTGGTTTCTTATTTATTAATGCATATGTAATACATGTTTTGCAGCTACTTAGACAAGATATGTGCATATTTTTTATTCAAACATGTAGGATTTTTGATTCCATCTTTGATTAGTTTAGTAGCTAAAGACCCTCCGTCAGTTCAACAATACTGCTGTGATTCTTTTACAAATTTTGGTCAAAATAAGAAGACGGTGATAATAGCTCCATTCAATGTGGAGTAAGTTTACTTTGCTTATAATTTAGACTTAAGAAAATTACATTTTTATTGTGGATTTTAAGTTATTAATTTTTAACTTTTTTACCTCTAGTGGTATGTATTGGGAGTTACTAGTTATTATCCCTGAGACATTCACTGTCTATTATCTAGATCCTAAGGGGACTAAATTGAATTCAAAATATTGACACACAATGAAAATGGCATTATTCTGGTGAGAAATATTTCATTTTCATATCCGTTAACATATGTTATTACATTACTATTTAATTATGCAATGTACTGTGTTACATTAACATGTAGGGGTTTAGATGAGTTCAAAAAGGCTGGAGGAAAGGACCCCAGGAAAAAGAACCAGCCAATAATTTGGAAGAACGTGGAAGTAAGTTCCCGACTGCAATGTATATATTATTTATGTGAATAGTGCTTAATTAGTTGTATTTTTTAATATTTTGTATGTTTCAATTTATAGTGTGTTACACAAGACAACAGATGGGCATGTGCATACTATGTGATGCGATTTATGCACATGATTATCAAATATGCCGCAGTGGACATCGATACCATTCCTGAGGTATTATATATAGTCTCATTAATTAGATAATATGAAATATATCAATCTTATTTATATATTATTAACTATATATATACATCATTCTCTTTGCAGGTGTTTAAAACTGACCACACTACAGGAAATGCCTTACCAGATGTACATGCTCCCTATATGACAGAAGAATTAAATGATGTAAGAGAAGAATGGACAACAGTCATATAAGTAGTGGGGGTTTTAACATATAATTGGGATGTTTATAGCGAATAATGACTAAAGAATGATATTTTGTAAATGAATTTATAAATTATAATATGTGTGAATGTTTCTACATGTCTTAATGTTTCTACATGTGTTTGAATGTTTATACATGTGTGAATGTGAAAATGAATGAAACTGTTGGTTGCTATATGAATGTTTCTACATGTGTGAATGTGAAAATGAATGGAACTGCAAATTGGTACATGAATGATTCTACATGTGTGAAAATTGAATGGAACTGCAGGTTGCTAAATGTGTGGAAATTAATGTTGTTAATTTTGCAGGTTTGTGGCCTGTTGTTGGCTGATATCAATGGATGTCATAAAACCTACAGTTCATAAATGAACTGCAGGTTTCTCATCCTGTGACCAGCCACAACAGGCCTGCAGACTGATAAGAAAAAAAACATGAAATAGGCGTTGGTTATTTGTTTAAAACCAATGACAAATGATTATAGTGTCGGATAAATAATTATAACAGATGCCTAATGCATGTGATGTGGTGTCGGTTATCAATAATAAACTGACACTTATGGTTCTGGCATTGGTTTCCCTACTAGTAACCGACGTCGATTTCCCTAATGAGGTCAGGCACCACGATCGTGCTGGCTAGCACGGTCATTGCAGTGGGCCAAACACCACGGCCGTACTGGCTAGCACGGCCGTGGCAGTGGGCCAGACAACACGGTCGTGCTGGCCAGCACGACCGTGGCAGCGGGTGAGATGGCGTCAGTTATCACTAAGAAATCGACGTTGATAGTGCCCCAGATGGCGCCCTTTCTGTGGCGTGAAGGTTTATGGCGTCAGTTTCAAAACTAATAACTGACGCCTATACCCCCCTATTGGTGCGTTTTCGGTAGCACACGAAGGGTTGTGGCGTCAATTTGTGAACCGATGCCTAACTGTTGGCCTTTTAGTGGCGCCCACATAGGTGTCACATTAAAACTGACGCTAAAGGCCTCAAATAACCAACACTAAAGGTCGGTTATGTACTAGTAAAACAAAAACAAAGGGAAAGAATCTACAAAGCAAACCAAAATGCCAATCAACGCAAATACTTACAGTTGCGGTGCATGCCCTCCTCATCAAGCAACTACGCAACCAATGGATGCACCCCAACAAAATTACATTCCTTCGTACCTAGCATCTGCATGGCTGAAATTTTTGTCACAAAAAACATAGATTGTGTTTTTTTATCGCTTCTGATATTTTTCTGTCGTTGGTTGTGGAATTTTTGATAGTATACATTATGTAAACATATCTCAATGTATAGACATGTGTACTACAATTCCATCCAAAAAAAAGTGTAACATTCAATCAAAATTTTGTAACCATACCACATTGCCACAATTGATGCTTTATTCAGCTCATACAATGATATCAGTTTCATCTGCTTGTTTGTGCACTTGATTTACTTGCTCAATTTCTATTCTACCACATCCCCGCGACCTCAAACCAAGGGATTCATTGTGCAACAACATCTCACAATATAATTTATCATTATATGTGTGTTGTAATCTTTTTCAAAATCTAACGACAACTTTAACAATACCATCACACATTTATACATAATCGTAATGTATATCTCACTTGACAAATGGATTACAATAACACTCCATATGGGTATAACAACAAATGTATTGGTTGATTGAGTCCTTTTACCAAACAAGTTCATTATCGTTCCACGAAATTCCTCACACTTATTTCATATGTCAACAGACAAAGTTACTATGTGGCCATGTAACATCTCAACATTACCAACCCCCCATCTACATCAAACAAAACTCGATGCCTCATCAAAAATATACCCTCCCAGCAGCCACACGCCCATATGTTACACTGTTATTACCTCACTCTAGATAGTTATTACCATCCTTCCCACTTTTCTATCAACCTTTGCACACTACCATAGTTATTACCATGTTTGATCTATCCACCACATCCCCTTGTGTTATCATCATGTTCTTACCGCACGCTTGATAGTTAATACCTTACTGTTAACCAACCTTTTATGTTATTACACACTTGCTTTCAAGCCTTGTTAAAACTTCCATTCACTACAGTGACCGCCCAGTTATTACCTCATGCTAGTTTGTTACTTTACACCCCAACCCCTTATGGTATCCTCCTGTTATTGCCACATGCTGGTTACTTATAAACTTCCTCATTACCATGCTATTTCCACATGCTTGATTGTTCTGTCCAGCACAAACACTTGTTTTTTGCCCATTTTTGTACTTCAGCAATCATGTTATAACCTAACACGTTAACACCTTCGACCTACCAATGCTGAACCATTTTCATGCTCACACAATGTGTCCTCCTGCTCTTCACCTTTCATGCTTACTCCCACCAACCGCTCACTCATCAATTAACTCACTACTTTGGTTGCAATTTTAACAAAGTTGTAAGACTTTCAAAGCGCTCAGTAAATGAATAAAGAATATAATGGAACAACCTACTTTGGTGTCTACATAGGCAATCATGGCTTACCACAGAACATTATCAATCCTACATATACTGATACCATTCACTGTATTACATGAATATACCAACATTTTACTGAAAACTTATGCATTACCAACTAACTTGCTACAAAAAAAAATCAATCCGCATTACAAACTACATATACTGATGCATAATTATATACTTATTTACAAGGACTTCAATTTTCTATTACCACTAATGTGGTACTCACAACAACATATAACTAGTTGAGGGCATTTCATAGCACGCACCTCACCAACACATTATAACATTTTGCACTGATAATAAGAAATTCGCAAGTACGTTACAGAAGATCCCTTTATAGTATGTTGTAATCCTTCCAAATCTCTCTGTATGTACAGAGCAGTCCGATTAGTTTGATGCATATCCACACATGCATATCCAGAAAAACACATTCATTGCAGATTCTAACGTGCAGTTCTTTCACAAGTATGTACACAACCAATCTAGACAAACACATAAAACAGCAAAGCAGAACACAAAACTTTTTGCCAATCACTATTTTAGAGGAACTTACCCATGATATACTCAACAATTATGTGTTGCCAAACACTACATAATTATATATTAATTCTCCAGGACATTCATGTCTATTACTAGCTACCCGCTACACATTAACATATACATAACGCAGGCCATTCATAGTAAGGGCCACACATAATCACTTTACCCATGTTTAACAACGCACAAATTGATGTAGTACATACATAGTTGTCTGCACAGACACACAAACACTCTGATACCCATGTACATGTTATACTCACATTGGCATTCATATCACTGGTAAGTACCCAAAATTTATCAAGTCATTCACACAATACAAACATTTAAGGATGGGCTATCAGACAACCCATTCGTTAAAATACTTCTTCAAATTAAGTATCTCCATGGCATTGTTTCCTCGAAGCTGATGATATTCCTCACCATACGATTCTTCTATTCTTCGACCTATAAAAATACATTCCATCCACCGCATCACGTACAGACCGCAGTCGTTTGACCCAGCTGGTTTTTGGTCTGCTTTGTTGTCAAACACTATACTCCACTCATGTTCAATAACACCACTTATCTTTCTCAACAGGGTTTTTAGAGATGCAATCTGCATTATGGAATAATATAGTTTCAACTACCTAATAGTATCAATTACCAATTAAGATAAACATTATAAAGTGTGAACTTACCACAAAGACAATGTCATCGTTGTAAGCATCATTGGTGTTTGGCTTGTTATATCTCCTCACGGGCAACAGGCTACTATAGTGCAATATCTTCTTATATTCATGTGATACTACGAGCAAATGTCTGTGTCGGTGGCTAAGTAAGGGTAGGAGAATAACATTCACCCTCTTAATTTGTTCCCATCATTCGTAGCAATCTACATAAATGGCTTATAACGTCACATTTACAGGCATCAGTTGTATACAAAAATAGACGCCTAAGGTGTACAATGTTGGCTAAATACAAAACTGACATCTATAAGTGAAGAGCGCCCAGACACGGATATTGCTTTTAATTTAGCATCAGTTCATTAATAAGCAATCGACGCCTAAAATGGACTGCCAATTCCAATTTTTCCAGTAAAAAATATTACTTTTAAAATTTAACATACGACGTCAGTTATTAACTTAAAAACCGACGACTAAAGTTTTTTCGCGAGATAGAAATTAGCCACATTTTAACGTTAGTTGGCTTGAAATAACCGACGCCAATGGGTGTTCACGCGCTGTCCGCGCAAAAACATTTACACCCCTGTGGTGTCGGTTTTTATATGGAAACCGACGACTATTGTAATTAGCATTAGAAGTTTTTAATAACCTTCGTTGATGGTTAACTTTATAGAACCCACGCAAAGTCGACTCTTCCCCTTTCTCTATTTCATCCCCATGAGAATAGGTATGTCGATCAATTTTGTGTGCCGCCGCCCACCGTTGCTCTCCCTACTGCTCCGTGCTCGTGGCGCCACGCCGCTCCCTGCTACTACGTGCTCCGTGGTCACCGCTGTCGCCGCCCTCTACCTCTCTGCTTTCCCTCTCTACTCGTCGGTCGGCCTCCGCCGTCTCCCTCTCTGCTCACCGGCACCCCTCCATGCTCACTGATGCTCTTTGTGCTCGCCGGCTCTCTGCTCGCCCCTCCGCTTGCTCCCTACTCGTCCTCCTCCATCTTCTCCCTGCCCTCTGTCACCCAAGGTCAACCCCCTCTGCTCCCTGCCTTCCGTCTGCTCCCTGCCCTTCGTATTTACTTCTACTGATTTGTATTTACTTATCTACTGATTTGAATTTATATATCTACTGATTTGTATTTACTTATCTACTTATTTGTATTTACTTTTCTAATTATTTGTATTTACTTATCTACTCATTCAGTCATCTAATGATTTTGTATTCATTACATTATTTAAATTTAGGGCTTTGTATTTGTTCATCTACTTTTTAAAATTATTTAATCATCTACTGATTTATATTTGTTTATCAACTGAGCTGTACTTTTTTATCTATTACTTTATATTTGTTTATCTACTGATTATATATATTTATCTAATGCTCTGAGTTTACTGATTTAGATGTTTCTATTGTAAATCAACCTAGGATATGAACAAATCTTGTGCTTGCATATATTTATAAAATGTTAAAGGCAATTTTTGTCCTGGTTAGAAATCTTGGTATGTTTAACAAGATTCACACTCATTTTCTCTAAACCGCTATAAATTTATACAATCCCTTATGTCTTTGATGATATGAATGTTCAGCTAGGTATGCATGACATTCTTAGTTAATTTGAATGTGTGTGTTTTTAAATTTAGTAGCAAGTTTTAAATCTTTCTTTTTAACTCCACCATCTTGATCTTAATGTTTTCAGTCATCATAAATTTTCTGGTTTGTAACAAGTTCGATTGACAAATACCTTTCCAATCCTAACATTTGATGATTATAGTAATGGTATACGACTGTATGGTAGAAAGACCATGTGCTGGTTAGTCTGTCTACTAGAGTGTGATGAATAACAATGTTTCCTATAGTTTATAATATTGCATTGTGAATTATTGCATGTTTGAAACTATTGAATTCTTTATTTATTATTAATGTGATCAGACACACCTACTTATGAGTGATGTTATATTTTTTTGGCCTAGAAACCCGTCCAAGATTTACTCATTAGGAGTAAATCTTGGATAGTCCCCATTTTGGGACTATTCTTGAACACCTAATCTCACTTAGGATGTAAGTGTATAATGTGTATTGGGTTTTCAAGAAAATTTTGGTAGCATTTTCCCGTTTGTTCTCTCAGTACATATGTGCTTGGAGAAGAGCTAGGAAATGCTGCTGAAATTTTCTTGAAAATCCAATACACATTATACACTTACTAGTGAGATTAGGAGTTCAAGATTGGGATAGGTAGTATACATTTATTATATATAAGAATGACAAAACATGTATTTGTTGGCCTAGAAACTCGTCCAAGATTTACTCAGTATAAGTAAATCTTGGATAGTCCTCGATTTGGGACTATTCTTGAACACCTAATCTCACTTAGGATGTAAGTGTATAATGTGTATTGGGTTTTCAAGAAAATTTTGGCAACATTTCCCCATTTGTTCTCTAAGTAAATATGTAATTGGAGAACAACGGGGAAATGCTGCCAAAATTCTCTTGAAAACCCAATACACATTATAGACTTACTAGTGAGATTAAGTGTTCAAGAATGGGATAGGTGGTACACATTTATTATATGTAAGAATGACAACACATGTATTTGTTGGCCTAGAAACCCATCCAAGATTTACTCATTAGCAGTAAATCTTGGATAGTCCCCGATTTGGGACTGTTCTTAAATACCTAATCTCACTTAGGATGTAAGTGTATAATGTGTATTGGGTTTTCAAGAGACTACGAAAAATATGGGCATTAACTACAAAAAAAATTGTAGCGAAAACCCCAAAATTTGTAGCCAAAAGCTTTGGCTACAATTATCCTTACACTTATAATATATAGCTAATACCCGTGTAGCTAATTGTTTAGGCTACATTTTTCAAACTTGTAGTTAGTTATGCCTCTGGCTACAAATTCATATGTAACTGTAATTGTAGGTAAAAAATGTCCTTACACATAAGCATGTAGTTTCCATTGTAGCTAAATGTATGACTACAATTCAATTTGTACCTATGATATGTAGGGAGAGATGACATTGGTTACAATTTGTATTTGTAGTTCATGTATAGCAAAAATTAGCACTTTCTACGCATGTAATTATAGCTAGTGTGTAGTGAAAGATACCATGTACTATACATACATATGTAGTGAGAGACATTATGTATCCAGTCAGTTGCTTGCCAATATAGAGGGGTTTTAAATAAGAAAATAGGTGAATGTTAATCAAGATTGAGTTGTGCTTACAATGTCAGCAATGATACTTTTGTTTATATTTGAACAGTAAGTACACATGGGGAGGACATTAACCTGGCCCCTGTTTTACAATATGCATGGAAAAAAGACACATGTTACATCTATCCACTGCATACTAAAAAGCACAATATAAAGAGGGCTCATCTCCCTTAGTTCCTCCACCTAATTCACAGTGAGTTCAATAGCCCTATGAATCTCATCTTTAGTGGTGAATCTTCCAATCCCAAACATGATCGAGGTATGTGACATCTCCTCAACAACTCCCAGAGCTCTCAACACATAGGAGTGAGCACAAGAGTTGCAGCCTATCCTGTTGGCAACTCATGTAGAGGTTCATGTATGGTTAGTTTTGGTTGGCAAATCCCCTGGATCAAAACATATTGGAATTTCTTCTCATAATCGATATGTTCTGTACTTTTGTATGTTGTGGATCTCATGCGCCATCAAGTTGATGGTAGCATCCACTTTGTGTGAACCACCATGGATACCTACAAAGAAACATACAAGTTTTGAGATATAGCCCACGAAAGAAACAAGCAAATATAGTTTCTCCTACTCATAACTTACCTATTCCATAAGGTTTCTTCTCCCAGTGCATTTAATAAAAGATCCTACCCATACATGATGATCTCTATAGCACATAAAAATGTAGTTAAGGATTTACATTGCTGAAAAACAAGTGACAGAAGCATTAAGAGGACTCAAAATACCTTGATGAGAATTTGAAGCAAAGGAGAGGAGCACACAAGTTGCACAACTCAGTAACTGAAAGTAGAGATAGCTCAATGAGACCTGGAAAACATAATCAATGGCGTGGAAAAGCTTACACCTACTAGCAAAATTGAAATATTTAATTCAAGACTATAACAACAGCTTCGTGAGAGGAAGTAGTAGTCCACATCAACATCTTCAAGTCATAACAATCTTCATATAGGCTTTTGAGGTGATCACTCTGAATGAGCCAGCAGCTATTATGTTTCCCCCTTGTAACCTTATTCATAAGGATAACAAATAAAGATAGAAGATAGATCAATAGCAGGGGTATTTGAGCCAAAAGATAACACCTTAATTATGTATTTGATCACTCTGCTTGCAGCCTGGACGTCAATCAATGAGGCTCTTTTCACTTATATCCCATCAAATTTCAGCATCATAGCTTTGGGCCAGAGCCAATGGGTGAACGATCATAAACTTGTAATAAGCATGTTTGTTGGACTTATTAATAAACCTTGCAACCAATGCATCCTCAGTAGTTTTGACAAATTAGGGAATTTGCTACTGCATATGTTTAGTGCAGTGTTTCAAGAGGAGCCCTACTGAGTTCAAATTGGCTGCAGGTTTCTAATGAGATGCTTTCTATTCCTATCCATAGACATCATAACCTTTTTCAAGTTTCAAAGTTTTATATCACAACGTAAAAGATCAATACATATAAAGTATTAAGAAGAAAACCAATGTAGATCCTAGTATGCAATACAAGTTAAAATGATCATAACAGAGTTGACATGATAATAGTAATAGAAAAGGCATGCAATTTATAACTATGTCAGCCCAATGATAGTGTTCCTTTCCATTAATCTAGCCCAGATTAATCTTTCAGAAATTCTACTTAAGAATTTGGCAATTTGAGCATATATCGTTGGCCATTGAAGTAGCAACATAAAAATCAAACTTCTCATGTTTAGGGCCTCGAGATATGATTACCAAATTAATGTAAGAACGTGTACAATTAAATGACACTGAATATCAAGATCACTTAGCTTACTAGGTGAATGATGTATTCAAGGTAGTGTTAAAATGGGAATGAAATAGATAATTATAACTGCAAACAACCAAGGTATTTTCCTATAGACTTCAGTTCACCTTAAATCTTTTCATAGTTTGTGTTTTGATGGTAATGAAGCTACTGCATGCAACAACAAAAAAAGTGGGTGTTAAATGGAATATAGGTTACTATAAAATATGTGAACACCACCCACCATCGGACCCCTACTAAGAAGCAATGTTCATATCATAAAACCAACACCGACTCAAGAGGAAGTTTTCTGACTTTAACATAAATATAAATGAATTAGATCTAGTGGCAAGAAGTTTTCTGACTTCAGATGGAAGCATTTGTTACAGAAAATTTGATGCAGAAGGGGTATTTTTCCTATCACATAGTTGGAGCCCTTTCTCCCTAGAATCTAGGACTGTAGAGGGACAACTTGGTGGATGAACTTCACATTCTATGGTGGTTTGAAAAAGGATATGATCATCTTAATGGGGAAGACAATTTTGTCTAAAATAATGGTAGTTGCCTTTCTATATAGGTGGATACCCCCATTGCTTAAGATATTATCAACCTTGTTGTATATGTGGGTATTTCAAATTGATAACAAAACCAAGACACATAGTCAACCTCAATAAAATCATACCAAAACTCACATCATGGATTTATTTTGCCTTTATTGAACCATATAATGGCCTTCATTATGCTTTCTGAAGGCATGGTCCTCTTCCTGGAGGCATGGTCTTCTTCCTAGGAAGTAATCACGGATGGAAACATAAGAAAATAGGGAGCAGGAAATGTATTTGCAAATGTGCAAAAAGAATATTTTAATAAGAAATCACTTGGGAGAAGGAAACATGCAGTTCCATTTTATAGATTGCACACCATTTTCTGCATTTCTCAGTGCAGCAGTTCCATTTCAATAGACTATCCAATACACATCATTTTCTGCATTTCTCATTGCAGTAGTTTCATTTTAATAGACTGTCGAAAACCCATCATGCTAACCAAGAGCCAAAGAACAATTGCTCATCTATCTAACAGGACAAATAGTAGATGGTAACAAATAGACATGTTCAACAACAATCTTGGCATATAATAAACTATTTGTGTGTCTCCTATAGCCAACATTGGTTATCTAGATATAAACGGTATGCAAAAAACTCTTATAAAATGTGAGCTACACAATGGCATATATATAGTAAAGAAGGTCACATGCAGTCCATTGGTATTTAATATTAGATCAGGTCACATGCTAAAATTCTAAGTCTAATTCTAGCAAGTGCAACCATATAGAAAGGAGACTAATGTATCAATTGTATTACAGAACCAATAACAATTATGAGCTAGCCTACAACCTGGTTTTGAAGAAAAGAAACCAGGAAATGTATTAACTTCTGCCTCGGGGCTTGTACACACAATGAAAAGGATAGTTCTATAAACTGACCTACAAAAATTGAAAATGTACCCATCAATAACCATATAGTACTGGATTTGAGGCATCCTCCTCCTTGCATTTCACCCATGGAACACCAATTTTAAACCCGACAGTCATACTTGTTGCCTAGTCTATGTATACAAAACTTAGATCAACAAGCAGGTGTGTTGGTCTTCTTGCTGCCACTGAGAAGTCAACCAAGGAGCCTGGGAGATGTAGGATCTTAGATACTAGATCACTAAAATCTCGAGCATATGATTGGTGAATGGTCAAGTGGCCTGCATCTACCACAAGATCCCTCTTACTATCTGTTCCTATGATCTGAATTACTGTTGTTAACTGCCTAATTAACCCATTAATGTTCCAGCCACTACTTCCCTTCCTTTTTGCTAACTTTTTTTTACTGCTATTTCCTTCACCTCTTAGGTTTCTCATATGCCTCATCGAAACTCCTCTCTTCCAATTTCCCTTTCCATCTTCCCCTTGTTTTAACATGTTTCACCCAGTGCATATTGTTGAATAAATGCTAGATTTGATAGAAAAAATCCTATCTAGATGCATGAGCTGCAACATAGATCCCAAGGGAGCACTGCTAAGTTGTAAAATAGAGTGGCAATCTTCATAATAGTGTGAAAAAAGGGTTATAAAGGTAAGCCAGTCACTCAATCAGAACCAGTACCTGTAGATTGTAATCAAGTGATTTTGGATGCTATCTCAGTTTGAACCAGGCCCGTAAGTAAAAAAGTGTTAATATATAGAATTCCAGAACTAGATGCTCTAGGTGCAGCCTAGATCCCAGGGAGCACTACCAAGTCGAAAAACAGAGTGGAATCCTTCATAACTAAAAATGTGACAGACAATTTTTCTTCCGAGATATTAAAAGGGCTATAGAGTGAAGCACCAATTAGAAACTTTGAACCAGTGATAGGATTGTAATCTAGTATTTTGGATACTCTCTCGAAATAAACCAGGGGAGTAAGTAAAACTGGCAAGATCAAAGAACCAAGTGCGACACCAAAAAGCTAAGACACTAGAATGCTGGTGTTGCTAATAAAAAGTCGATATGCTTTACAAGGATCAGTATAAAACATGGTTCTCAACAGGAAAAACAGGAAAAAAAAGTCAAAGAAAGAAAATCGTGAATACAAGATAGCATACTCACAATCCTTTTGCTGAAATCAACTCTAGACACAATGAAAGCGTAACTCCGGTTGCACAAAAAACATGTCAAAGTTTACCATACTATAAAGCCATATAGCAGTATGGGATCTTGGTTTAAGAAAAGAAAATGTACCCAATGCGCCGATGGCTATTTCCCATGTCAATGCTGATGGACAGACTGCATCAAAAGCCTCCTCTAAGAATGCATGGCAATTTCGTAACAACTCTCCATCTCAGTGGGTTTCTGTGATGGGGAACAAATACATGTGATGGCAGTTCCTTAATAGTAAGATGTGCAATTCACTAGTGATAGCTTCTGACCTTCTTCCAGTTTGGTAAAAAAGAGAAACTTGTGTAATTCACCGTGACATGCACATCTTCCACAGTTGTATGCCCATATAACAAGACAATTCACTGAAACATGTGCCACAAAGTCATCAATACACATCTACATTCCAGCAACAAAACTTCATCAATAGTAAGATGAGTACTACTTGGCTCAAGAAGTGAGAAAGTTGCACGATTAACTGTAGCAACCAGATGACAATAAAGCAAGACAGAAAGGAAACTATGTATATATAACTAATAAAACTATTTATTTACCAGTTGAATGTATAACCTAACGTGAAATGCAACATTCAAACAACATTCTCACGAGTTGTACAACTCTGAATTTCTCAAGTGGGAATATCAACAGTGAGAACAAACGAGACCAGCAACGGAATAACGATAGCATTCAAATGTTAATGAGCAAATATTAGCGGTAAAAGGCTTGGGCAGGTTAGCGGTGAGACTACTACCATTTATATTAGGATGAGATCATTAATTTGAAAGGAAGTAGAGGAATAACGATGGAATTCAAATGATAATGAGAAAATATTGTAAACATTACCTCAACAGATGATGATTTGAGAACGACAAAATCTTTTGGGAGACCGTCTGAGCCTAAACGACGGTGGCGGATGGTAGGATATCCGTGCCTCCCATCAACGCATGAGGCAATGACACTCGGCTTTCTGAGGGGGTGAAGGTGGTCCTTGTCGACGGTAGTACCCAGCGGCAATACATTTCACAGTAGGAGCTCTGGTGCACCGGCTGCGGCCTGACCACCACGCGATGTTCTGACCGTAGCCCCTGTTCTAGCTAGAGCATCGATAGGAACACCGACGACCATCGGGAAGGAGTCGCAATCTCCTGGCTCATCACCTACTGAAACAACATCCACACGAACTCCGCCATCTCCACCTCCTGTTAGGCATTCTTCAGCACCGCGTTCCTCTCTGAGAGTTGTTTGTGAACCGTGAGTGAATCCTCCAGCAATGCCGTGTCGGACAGGACAACGACCACCTGGTCCACTATAGCCTCAACCATCTCCTGCTCCTTCTCGGTCCACTACCACTGTTGCTTCTGGTACTCATATTCTACCTCCAGGTGTCCGATGCCTTCGTTGGCCAGCGCAAGAATAAGGATCGCATAGGTTGGCTACTGATTATTGTCGCCTCACACAGACTGATTGCTAGCCTTGAAATCAACAACATTCAACAACAGGAGCCAGACCGCTGTCATGGTACCCATGGCTTCCACGAGTTCCTCCTCTCCCCATGGAGTTATGATAAAAAGTGGATGCTTCTTTTGGGAGAAACGGTTACGACAGAGTGGAAGGGGAATCTCGGCAAATAGGCGAAGGGTGGATGGTGGCAGAATAGAGGGGGACAAGTGACTACCGCCTGGATCCTCAATGGTGGCAAAGGGGCCTGGGGCGGGCCAATGCTAGTCTCAATCACTGCTTCGGCAAGAAGGCGCAAGGTTGTTCGGGGGATATTGGGGAGTAGGTGGATGCGGTAGATCAAAGGGGAAAACCGCACGGGTGCTATTGGAGGGTTGGAGATTGCAAGTAAAAAAAATTCCCTCCAATCGCCAAATCAGAGAGATGTTTAAAACTAAAAGTCAAAGATTCGCCTACATTTATTTTGGTTACAAATTTAAAGTGAGATAAATTTTAGGTACATGTAATCCTCTAAGTTGAGTATTCTTATTTGAGTTACATTTATTAATTTTGTAACCAAAAATAGAATTAGCTATATACAAAGTAATTGTAATTAAAGTAAATGTAGTTAAATCATGTTTTTTTGTAGTTACTTGGAGAATAGTGGGGAAATGCTGTCAAAATTCTCTTGAAAACCCAGTACACATTATACAGTTACTAGTGATATTAAGTGTTCAAGAATGGGATAGGTGGTACACATTTATTATATATAAGAATGACAGCACATGTATTTGTTGGCCTAGAAACCCATCCAAGATTTACTCATTAGAAGTAAATCTTGGATAGTCCCCTGTTTGGGACTGTTCTTGAACACTTAATCTCACTTAGGATGTTTTAACCATTAATTATATATAAGACCTTAAACCCTAAAGTTTTAACCATAAACTCTAATCTTTTAACCCTAGACCCTAATCTTGTTCTAATATATACTTGTTTTCTCTTTGATCATAGAATGGATAGATCATGGATGTCCATTCCAAATCGCTACACCCCCGATTTTATTTCTGGTCTTGACTAGTTTATTAGATTTGTTGAGGAACATAGGAAACAACCTGGAGATAGGTTCTACTATCCATGTAGGCATTGCGGTAACAACTTGAAAGTCAGCACTAGTGACGAAATCAAAAGTCATGGCATGTGCAACGGAATTGTACAAGGCTGTACAGAATGGCACTGGCATGGTGAGATTTCAAACCTAAAATCAGTGGATGTCGATAGCAGTGCTTGTGTGGAAAAAGAAATTGCCTTCTATGACGTAGATGTAAACGAGCCAGTTCTAGTAGACATCGTTGATGCAATGCTGGATAGTTGTGGGGTAGAGCACACCGATCCACCTTTCATGTTTAGAAACATTGTGCATGATGCTGAGATACTGTTATACATAGGTGTTAAGTTTACGAAGCTTAGCGTTGTGTTGAGATTGTATAAACTGAAAGATAACAATCGATGGAGCGACAAAAGCTTCACGTCATTGTTTTCTTTGTTGAAAGAAATTCTTCCTAAAGGAAACGATCTGTCGATCTCAACATACCGGTTAAAGAAATTGTTGTTCCCAATGGGAATGAAGGCCAAGAAGATACACGTGTGCCAGAATGATTATGTATTATTTCAAAAGGACTATGTGGATATGAAAGATTGTCCGAAATGTGGTGTGTCAAGGTATAAATTGATGACTTCGGGGGAGTCCAAAACTGGTTCTCCTGCCAAGGTGATGTGGTATCTACCTATAATGCCACAGTTTCAACGCTTGTTTGCCAATCCTATAGATGCAAAAAATTTGAGGTGGCATGCAGATGTTAAGAAAAATAATGATGGGATCCTACGAAATGCGTCTGATTCCCCACAATGGAAGAAGATTGATTTATTGTACCCTGCATTCAGTGAAGAAGACAGGAATCTAAGACTTGGGCTTTATACATATGGGATGAATCTGTATGGGACATTGAGCAGCCAACATAGCACTTGGCTAGTTATGCTTGTTATATATAATCTTCCTCCCTGGTTGTGTATGAAAAATAAGTATGTTATGTTGTCGTCTTTGATATCGGGCTCTAAACAACCTGGAAATGATATTGATGTTTATCTTGAACCTATGATTGATGATTTGAAGAAACTCTGGGGTGGAGGTGTGATGACCTATGATGCTTCAAGAAGAGAGACATTTCGTTTGCATGTTATGTTGTTTTGCACTGTGAATGACTTTCCAGCATATGGCAATTTGTCTGGATATAGTGTCAAAGGATCTAAAGTGTGTCCTATATGTGAAGAGAACATTGATTCAATATGCCTAAAACACGATGGAAAGACTGTATATCTTGGTCATCGAAGGTTTCTTCCAAAATTTCATCTGTATTGTAGGTTGCACAAAGCATTCAACTGACGGAATGAGGAACAGAGTGAACCTAAACATATATCAGGGGAGGATGTTTATGAAAGAGTAAAAGACATCACCAATGAATTTGGTAAGAGATCACAATGTACAATGGCCACACGGAGTGACACGTCTTTATTCAAGAAGAAGTCAATATTTTGGGATCTTCCTTATTGGAGTTCTTTGACAGTCAGACATTGTATCGATGTCATGCACGTTGAGAAAAATGTATTTGATAGCGTCGTCGGTACTCTGTTGAATATACCAGGTAAGACTAAAGATGGGATAAAATCCAGAATGGACCTACGTGAAATGGGAATAAGGACAGAATCAACATAAGTAGTTAGTAGCGATCGGAGAACATACTTACCTCCCCCTTGTTACATGTTGTCTAGAAAGGAGAAGAAAGCTTTTTGTGAATGCTTGGTAAATGTTAAGTTGCGACAGGGTTACTCATCCAACATTTGTATATTGGTATCAATGAAAGATCTGAAGTTGATAGGTCTTAAATCTCATGATTGTCACACTCTAATGCAACAAATATTGCTTGTGGCAATTCGATCTATATTGCCGAAGCATGTACGGTTTGCAATCACCAGACTTTGTTTTTTTTTCAACAGTCTGTGCAGCAAAGTTATTGACCCTGATACTCTCGATAAATTACAAAGAGAAGTGGTTGTTACCCAATGTCAGCTTGAGATGTATTTTCCTCCTTTGTTCTTTGATATCCTGGTACATCTTGTTGTCCACTTGACTAGGGAAGTGAAAATGTTGGGACCAGTTTTCTTGCATTGGATGTATCACTTTGAACGATACATGAGCATTTTTAAAGGTGATGTTCAAAACTATTATCGGACTGAAGGGAGTATTATTGAGGCTTATGTGGCGAGAGAGGTTATGGATTTTTGCAATGACTTTCTGAGTGGCAATGACGCTCCTGTGAATGACAAGAATATTGAGGAGCATTTGGCAAAGGAATTTTGAGATCTTGGTGAAAGTAATCAGCCGTGAGTAGTTGGAGCAAGGTCATTTGTATATTTTACCCAACATCGACGAAGTGAGTGTTTATATTCAAGGTATTAAGTGCCACTCCCAATTTAATTAATATACATTTTTATGTATTCACCTATTCAAGATTAACCTTTAGTGTTACTAACCAAATCAATGTGCTAACTAACTAGGCTATCAGGGATGCTCAACGAGCAAGGCATGCACTGAATGTGCACAACCACACAATGGGTCCAAGAGGATATGCAGACATTCACCAAAGACTACAGGCTGAATCTGCTCAGCCTATTGCTACTCAGGAGACTGCAGAGTCCTCTACTACTGCTCCCGCACCTCTGCCTCGCCATGCTATGTGGATAGCTGGGAGGCAAAACAAGAAGGGAGACATACCAAAGCCCGCAACTATTTAGGCGACTACAAAAATGGTAAAAATTAACTCTTAGAACAATCGATTGATATTGATTATTGTTATGTTTACTTATTAATTTTTGTTGATGGTGATTAGCGGGAGCTGCACGAGCAGAGGAAGGAAGGCAAGTTCATCCTTCAGGGCACAAGGGATGAACTGACAGTTGCTTTGGGTAACCCAGAGCATCATGTACGTGTTAGGGGTACAGGCGTTGGTGTGGGCATCAAAGTGTTCTTTGGGCCATCCCAGCACAAACCTGTCCCAAAACGGGACTTTCACAAGCTGAGGTAACCTATTCTTATTTTAGAATGTTATTGTGAAAGGGAATTTAATAATCAGAAGCTAACATTTCTTTTATCCATGTATAGGTAGATTCGTTAATTGATAGGAGAGTTGAGGAAGTACTTGATAAGAGACTCCATGAAACAATTAGCAAGTGGCAGATGTCTCAGACTGCCACTCAGATAATACCTGTAGAGGGCCGCTCTTCTCCTACTGCTCGTACTACAAAGGTTGGGAGTAATCCTATAGACCCACCACCTAGCACATCCTCTATAAGTATTTTTATGACATAATATCTAGTCTGTTCAAGATGATATGTTTGTGTATATATACATATAACATTCTTTATGTAAATTTGTAGGGGTTGAAGCCATGCCGACTAAAAAGTTAAGAATATATCATTGCAGAGGCGTCGACTTACCCACCCCTTAAAGGGTGCATGTTTCATGGGTATCCAATACCAGATGGTGTGGAACGTGTGAACCCGATACATGTACTCCCCGACTAGACAGATCTTGCATTGCCTCATGGACACCTAGAAGTTGGAACACTTGGTGAGGCAGTAGGCAGAGTGATACTGTGGCCCAAAGTGGATGTCCTCTATATTGATATTGTATGATAAATTTCCATTACTTTAATTTGTTAGTGTGTATATATGAGTCAATTGATTTGAAATTATATATACATGTCAAAAATATGAGACCCGCTACATCTTGGCCTCCACCTCCTCAACTACCAAGTTGTCTTCCAAGGGACCTACACACCTTGATAGGTCCTAATTGTAGGGGTGTGGCAGTATGGATCGGCGAACATGATCCAAATTGCTCTATAATTGTTACTATTCTAAAGGATGCTGCGGGTAAATCATACGATAACAATCTATTTATACAAGTGTAGCATACGTATTAATGCATACGTAATACAAGTTCTGCATATGTATGTATGAATGCATAGGTATTTATGCAGGTCAATCATACGAAAACAAGATATTTATACAAGATATTTTGGATTTGTTTAGTTATGAATGGCTGAACACATCTATGATAGAGCTGTGGATATGGTGAGATCTTATTTATACATCCATATATCTTGTTTTATATACGGTGATCTGGTTTCTTATATATTAATGCAAACATAATACATGTTTGGTAGCCACTTACACAAGATATGTACAGATTTTGGGTTTTCTCATGTGGGATTTTTGGTTCCATCTTTGACTAGTCTTGTAGATGTAGACCCATATTCAATTACTTCATACTGTTGTGATGCTTTTCAATATTTTGGTAAAAATAATAAGATGGTGATAATAGCTCCATTCAATGTCGAGTAAGTTTACTTTGATTATAATTTGGACTTAAGAAAATTACATTTTTATTGTGGATTTTGAGTTATTAATTTTCTACTTTCTTACCTGTAGTGGTAAGCATTGGGAGTTACTAGTTATTGTCCCCAAGACGTTCACTGTCTATTATCGAGATCCTGTGGGGATTGAGTTGGATACATTACATGGACATGCAATTAAAAGGCCATTATTCTCATGAGAAATATTTCATGTTTTTATATTTGTTAACATCTGTTACTACATTACTATTTAATTATGCAATTTAATGGTTTACATTAACATATGTAGGGCTTTACAAGAGTATAAAAAAGCTGGAGGAAAGGTCCCCAGGAAAAAAGATCTGCCACTTATTTGGGAGAATGTGAAAGTAATTTCCTGACTCCAATGTATATGTTATTTATGTGAACTATGCTTATTTATATTTTTAAATATTTTGTATGTTTCAATTTATAATGTGCTATACAAGACAACGGTTGGGCATGTGCCTACTATGTGATGCGATTTATGGACCTAATCATCAAACATGCCGTAATGGAAATCGATATGATGCAACATGTATTACACATAGTCTCATTAGATAATATGAAATATATCAATCTTATTATATATTATTAATTATATATATACATCATTCTCTTTGTAGGTCTTTAAAACTGCTGACTTCAGCACAGGTGGAAAGCGTTTTAATGT
Organism: Alisma plantago-aquatica; assembly: GCA_963693085.1. NCBI lineage: Eukaryota > Viridiplantae > Streptophyta > Magnoliopsida > Alismatales > Alismataceae > Alisma > Alisma plantago-aquatica. The sequence goes on along the minus strand of OY856415.1, from coordinate 621,774,504 downwards.
ACATGCTCCCTACATGAGAGATGAATTAGATGTTGTAAGAGAAGAATGGGTAAAATCCCTACAAAGAGTGGGAATTTTTAAATATAATTTTATTGACAATGATGAATAAAGAATAACTTTATTTTCATAATTATTTTTGTGTGAATGTGAATGAATTTTTATGAATTGTCATATGTGTGTGAAGATGATCAATACATAAATGTTTCTACAAGGGTCTGAATGTGAACAGAGATGAAATGAATGGAACTACAAGTTGCTACTGGTTTCTACATGTGTGTGATAAAAAATAATATGAATTAAATGTAATTGTACATGTGTGTGAATCACATATATATAACATTGTCCATCTTGTTAATTTTGCAGGTTTGTGGTCTGTTGTTGGTTGATATCAATGGATGACGTAAACCTACAGTTCAGAACTGAAATGCAGGTTCTCAACCTACTGACCAGCCATACAGCAGGCCTGCAACACTAGTACGTAACCGGCCTTTAGTGTCAGTTATTTAAGGCCTTTAGTATCGGTTTTAATGCGACACCTATGTGGGCACCACTAAAAGTCCAACCGTTCAGCGTCGGTTCTCAAACCGACACCACAACCCTTCGCGTGCCATCGAAAATGCGCCAGTAGGGGGTATAGGCGTCGGTTATTAGCATTGAAACCGATGCCATAAACCTTTGTGCCATAGAAAGGGCACCATATGGGGCACTATCAGCGTCAATTTATTAGTGATAATTGATGCCATCGCACCCGCTGCCACGGTCATGCTGGACAGCACATCCGTGTTGTCTGGCCCGCTACCATGGCCGTGCTGGCCAACACGGTCGTGGTTTCTGGTCCGCTGTCATGACTGAGGTGGCCAGCACGGCCGTGGTGTCTAGCCCGGTGCCACGACTGTGCTGGCCAGCACGGCCGTGGTGTCTGGCCTCATTAGGGAAATCGACGTCGGTTACTAGTAGGGAAACTGACACCAGAACCATCAGTGTCAGTTTATTATTGATAACCAACGCCACATCACATGCATTAGGCGTCAGTTATAATTATTTATCCGATGTTGTAATCATTTGTCATCGGTTTTAAATAAATAACTGACGCCTATTTCATTTTTTTTTCTTATCAGTCTGCAGGCCTGCTGTGGCTGGTCGTAGGATGAGAAACATGCAGTTCAGTTATGAACTGCAGGTTTTACGACATCCATTGATATCAACCAACAACAGGCCACAAACCTGCAAAATTAACAACATTAATTTTCACACATTTAGCAACCTACAGTTCCATTTGATTTTCACACATGTAGAAACATTCATGTAGCAATTTTTAGTTCCATTCATTTTCACATTCACACATGTAGAAACATTCATATAGCAGCCAGCGGTTTCATTCATTTTCACATTCACACATGTATAAACATTCAGACACATGTAGAACCATTCAGACATGTAGAACCATTCACACATATTATAATTTAGAAATTCATTTACAAAATATCATTCTTTAGTCAATATTCACTATCAACATCCCAATTATATGTCAAAACCCCCACTACTTGTATGGCTGTTGCCCATACTTCTCTTACATCATTTAATTCTTCCATCGTATAGGGAGCATGTACATCTGGTAAGGCTTTTCCTGTAGTGTGGTTAGTTTTAAACACCTGCAAAGAGAATGATGTATATATATAATTAATAATATATAAATAAGATTGATATATTTCATATTATCTAATTAATGAGACTATATATAATACCTCAGGAATGGTATCGATGTCCACTGCAGAATATTTGATAATCATGTGCATAAATCACATCACATAGTATGCACATGCCCATCCGTTGTCTTGTGTAGCACACTATAAATTGAAACATACAAAATATTAAAAAATACAACTAATTAAGCATTATTCACATAAATAATATATACATTGCAGTCGGGAACTTACCTCCATGTTTTTCCAAATTATTGGCTAGTTCTTTTTTCTGGGGACCTTTCCTCCAGCCTTTTTGAACTCAGCTAAACCCCTACATGTTAATGTAACATAGTACATTGCATAATTAAATAGTAATGTAATAACATATGTTAACAAATATGAAAATGAAATATTTCTCACCGGAATAATGCCATTTTCATTGTGTGTCCATATTTTGAATTCAATTTAGTCCCCTTAGGATCTAGATAATAGACAGTGAACATCTCGGGAACAATAACTAGTAAGTCCCAATGCATACCACTAGAGGTAAAATAGTTAAAAATTAATAACTTAAAAACCAAAATAAAAATGTAATTTTCTTAAGTCCAAATTATTAGCAAAGTAAACTTACTCCACATTGAATGGAGCTATTATCACCGTCTTCTTATTTTGACCAAAATTTGTAAAAGCATCACAATAGTATTGTTGAACTGACGGAGGGTCTTTAGCTACTAGACTAATCAAAGATGGAATAAAAAATCCTACATGTTCGAATGAAAAATCTGCACATATCTTGTCTAAGTAGCTGCAAAACATGTATTATGTATGCATTAATAATTAATAAACCAGATCACCAGATCCTACACAAGGTATATGGATGTATAAAGAAGATCTCACCTTATCCATATCTCTATCACAGATGTATTCATCCAATCATATCAAAACAACTCCAAAATATCTTGTATAAATAGGTTGCTTTCGTATGATTGACCTGCAACATCCACATCTATAGAAATAGTTATAGGGAAATTTATATTATGTTCGCCTAACCATATTGCCATACCCCTACAATTAGGACCTAACGGGACATGTAGGTCATGTGGAACCCAACTTGGTAATGTAGGAGGTGGAGGTGGAAGCCTAGATGCTCTGGGTGTCTTCTTTTTAACCTGTATATATATATAATTTCAGATCAATTGACATCATATACACACTAACAATTTAACGTAATGTAAATTTACCATACAGTTTCCGTATAGAGGACATCCGCTTTTGGCCACAATATCACTCTGCCTTCTACCTCACCAAGCGTTTCACAATCTAGGTCGGCATATGGCAATGGAATATCCATCCAATTGGGGAATATACGTACTGGGCTCACACGAACCCAACCAGCTGGTAATGGAGACCCATGAAACATTTCTCCTGGTAGGGATGGGTAAGATGACGCCTCTGCAATGAAAAACTCTTTACTTTTTAGACGACATGGCTTCAACCCCTACACATTTTTGTGTAAAGAATGTTATATACATATATACATATCATCTTGAAAAGACTAGTTACTATGTCATAAAAATACTTACAGAGGATGTGCTAGGTGGTGGGTCTATAGGATTACTCCCAACCTTTGCAGTAGGAGTAGAGCGGGATGCCATAGGTACTGTCTGATGAGTGGCAGTCAGAGATGCCTACCACTTGGTCATTGCTTCTTCGAGTTTCCTATCAACTATCTTATCTACCTACACATGGATAAAAGAAACGTTAGCTTATGATTATTGAATTCTCTTTTATAGTAACATTATAAAGAAAGAATAGGTTACCTCTTCTTGTGAAGGTCCCACTTTTGGGACATGTTTGCACTAGGATGGCCCAAAGAATGCTTTGATGCCCACACCAGCGCCTGCAGCCCTAACACGTCTGGGATGCTCTGGGTTACCCAGAGAAACTGTCAATTCATCCCTTGTGCCCTCAGGGATGAACTTGCCTTGTTTCCTCAGCTTGTGCAGCTCCCGCTAATCGCCAAAACAAAAAATTGTAATTAAGTAAACACCACAAATAATCAATATTCGAATGATTGCTCTAAGAGTTGTATTTTACCAATTTTGTAGCCGCCTCAGCAACTACGGGATTCCTTATTTCTCCCTTCTTATTTTGCCTCCCAGATATCCAGACATCATGGTGAGGCAGAGGTGTGGTACCTATAGTAGAGGACTCCTGATTAGCAATAGATTGAGTAGTAGACTCAGCCTGTAGTCTTTGGTGAATGCATGCATACCCCTTTGGACCCATTGTGTGGTCATGCACATTCAGTGCACGCCTTGCTTTTTGTGCCTCACTTATTTGGTTAGTAACGCTAAATGTTAATCTTGAATAGGTGAATACAATGTATATTAATTAAACTGGGAGTGACACCTAATAGCTTGAATTCATGAGTTTGTCTTGAAGCAACAAATGCGTCCCATTCTACTTGGTCTAGGAAGTTCCACTGTTCAGTGGTTGTCTTCTTCCTCTTGTCACCTTCTTTTATGTATTCTCGGGTGAGAGTTGTCCTATAGTTCCTTAGGACTCTCCCACAACATTGCATCATGCATTTACGATGCAGCTTTTCATCCAATTCAAATATACTCTGCAAAATAGAATTGCTATTAACTAGTATCCAAAAAATTAGTAATCTACAAAATAGAATTGCAAATTAATAATAACTCACACATAAATCCTTCCATATTACGTCTTTCTTCCCCTTAAGAACTTTATGCCAAGAATCTATCTTACAACTTCAATGGCTACGAGTAACATACCCAAGATATGAAACAAAGGAATTGCAATTCACTCCAATTGCATTTCCTACATTATCAAAATCCACAACAAGTTTGGGTCCATTTCCCCTTTGTGCTATTAACTTCTTCATCATAGTGATGCCCCTTCTCTTGTCAACTTTTTGGTGCTGCTCATCAAGTGCCTCAAGTGCTTCAGAGGGTACATGTGCATCATCAACCTAAAATTTGACAAAATAAATACACTTACAGGATATAACTATAAATGGGCATGTAGATATAAATATATGATATATTTTTAAAACTTACATTGTGAGGCGGCACATTAATGTCCTCACCCTCACGGTAATCATCAGCACGGTCATCAGGAGAATGCTCAGCCATCTGAAAGTTCACATTCACATTGTAAAGTAATTCACATTGTAAAGCTCACATTGTAAAGTTCACATTCACATTGTAAAGTAATTCATGTTGTAAAGTTCACATTGTAAAGTAATTCATATTGTAAAATTCACATTGTAAAGTTCACATTCACATTGTAAAGTAATTCACATTGTAAAGTAATTCACATTGTAATGTTCACATTCAGAAAAATAAAACATATAAAAAAATATAAACATGCCTCTAATATTGCGAATTTTTATCAATTAACAATCCTTCATTGTGATCTCCGCGCACATACAAGTCATCATTAGCTTCAATATTTGCTGGTGTTGGAAACCCAACTGAGAATGGACTGGTGTCATCATACTTATCATAGTACTCTTCTTCATCTATAGGATCTTTAATGAACTGTCTTTTACCATGAAGAACAACCTACCATTTATCATTTGCAGGATCATCGATATAAAATACTTGTTTCGCCTGTGATGCCAATATGAATGGTTCACCCTTCTCGCCAATCTTTTCAAAGTTCACTAAAGTGAAACCCAATTCATCCACTATAACTCCTTTGGTGTTATCAACCCAATTACACTTGAAGAGAGGAATTCTTAAATCTATGTAGTCAAACTCCCATATGTCTTCAATGACACTGTAATATGACATTTTAGCTTCACGTGGACTCTTATCCTTTGCACTTGCATAAAACATAGTCGACGCTTGAAGGGTGATCCCACTGTTTTGGACGACACTCTTATCATCTTGGCACTTTGTGTAATATGTGAATCCATTAATGTCATACCCTTCATAAGACATAACATTCAATTTTGGTTTAAAGGTGAGGCATTTGATAGTTTCAGTTATATCATCTAGTGTTTGAGATAGTTGATGTAAGACTTTATCTTCAAACCACTTAATAAATGTCTTGTTATGCTATCCAACAAGCCACATTGTATTGGCTCGAGGATATTGTCTCTTGATGAAATTGGTATGTTCCTCGATATAAACAATCACTTCGTCCATGTTGTGTAAAATATACAAGTGACCTTGTTCCAACTGCTCACGGCTGATTACTTTCACCCGTGATCCCAAAATTCCTTTGCCAAATTGCTCCTCAATATTCTTGCCATTACCAGGAGTGTCATTACCACTGAGAAAGTCATTACAAAAATCCATAACCTCTCTCGCCACATAACCCTCAATAATACCCCCTTCAGGCTGATAATGGTTTCGAACATCACTTTTAAAAATGCTCATGTATCATTCAAAGGAATACATCCAATGCAAGCAAATTGGTCCCAACATTTTCACTTCCCTAGTCAAGTGGATAACAAGATGTACCATGATATCAAAGAACGACGGAGGAAAATACATCTCAAGATGACATAGGGTAACAACCATTTCTCCTTGCAAATTATCAAGAGTATCAGGGTCAATAACTTTGCTGCACAGACTGTTGAAAAAGAAACAAAGTCTGGTGATTGCAAACCTTACAAGGTTCAGCAATATAGATTGAATTGCCACAGGAAATATTTGTTGCATTAGAGTGTGACAATCATGAGATTTAAGACCTATCAACTTCAGATCTTTCATTGATGCCAATATATGGATGTTGGATGAGTAACCCTGTGGCACCTTAACATTTACCAAACATTCACAAAAAGCTTTCTTCTCCTTTCTAGACAATGTGCAACAAGCGGTAGGTAAGTATGTTCTCCGATTTCCCATTTCATGTAATTTTGTTAATTATGACATTATTCCCATTTCACGTAGGTCCAGTCTGGATTTTATCCCATCTTTAGTCTTACCTGGTATATTCAACAAAGTACCAATGACACTATCCAAACATTTTTCTCAACGTGCATGACATTGATATAATGCCTAACTGTCAAAGAACTCTAATAAGGAAGATCCCAAAATATTGACTTCTTCTTGAATAAAGATTTGTCACTCCGTGTGGCCATAGTACATTGTGATCTCTTACCAAATTCATTGACAAAGTCTTTTACTCTTTCATAAACAACCTCCCCTGGTATAGGTTTAGGTGCACTATGTTCCTCATTCAATCCATTGAATGCTTTGCGCTTCCTACGATACGGATGGAATTTTGTAAGAAACCTTTGATGACTGAGATATACAGTCTGACCGCCATGTTTTAGTCTTGTTGAATCAGTGTTCTCTTCACATATAGGACACACTTTAGCTCCTTTGACACTATATCCAGACAAATTCCCATATGCTGGAAAGTCATTAATAGTGCAAAACAACATAGCATGCAAATGAAATGTCTCTCTTCATGAAGCATCATAGGTCATCACACCTTCATCCCAAAGTTTCTTTAAGTCATCAATCATAGGTTCAAGATAAACATCGATATCATTTCAAGGTAGTTTAGGGCCCGATATCAACAACGACAACATTACGTACTTATTTTTCATACACAACCAGGGAGGAAGATTGTATATAACAAGCATGACTGGCCAAGTGCTATATTGGCTGCTCAATGTCCCGTACGGATTCATCCCATCTGTACAAAGCCCAAGTCTTAGTTTCATGACTTCTTCACCAAATTCAGGGTACAATAGATCAATCTTCTTCCACTGTGGGGAATCAGACGCATGTCGTAGGATCCCATCATTATTTTTCTTAACATCTGCATGCCACCTCAAATTCTTCACATCTATCGGATTTGCAAACAAGTGTTGAAACCGTGATATTATAGGTAGATACCACATCACCTTGGCAGGAGAACCAGTTTTGGACTCCCCCGAAGTCGTCAATTTATACCGTGACACACCACATTTTGGACAATCTTTCAAATCCACATAGTCCTTTTGAAATAATACACAATCATTCAGGCATGCGTGTATCTTCATGGCATCCATTCCCATTGGGCACAACAATTTCTTTACCTGGTATGTTGAGATTGGCAGCTCGTTTCCTTCATGAAACATTTCTCTCAACGAAGACAACAATAACGTGAAGCTTTTGTCGCTCCATCTATTGTTAGCTTTCAGCTTATACAAACTCAACACAGCGCTAAGCTTCATAAACTTAGTACAACCTGTGTATAATGATATCTTAGCATCATGCACAATGTTTCAAAAAATGGGAGGTGGATCGGTGTGCTCTACCCCACAACTATCCAACATCGCATCAATGATGTCTACTGGAACTGGTTCATTCACATCTACGTCATCAGAGGCAATTTCTTCTTCCACACAAGCACTGCTATCAACATCCACTGGTTTCGAGTTTGAAATCTCTCCATGCCAGTGCCATTCTGTATAGCCTTGTATAATCCTATTGCACATGACATGACTTTTCATTTCGTCACCAGTGCTGACTTTCAAGTTGTTACCGCAATGCCTACATGGGCAGTAGAACCTATCTCCAGGTTGTTTCCTATGTTTCTCGACAAATCTAATAAACTCGTCAAGACTAGATATAAACTCTGGGGTGCAATGATTGTGAATGGACATCCACGATCTATCCATTCTATGATCAAAGAGAAAACAAGTATATATTACAACAAGATTAGGGTCTAGGGTTAACATATTAGAGTTTTTGCATGGTTGAAACTTTAGGCCAACAAATACATGTGCTGTCATTCTTATATATAATAAATGTGTACCACCTATCCCATTCGTGAACACCTAATCTCACTAGTAAGTGTATAATGTGTATTGGGTTTTCAAGAAAATTTCGGCAGCATTTCCCCGCTGTTCTCCAAGTACATATGTACTTAGAGAACAAACGGGAAATGCTGCTGAAATTTTATTGAAAACCCAATACACATTATACACTTACATCCTAAGTGAGATTAGGTGTTCAAGAACAGTCCCAAACTGGGGACTATCCAAGATTTACTCCTAATGAGTAAATCTTGGACGGGTTTCTAGGCCAACAAATACATGTGCTATCATTCTTATATATAATAAATGTGTACCACCTATCTCATTCTTGAACACCTAATCTCACTAGTAAGTGTATAATGTGTATTGGGTTTTCAAGAAAATTTCGACAGCATTTCCCCACTGTTCTCCAAGTACAGATGTACTTAGAGAACAAACGGGGAAATGCTACTGGAATTTTCTTGAAAACCAAATACACATTATACACTTACATCCTAAGTGAGATTAGGTGTTCAAGAACAGTCCCAAACCGGGGACTATCCAAGATTTACTCCTAATGAGTAAATCTTAGACGGGTTTCTACGCCAACAAATACATGTGTTGTCATTCTATAACATTTATTTCAACATTTTGAGTGTCCATGCATGTTCATCATCAAGATAAAGATTACACATAAAGTAGTATGACCTAGGGATGGAGAGATTCATAATTGATTTCAAAATTTCAAACTAGCTCATGCATTATCATCAATATACATCATACAATAGAGATTCATGTAGATGTTAGGGTGACACATCACTACAAAATCAGAGATTTAACATTAGGGTTTTAATATCTTACATAGATTGATCACAAGATTTCAGCAATATAGTTAATTCAAGATTATGGTGAAATGTGTATTAGGGTTTTAATATCTTAATTCAACATGCATCAAAATTTACAGAATTAGGTCAAGCATTAGTATTCAATTGCAAATGTATCCTGGTCCCTCCTTACCAAATGGATAAAAGCAAGGCCAGGACCGTGTGGGCTGGCCACGGCCGTGACCAGCCCACACGGTTGTGGCCTTGTTGTAATCCATTTGGTAAGGAGAGGGAGCAGGAAGAAGAAGAAGAGGTGGAGGAAAAAGAAGGGCAGCGGCCTACCTGGGCAGGAAAGCAGCGGCTTGGAGAGCAGGGGCAGGTGCCGGAGCAACGCACGAACCACGGCGAGCATGAGAAGGAGCAGGAGCAGGAGCAGGATCAGGCAGCCGGTGAGGAGCTCCAGATCATAGCGGTGGCGCCGACCAACAGCTAGGTGCAGAGTAGGCGTGGCGAGCAGAGAGGGCGGGCGAGCAGTTGATCGAGCTAGGGCGGCGGCCGGCCTGGAGCGCAGCGGCTGGAGCACCAGCAAACGGCGGCAGTGGAGGCGAGTGGTGGCACAGGAGTGGTGAGAAGAGGAATCATTGCCAGACCTTAAACCCTCAATCGAGATGAATGAAACAGAGAAAGGGGAAGAGTCTGGCTCGCGCGGGTGTTGTTAAGTTAACAATAGGCGTCAGTTATTCAAAAAAACCAACACATAAAACTAAAGGTGTCAGTTCTCCAAACACACCGACACCTATTCTCAATGATACTCGTCGGTTTTTACTAGAAAAAAAATCGACGTCTATTTACATATGCTGATTAAAAAAATTGTTCTCGGTTAATGACCATAGTTGTCAGTTTCTTTAGAAAACGGATGCCCAAGGGGTGTGAAAATTCTCCCGAGAACAGTGTCGGAAGACCCATAGGCGTCAGTTATTGTTGTAAAACAGACGACCAAAATGTGCCCAATTTCTATCTCGCGAAAAACCTTTCATCGTCGGTTTAATAGTTAATAACCGACGCCATATGTTAAATTTTGGAGGTAATTTTTTTCACTGGAAATTTTGGATTTGGCAGTTAATTTTATTCATCGGTTTCTTAATAAGGAACTGACACTGAATAAAAGTGATACCCATGTCTGGTCACCCTTCACAGATAGATGTCAGTTTTGTTTTTGAACTGACGTGTTATGTTTTAGGTGTCGGTGTATTTATACAACCGACGTCGTTAAAAGTGACGTTATAAGTCATTTCTGTAGTAGTGCAAATTGATAAGAAAAAAAATCATAACATAGGCATCGGTTATTTGAAAAAAACTGACACCAAAGACATACGGCGGTAGTTTTTGACAAAAAACTGACGTCTATGTGGCCAGGTACCACGGCCGTGCTGGGAAGCACGGCCATGGTGGCAGGGGATATGGCATCGATTATTAGCAAAAAACCGACATCAGTTCACCTGATACGGCGTCGGTTATCTTTCAAAACCGATGCCTATAGGCCCTTTCCTGGCGTGTTTTCGGTGACGGGAAGCATTTTGACGTCGGTTCTTTTAATAACTGACATCTGTAGCATTCTACATTGTTAGTTTTCTTAAAAAACCGATTCCTATAGTCCCTTTGTTGGCGCGTTTTCAGTGGCGGGAAGCATTTTGGCATCGGTTGGGAACTGATGTCGAAGGGGTCCACCTTTAGCAGCGCCCACTTGGGTGTCACCTGGAAACTGACACTATAGCCCTTAATTAACCGACACTAAAGGCCTATTCTATAGTAGTGACTTTCTCATGCAAGTTGCATCCATTGTCTTTATGACATGTATCATTGAAGTGTGGAAGATGAACACCCTCATTCCTAATTGATTACTATTCTCCTCACGCATCACCTCACTGTATCCTTCAAGGAACTACCACATATATATATAAAATCAATTACATACATGCTTGTAATACTGAAAACAATATAACTCTCAGTCGGCTAAAATCTAAATGTATCTGTTATCATAGTTATTGTACATGTAATGTTGTTTGAATTCCCAACATAAAAGCTTTGTTTACTCAATCAGTCCTACATATATGATTCTGACATTTCTCCAATTTGGCCATATACATTACATACAAATTACATGTTATACAAACATTTAATGTATTCCCAATATATCATTTATTCCATTTCTCTATTTCATATCTACATTTACCTCTTAGTATACCCACATGCCATATTTAGAACACCCATACCAAAGTATACATCATAACTGTATCTAGTACGGTATATGTATATGATACTCGACAACTACATGGTTGTTGGCAATGGAGGCATGGGCATGCTAGTATGTTAGTAGATCATTGCAAAAAAATTACACATATTTCCTGAGAATCGTTAGCAGGTACGCTTCCAAAATAACACAACTGTTGTCTGCCACCATATTTGCATCAGTCACATTTTAATCTATATTTTTCACTAAACACAGTTTGCCATGTTTCTTACGTGATTAGTGATGTGCCCCCCCACACTCATCACATAGGCAAAATTAGCCCGCATTATACAAGCACTATCACTCTTGAATATGACATCCCCTTGGTTCCTGTCGGGGCTTGTCAACTGCAACGTAAATATTGTTTGAGCTACTGTTCTAACATAAATTACAATAGCTTTTGCAAAATAGTATATTATCATGTTGAGCAAGGATACTTAAAAAGCACATGCTTACTCACTTCAGTTTCTCAACATTAGCAGGCTGCACGCTCGTCCCAACCAGCCATCAATTGTAACTCTTTCTTCATCACAGGTCTAGCTACCCTTGGCATTCATTCCTGGTGTGCATCTTTCACTCTTTTTACTAGCGAACTTGGGCTGTTAGACAAGTGCACCACTTCTCGTAAGCTATTTGTTTGCCCCACATCAACTGTTATCATGTCCACCATATCCTTCACACGGTTCTATATCAAATGAGATAACATATTATATGTATTAGTAATATTTAGGTCAGTGTCATTAACGTAAATTAATGTTGTGTGAATAGTGTTACCTTTCCCTCAGCAGTCTCCACGTCCATAAAAACCCATTCTGGTTTCACATACTGTTTAGTATTCCCCTTATTGCTGACCAACATTGAGATCAATGTCTCTATACTAAGCACGCTTAGCAACCTATCGATTTCACCATCTATTCCGGTCATTTTCCACCAGTCCTAAACATGTACAACACAACAACAAATAGTCAAACACAGTTAATCAATTATATCCTTGCCCATTCAAAATTTGTTTTCATATATCATCTACATACATTTCTATCTGCATTATCTACGACAACATCACTGATGCACTTGTTACCTGGTCTTCCAAGACCAACGGCAAATGAAATGCTCTTCATTGGCTCAGGCGTCACAAAAATGATGTTGGTGTTCCCCATGTTTGTCTTGAAACACAAAATGCAAAATCGTTATTAATGTAGTAATCCACACTCGACCACGAGTACTCGTAATGTACATTTTCACCTTGCATACTTGTCGCCCTATTTCGGGATACTCAACTAGCGTTGCACAACTCATTCTTCCCCTAGAAAGTTCACTGCCCTGACTGGAAAATTGACCATTCTACAACAAAGTATATCAAACTACTGCAATATTTACCACTACAAATATCCCAAAACACTTTCACAATATTTACAGATGTACCTTTTCACGCTCATTACAGTTCTTTGGATCTTGTACAAATGGACTCGTATCTGGTAATGGGATTGCACCATCTTCTGCCCTGAGTGAGTTGTAATTTAACTTTATCAAAACAAACAAATCAATAGGTTCAGCAAAATTCACTCTGCATTTTAATTACTTTACTGAATTATAAGTTATTGTACTTATATACCGTCTTAGTTATACTTCCCTTTTCCATGCCACACATTTTCCCAGACATTCTAGCAGTCACTGAAGTAGGAACCAATGTTTCCACTCCATCCTAAACATTTCAATTGAGTTACTTACCCATTGTCAACTTATGCATCCAACAAATGTTGGTGTGAAAAGAAAAAAAAACTTATTTACACATACCTTTTTTGTAACGGACCCAGTCCGTGGATGGCTTCCAACTATGTCTTCTACATTATGTTGCTTAACATTTTCTATAGTTGGACTGCATACACTAATAATATTTCCACCTTTAGGTGTGTCGTAAGATATCTTTCACACGCAAGTATTACATTACTGTATTTTATATATAAGCCAAACCTATGGGGAATTACCGCAATATCCTTACCATTTTTGCAACCTTCCATTTCCTTTTTCTAGAAGAGGTCAACTCACCTTCTTTTATAGAGTATGCCACAAATGGTGTCTGCAAACCAGCCTACTCAGTTAGGTCTCGCAAACTTAGCTTTGTTTCAGTATTACTTTTACCTAATTTTCAAAAACACAACTGTAAACATATTATATGCAATATTGTACTATACCTTCTTAGCATCAGACCTTGTGACTGCACGCTCACTCCCAAATTCCGGTGTCTGCCCATTTAGTTTATATGTCATACACATTTAGTTCAAATAACAAACCATTTCTACACACACTACCTCATACACGTTTAGTTTATACGTCTCTTACATACCAAATAGTCATTTACTTATTGAAATATTTAACAATACCACTTACACTAACATGCACCCATGAAAATACAGTCAATTCTATGTGAACTAATTCTACAAGGAGATACACATAATTTCATTGTCGCACATACTTCACAATCACACCTATTTCCTGCTATGTATTGGGATTGACATGTCTGTCATGTAATAATATATTACAGTTTAATATGGTAGTAATCACATGTGTTGCCTATGCAGGCACAAGTTATAATTATCCTATTTATAGGGACTTCTGCAAGTCAAGCCTAACAAGATGGTACCTTCTTAGCAGCTGACCTAGTAACAACTCCATTGGTCGCCACACCCCCGGTCTTGTCGTGTAACAAACAATTGTGTTAAGCACCTCATGTATTAGGCATAACACATTTGTATGCATATAAATCCTTCATATAAAAGCTAAGTGTTATCATTAACAAGTTTTGGATGAGTAACCACACTTTTCTTACACATATACAACTTTTCGATGTTCTTTCTTCAATCAGAACAACAGTTCTTTTCAGAAGTAGTGATTGACACGTTGACTTCAATGAAAGAAATATAAACTCACCAGATTAATAAATGACAAACAACTACAATAAGCATGCTTGGAGTCATGATTCAAACCTTTCCTTCATCGTCCCCCACAGATGCACTCATTTTCAGGGCGGTGACCTGGTCATGTTTCAACAATATATAGGTTGGATTGGTTATGCTATCCTCCACATCCTTGATGTAGCTCACCTATAGGCACAATCCATACGTCGAAAAATGTATAATCAGTGTCACACTACATTTTTGGCCCACCTTTTTTTCCAGTTAGACATCAGTTTAACAATGCACCGTTCGATCTTCCACACATTTAGAGGGCTCAATCCTCTTTACGGGGATGTCCATTACAACCTGATGTCAAACACATCCACACGTCTTGTTACAAAGCCAACCCACATACTATAAACATACACTTCTAACATGCAAAACAATACTCATTCGATGCCTTCAATGTCGGTCTTGTTGTTAATATATTTCTTTGCATATGCAACTCTTACCTGCCTAGATACACATCAAAGAATATATGCCATTATTCAAATATAGCTACATATTCCAACCTGCTTTATAGTATAATGTACATCTCATATTATATTCACTTTCCCACGTTCTAAGCAGTGTTCAGTACCATTGCCATCTATAACTATTACGACGACAACATACTTCAACCCCCCATCATCACAAACCCAACATACAAACATAGTTGTCATAATTACCTTGCATTTACTTACCGTTTGAGGTGTGCTGTGTAGACACATTTTTTAGGATTCACACTTTTTCTTATTGCCACAATAACATCTTCTCCAGAAACACATACTTCACCAATCCTTGCAACATCCTGATTTTAAACACGAGATGTATTACCTCATTTATATTGCAAAATATGTACATTCTATTTTAACCCAAGTTTCTGACACTCACTATGTTATGCTTGACCAGTGTCCAGTTAACAACATCTGCATCATCTGGTCCAGAACTCTTGCAAATTTCGACCAACTTTTCTGTGGAATTCTCATTTGTAAATCCCTAAACAATCAAATCGATCATAACCCATAACATTCACACTATCAGTACATAACATCATGCATGTTACTTTTTTACTGACTTCAATTTCCTCAAGAACAAAGTTGGGTTCCTTCATTACATTGGACTTCTGTTGGGCACTAACTTTGTCCCTTATAGCACCACTGGAAGTTTCTATTGCTTTACCAACATTCAACCTCAACCTTGTTCTCCTAACCTGGATGTTAGTTTTTCAAAACATAATTAACAAAAACATCTACCATTATAAATTATCATTCCCACAAAGGCACAAAGGAGGAATAAAAAATTGTACCGTAACAAGTGTTGACAGATCAATTACAGCCACAGTCTCACTGCTCCCAATTTCCTACTTATGAACAATTGCCTCTACGTGTTAGTATTAAACCAATATTTTACAAACAAATAATTGATGTGCTCACTGTACCCTTGTCGGTGTCATAACACCCTTGCTCGTTTCGCTACAACCTATTGAAGAACACCCTTTCAAATGAAACAACATAATTCAGTGGCACCTTACCAACCCTGCAAAAATACTCATAAAAAATACATCTATATATTTACACATACACTGATCCCTACTCCACTGTTGGGTTGGTATTATCTTTTTTCTTGCACATCATCAGCCCCAACCTGTTGTCACCATTGTTAAAAAAACATGTACCTTTAACTCAGTAGCATAGTTTGGGGATCGAAATATCTCCACTGTTGTGTTGGTCGCTATCCTCTCAACATCTTCTTCACTCTCTATGCCTCTATGTTTAATTCACCCACATTAATCACATACGTTTTATGAGAAAATTACTGCATTTGCACAGTCCAATTGTAATACCACAATAGTTATATACCTTATCATCACGGTCTGCCAAACATGTTCTGCTAGGCCTTCCATATGAATTGCTCAGACGTACTGTAGGATCTTTAATCTCATGGGTTTGGAGCTCCAGTCTAAGCAGTTCAATCTCATATACTCTTACTTCGTACTGGGCTTTCACGGCCTCCAACTCGGGTATAGCAACCTTCAACTTCTTCTCTAGCAAATTCACCTTGTCCTGCACGTCTACAGATTCCTTACCTTGCTTTGCCTTGCTTTCCTCTATTCTCTTTTGTACTTTCAGTTTATTCATCTTCTTCTTGGCCAACTCCAGCTGTGTAAAGTGTAAAGATAATATATAACATTATACATTTGAACTACTGGCAGATCAATAAAATCAACCCATCTTACATAAAATGTTTACACTACATCTACGTTTATGCCAGACGTATCATCCGTGTTATCTGCCTCCCACACATGTCTTCCTTCAGAAGGACGGGCTTTCAGAAACTCATCTCTAATATACCTGTCAGGCAGGTTTTTTTACTGACATGCTCTTCCCTGCCAGCCACAAACTCATCCTGGTGTCGTATTCCCAGCAGTTATCTGTAGGTATTACATGCTCTCTGACTTTATGAATTGTTAATGTTACATGACAGAACAACACTAATAGTACAAAACAACATCCCTTCAAATAACCCATGTTACTTTTCCCCATCTCACACATACCGCCGTGGAGAAATGTATACACAGCATCGGACCAGTTATACTTACACATTTCAGACAAATTTTCCACATAAAACCATATTCATTTTTTAATACTAAAACCCGCAGTAGGGTAGAAAAAAGTAGACATCATCATAGCAAGCCAAATATTTACAAAATCCTCAACTAATCTAGGGTCAGTCTTAACCGACAGTTCTTTTAAAACTTCATATGCCCTTGAGACCTTTGTTTCTCCTATGAAGTACTCATTAGTGATGTCCGACTCTACTTGAGTACCTTCCCCATCACCTAGTAACACTTTCTCACCTTCAAAATAAACATATTACAATGATAATTCACTTTTAAGATAATAATATTATCAAGTGATATTGCATTATCTTATTCACAACTCACCTGTAACAGGAAGTCCGAGAAACATACCAACCTGTCTAGCATTAAATGGGACATAACTATTTCCAAGTTTGAAACTTCTTGATTTTTTGTCATAGGTATCTACAATTGCCCTTACAAGAACAATATCTAACGCCTTTGGACATTTCAACGATGTAAAATGACCAAAAATAGTTGTCTTCAACATCTCCTTATGCTCATCCTTGGCAAAATCTAACACCAAGAGGAATTTTTGAAATAAACAACGCGATCTAAAACCTTTTCCAACACATGTGTTGCATTCTTCGTCGTCATCATAACCAGTATCACTCATCCTACATCAAGTGTTATAACAGATGTCACAAACTATTTTCTAGGTTTTGTCATATTTTATTAGTACTATTGTAAACTTGCTTTACATTGTAACAAACAACCCTACCAAATACAAATCAGACCTTTTTCATTTGTTATAGTTAATGTACCAAACTCAGCCCTACAAAATATTTCAGTAGCTTCAGCAAAACTGCTACCACATTTGATTGCCATTACTGCAGTTGGCAGGGAATGATGTCCATTGTATAAATAACAAATATGATCATTTACATCCAATGTTATATATACATATTTTGTAACCTCAATGCATAACATCCCCTTACCCCGACATATGTTAGGATGTTGACATAAATTTTTTTAAACATCTCTTAACCATCTCTATCAAATCGATTGTATTACACGGTATTTTTTGTACATCAATTAACATGTTAGACATGTTTTAGTCTGCATTGTATTGCAAACTAACTCTATTTTTCAAAAACAAATTAAATATTTGTGCATACTCATTGTACTAATACAATCTGTTAGCAACAATTGGAGCAACATTTCGTTACGTCCTGTTTATCAGTCGCAACCCCCACCCCTTGCTTAATCTATGTAATAACATCGTTGACCGGTGCTAAGTTATTTACTAACATGTTACACTTTGACTGAACATTTACATCTATTTTATTAGTTTAGCTTTCATGATTTGGTCGTAGGGTACACATAACCCAACTCTATTTCTCGCTACTTATATATGTCAAATTCACCATCATCATTTACCGGTTGTCTCATTTCCATTTTAAACACTTCCAATTATAATCTTACTTGCAATCAAGGTGTATTTACTCATCGTATTAACCCGACCTTGTCCCCGGATGTGCAAAATACTAATTTAAGTTAACATGTTTAATTACCTACTTAACTCTCTCCCACTATACCCAACATGATTTTTCTTCCATCCATTCTTGCTAACAGAGTCACTAACGCACCGTTATCCTGCTTAATCAATTTATTATTGCTTTTTCTTTTGTGGTGGCTCATGCCAACAGAACGTTTTATCATTCAAGCTTGTTAAACACATGCCCCAAATGTAAAGATAACTTTGTTACTATGCTAAAGATAACTTTGTTACTATGCTAAAGATAACTTTGTTCAATTTATCATTCAGGCTTGCTAAAGATAACTTTATTACTATGCTACACGACGTTGTTGTTGAGCATATAGCAATGTCAACTTACTTTGTCAATTAACTTCCCCTCACAGTCCCATTACTCCTACTTGTACCACATTTAATCTACAAATAACTTTGTTACTATGCTGCACGACGTATATGTGTTTCATATAGCAATGTAAACCTACTTTGACAATTAACTTCCCCTCATAGTCTCATTACTCCTACTTGTACCATATTTAAACAAAACAAAAAATTTATACACAACTTCTACTTATGACCTAACATCATACCATGGTCACACACACATATGTTCTTTGAGTTTCTCCTTTCTTTCCTAACGTCCTTACCACCCCTTTATAGTTACTTGTTAACAACGCCCATCTCACGACATAGCATAGCACATTTGTTACACATTACTTGAATAACTCATTTGGGACACCCATCGATAACATGTTAACAGTGTGTTCACGTTATAACACCATGCATGTGTCACTACTACAGAACCTACCTTTAGTGTCGGTTATTTAAAGCCTTTAGTGTCGGTTTCTAAGCAACACCTATGTGGGCGACACTAAAAGCTCACCCATTAGGCGTCAGTTCCAAAACCGACGCCCAAACTCTTCACGCGCCACCAAAAACGTGCCATCATGGCACTATAGGCGTCGGTTATTAGATACGAAACCGACGCCCAAACCCTTCGTGCCACAGAAAGGGCGCCATCTTGGGCATTATCAGTGTCGGTTTTTTACAAATAACCGATGACATATATCTTCGCGCCACAGGAGGGCGCCAACTTGGGCACTATAGGTGTCGGTTATTAGCTAATAACCGACGCCATATAACTCCCAACACGGCCGTGCTGGACAGCACGGCCGTGGTGCTAAGGAAATAGACGTCGGTTTCTATTAAAAACTGACACTGTAACTATTTGGCGTCGGTTTTATACAAATAACTGACGCCTATTGTTTTTTTTTTGTCAGTTTGTAGACCTGCTGTGGCTGGTCGCAGGATGAGAAACCTGTTCAGTTCAGTTATGAACTGCAGGTTTTACGACATCCATTGATATCAGCCGACAACAGGCCACAAACCTGCAAAATTAACAACAAAAATATTCACACATGCATTTAGCAATGCAACCTGCAGTTTCATTTTATTTTCACACATTTAGAAACATTCATGTAGCTAGCAATATGTAGTTTCATTTATTCACATTCACACATGTAGAAACATTCATATAGCAACCAACACTTTCATTCATTTTCACTCAGACACATGTAGAAACATCCAGACATGTAGAAACATTCACACATATATTATAATTCAGAAATTCATTTACAAAATATCATTGTTTAGTCATTATTCGCTATCAGGATCCCAATTATATTTTAAAGCCCCCACTATTTGTATGGCTGTTGCCCATTCTTCTCTTACTTCATTTAATTCTCCCATCGTATAGGGAGCATGTACATCTGGTAAGTCCGTTCCTGTAGTGGGGTCAGCTTTAAACACCTTTAAAGAGAATGATGTATATATATAATTAATGAGCTATAAATAAGATTGATATATTTCATATTATCTAATGAGACTATATAATACGTGAGTAGTACAATCGATGTCCATACAACATGACAGACTAACACATATATAGTACATAACAACAGCAGCGTCGAATTTACATACAACACTAGCTTAGTACATATATAGTGGGACTTATAAGGTGACGATCCCACCTGGTAAAATAGGTTACCGACAACTACATGTTACGACTGGGAGGTCGTGATTCAGCAACCGTATGCATTAGCAGGAGGACAAACAGATCACCATATGTTTGTCCTCCTGCTAATGCATACGGTTGCTGAATCACGACCTCCCAGTCGTAACATGTAGTCAGTAACCTGTTTTAGCAGGCGGTATCATCACCTTAGTCCCACTATATATGTATTAAGCTAGTGTTGTATGTAAATTTGGCACTGTTGTTGTTATGCACTATATATGTGTTAGTCTGACATGTTGTTATATGAATCTGAAGCACTTGTGTGTGCTGCACTTTATGTATTGTATTTGTATCCTGCTTCTCTTCATTGGGGCTTCTTTTGCTGTTTAGCATTTGTATTAACTAGAAGATAATGAAACATCAAATCAGAAAATGATATTGATATTAAAAAAGTAAACATTTAGCTTCAATAAAAAATATAAACATGCATGCCTCTAAAATTGTGATCTTTTATCAATTAACAATCCTTCATTGTGATCTCCGCGCACATATAAGTCATCATTAGCTTCAATATTTTGTGGAGTTGGCAACCCAACTGAGAATGGACTGGAGTCATCATATTTATCATAGTACTCTTCTTCATCTATAGGATCTTCAATGAACTGTCTTTTACCATGAAGAACAACCGACCATTTATCATTTGCAGGATCATCGATATAAAATACTTGTTTCGCCTGTGATGCCAATATGAATGGTTCAGCCTTCTCGCCAATCTTTTCAAAGTTCACTAAAGTGAAACCCAATTCATCCACTATAACTCCTTTAGTGTTATCAACCCAATTACATTTGAAGAGTGGAATTCTGAAATCTATGTAGTCAAATTCCCATATCTCTTCAATGACACCGTAATATGACATTTTAGCTTCACGTGGACTCTTATCCTTTGCACTTGCAAAAAACATAGTCGATGCTTGAAGGGTGACCCCCACTGTTTTGGACGACACTCTTATCATCTTGGCACTTTGTGTAATATGTGAATCCATTAATGTCATACCCTTCATAAGACATAACAGTCAACTTTGGTTTAAAGGCGAGGCATTTGATAGTTTCAGTAATATCATCTGGTGTTTGAGATAGTTGATGTAAGACTTTATCTTCAAACCACTTAATAAAAGTCTTGTTATGCTCTCTAGCAAGCCACATTGTATTGGCTCGAGGATATTGTCTTTTGATGAAATTGGTATGTTCCTCGATATAAACGTTCACTTCATCCATTTTGTGTAAAATATACAAATGACCTTGTTCCAACTGCTCACGGTTGATTACTTTCACATGTGATCCCAAAATTCCTTTGCCAAATAGCTCGTCAATATTCTTGTCATTATCAGGAGTGTCATTACCACTGAGAAAGTCATTGCAGAAATCCATAACCTCTCTTGCCACATAACCTTCAATAATACTCCCTTCAGGCTGATAACGGTTTCGAACATCACCTTTAAAAATGCTCATGTATCGTTCAAAGGGATACATCCAATGCAAGAAAACCGGTCCCAAGATTTTCACTTCCCTAGTCAAGTGGACAACAAGATGTACCATGATATCAAAGAATGAAGGAGGGAAATACATCTCAAGCTGACATAGGGTAACAACCACTTCTCTTTGCAAATTATCGAGAGTCTCAGGGTCAATAACTTTGCTGCAGAGACTGTTGAAAAAGAAATAAAGTCTGGTGATTGCAAACCTTACATGCTTCGGCAATATAGATCGAATTGCCACGAGCAATATTTGTTGCATTAGAGTGTGACAATCATGAGATTTAAGACCTATCAACTTCAGATCTTTCATTGATACCAATCTACAGATGTTGGATGAGTAACCATGTGGCACCTTAACATTTACCAAGCATTCACAAAAAGCTTTCTTCTCTTTTCTAGACAACGTGTAACAAGCGGGAGGTAAGTATGTTCTTTTATTACCCATTTCACGTAATTCTGTTAATTCTGACCTTATTCCCATTTCACGTAGGTCCATTCTGGATTTTATCCCATCTTTAGTCTTACCTGGTATATTTAACAGAGTACCAATGATGCTATCACATACATTTTTCTCAACGTGCATTACATCGATACAATGTCTGACTGTCAAAGAACTCCAATAAGAAAGATCCCAAAATATTGACTTCTTCTTGAATGAAGAATTGTCACTCTGTGTAGTACATTGTGATCTCTTACCAAATTCATTGACAAAGTCTTTTATTCTTTCATAAACAACCTCCCCTGGTATAGGTTTAGGTGCACTGTGTTCCTCATTCAATCCATTGAATGTTTTGCGCTTCCTACGATACGGATGGAATTTTAGAAGAAACCTTCGATGACCGAGATATACATTCTTACCACCATGTTTTAGTCTTGTTGAATCAGTGTTCTCTTTACATATAGGACACGCTTTAGCTCCTTTGACACTATATCCAGACAAATTTCCATATGCTGGAAAGTCATTAATAGTGCAAAACAACATAGCATGCAAATGAAATGTCTCTCTTCGTGAAGCATCATAGGTCATCACACCTTCACCCCATAGTTTCTTTAAGTCATCAATCAGAGGTTCAAGATAAACATCGATGTCATTTCCAGGTTGTTTAGGGCCCGGTATCAACAACGACAGCATTACATACTTATTTTTCATACACAGCCAGGGAGGAGGATTGTATATAACAAGCATGACTGGCCAAGTGCTATGTTGGCTGCTCAATGTCCCGTACGGATTCATCCCGTCTGTACAAAGCCCAAGTCTTAGATTCCTGACTTCTTCACCAAATTCAGGGTACAATACATCAATCTTCTTCCACTGTGGGGAATCAGACGCATGTCGTAGGATCCCATCATTATTTTTCTTAACATCTGCATGCCACCTCAAATTCCTCACATCTATCAGATTGGCAAACAAGCGTTGAAACCGTGATATTATAGGTAGATACCACATCACCTTGGCAGGAGAACCAGTTTTGGACTCCCCCGAAGTCGTCAATTTATACCGTGACACACCACATTTTAGACAATCTTTCAAATCCGCATAGTCTTTTTGAAATAATACACAATCATTAGGGCATGCGTGTATCTTCTTGGAATCCATTCCCATTGGGCACAACAATTTCTTTACCTGGTATGTTGAGATTGGCAGCTCGTTTCCTTCAGGAAGCATTTCTTTCAACAAAGACAGCAATGACGTGAAGCTTTTGTCGCTCCATCTATTGTTAGCTTTCAACTTATACAATCTCAACACAGTGTTAAGCTTCGTAAACTTAGTACAACCTGTGTATAACGACATCTCAACATCATGAACAATGTTTCTAAAAATGGGAGGTGGATCGGTGTGCTCTACCCCACAACTATCCAACATCGCATCAACGATGTCTACTGGAACTGGTTCATTCACATCTACATCATCGTAGGCAATTTCTTCTTCCACACAAGCACTGCTATCGACATCCACTGGTTTCGGATTTGAAATCTCTCCATGCCAGTGCCATTCTGTATAGCCTTGTATAATCTCGTTGCACATGACATGAGTTTTGATTTCGTCACCAGTGTTGACTTTCAAGTTGTTACCGCAATGCCTACATGGACAGTAGAACCTATCTCCAGGTTGTTTCCTATGTTCCTCGGCAAATCTAATGAACTGGTCAAGACCAGAAATAAACTCTGGGGTGCAGCGATTGCGAATGGACATCCATGATCTATCCATTCTATGACCAAAGAGAAAACAAGTATATATTAGGACAAGATTAGGGTCTAGGGTTAACAAATACATGTGATGTCATTATTATATATAATAAATATGTACCACCTATCCATTCTTGAACACCTAATCTCACTAGTAAGTGTATAATATGTATTGGGTTTTCAAGAAAATTTCGGAAACATTTCCCCGCTGTTCTCCAAGTACATATGTACTTAGAGAACAAACGGGGAAATGCTGCCGAAATTTTCTTGAAAACCCAATACACATTATACACTTACATCCTAAGCGAGATTAGGTGTTCAAGAACAGTCCCAAACTGGGGACTATCCAAGATTTACTCCTAATGAGTAAATCTTGGACGGGTTTCTAGGCCAACAAATAATGTGTTGTCATTCTTATACCTAAAATCCTAGTTCTTCAAGTTAGGGTGATTATTGATGTCTTTAAAAGCATGATTGGCAATTTAGGGAAAAGTTCATCATTTACATTCCAAGCATGTCACATGTGTGCATTACAGTTCATCATTAAGCAAGATATAAGTAAGTATGTCATATTAAAATAGACTATACAATATGAGAAAATAGTAGTGTAATCATGCAAATGGGAACATTCATGGGAACACACACTTCAGTTATAAGCATTCATGTAGCAACTTTCAGTTCCATTCATTAATCTCTTTTTACATCGACACACAGGGGTGTACCCCTAAACAGTAACTAAACAAAGGGGTTGGTGTACCCCTAAACATGCGCATAATTAAAAAAACTATTAATACAGACAAGTCTAGATAGATAGACAACTAAATACTACACCAACATGGTCCCGCATCAGTAACTTCTTTTTGATGATGAAGCTGTGTCACGAAGCTCCTCACTGTATTTAGACGAATCTGAACTGACAGGGGCCTCAGATTCAGATTCCTCATAGATGATATCCAACGCCGTGCGCTCATACCGCAGAAGATGATCGGGGGTCTCGCAGTTGATGTTGGTTATTCAAACATTGATGCAATTATGACCAACTGGACGGAGAAAAAGCCTGTTGGAACGAACCACATGCATCTCTCCAATCCAATCACGCCAACCAGATTTTGATACAAGATTTCCCGCCAAATCATACTCAACCTCGATAACATGTGAATAATTGCCAAAAGTTAGGGTCACTTTACCAGGCATGTAGTGTCTTCCTTTTAGAAAACGCCAATGTTTGGATATGACCAATTGGTTATAGGAACGATCATCTAGGATGATTCCAATTGTTCTTCAATAGGGAACGTTAACATTGACATAGAGGCCCAGTTCATAGTGACTGTTATGGGTGGACATAGACTGCACAATATTAGTATTAACAAAGTGTAAGTACATATAACGATGTTATATATTTTCAGAAAAAGTTATATAACATCAGTTAACCTTTTATTGCTTGTCATAACCAACTTTATTGTGGTAGACATGATAGCTTGAAAAGAAGTCTACATATGTACTTAGAGAACAAACGAGGAAATGCACCGAAATTTTCTCAAAAACCCAATACACATTATACACTTACATCCTAAGTGAGATTAGGTGTTCAAGAACAGTCCCAAACCGGGGACTATCCAAGATTTACTCCTAATGAGTAAATCTTGGACGGGTTTCTAGGTGCTTACTAAAATAGAACCATTATATGGAACTAATCCTACATTATACACATACTTTTCCTGAGTAAGATAATGTGCACTTCATCGAATTATTAAGATCTGAATATATATAAGTTGTTTCTACCTACTTTGATGGGATTTTATAACATTCAAGTCTTCTATTTAAGGCATTAGATGCATATATTGCAGTCCATTGTGTTGAGATAAGAATCCCATGTGATACACACGATTGAGAATCTTTCACGATACTAGGAAAATACACAACTAGATATTCATTTAGGTGTTAGACATTCATTTAGGTGTTCCTAATAACTCGCAAGTATGCACAACTATAAAACAATAGACTTGTCACACATAAAACACCCTATACAACTATAAAACAAAAAAGTATTAAGATATGCATGATACAATAACTATTTTGCATCACATTACAGCAGACTTATCATTGATACCTTACTAACTTATTTCCACATTTACATATCATCACTTGATCAAAATTACATGTATTGTATAGACAATAGAAGATTCAACTCAGTAGAAGCACAAAATCAGTACCTAAACCCTAAACACAAATAAGTAAATAACTTTAAAAAAATGCCCAGCAGCTGCTTGGGCGTGCCTTGGCACTGCCCAAGCAGCCGCCGGAGCAGAGGAAGAAGGAAGAAGGCAGGGCGGGCGGGCATACCTTGAGGGAAGAGGAGAGCAGCGGCCGGAGCACAGCAACCACCGGCGGAGGCGGCGGCAAAGAGAGGAGAAGCGCCGGCGAGGGCACGGAGCAGCGGCGGCGAGGGCACGGAGCAGCAGCGAGGCACGGAGCAGGAGCACGGACGGCCGCCGGTGAGCACAGAGGGCAGGAGTAGGAGCAGGAGCACGGACGGCCGCCGGTGAGCACAGAGGGCAGGAGTAGGAGCAGGAGCACGACCGTCGGTGAACACGGAGCAGCGGCGAGGGTAGGAGCAGGAGCACGGCAGTGGCGGCAGAGGAGCAACGACCGGCGGGGGCGAGCAAGAAATCGCCAGACCTAACTGAAATCGGGAATGAAACTGGGAAAGGGGGAAGAGTCGCTCGCGCTGGTGAGATATTAAGTTGATAAGCATCGGTTATTCAAAATAACCGACAACTAAACCAATAGTGTCGGTTATTTTCCAACAACCGATGCCTATACTAGATTATAGTCGTCGGTTTTTAACTAAAAGACAATCGACAACTATTCCTGTCCCGCGAATAATCTTTGGTCGTCGGTTATTCATTTATGAACCGACGCCATATGTGAAATTTTGGAGGTAATTTTTTCGCTGGAATTTTGGTTTTGGCGGTTGATTTTAGGTGTCAATTTTTTATTAATTAACCGACACTTAATAAAAGTGGTACCCGTGTCTGGTTGACCTTCACAGATTATATGTCAGTTTATGTTATAAACCGACACTGTAGAGTTTAGGTGTCCGTTTATGTATACAACCGACACCTTGAAAAGTGACTTTATAAGCCATTTCTGTAGTAGTGTGTTAAATCGTTCATTGCCCTCGCAGCCTCCAACTCTTATCATCCACGTTCTTAACAACCATAACACTGTTATTTACCTTCCCACGACAACCTCCCGCCACTATTTGCTAACAGCCATACCCTCAACAAACCTAACTCCATTCCCATCGCCAACACCCCCCCCCCCCCCATTATTAACCTTGTGATACCAACAAAAAACATGTCAACCAGGTCATTTTGTTACTTCAGTAACCCATTATTGTTATCTTCTCCACCTACTAATACCCTACTCCCGCATGCATTATCAGCAGGTTAGCTACGATCGGGGGGTGATATTTGCTCATTTGCTCCTTTTTTCACCAACAAAGAGGAAGGGGGAATAGAGGCTTAGAGAAGGGGGAATACAGGATCACCTTCGGGCGCTGGAGAAGTCCTCCTAGAAAGGGGGTCCTTTCGGTCCAAACCCTAGCCTTCGTTAGTGGCGGACGCGTAACAACGCACGCTTCAAACTTCTACCAGTGCAGCAACACGTCTTCGCAATAGCTACCTCCCGCCGAACGCGCCGGTGATCACCAGATCGTCAGTGGCTACCTTGGCCGCCGGCCAGTGGCGGAACCAGAAAATCACACTAAGGGGGGTTGAGTTAAACAACTCATCAAAATAATAGATTTGGTGGACACCCACGGGCTACGTTCACAAACAAGACAATAATTTATTAATTGACTAATCATGATCATATGGTTGCTTTAATTGCTATACAATAAAGATAATATAGACGAATATAACATAAGAACTAATATTATCTCATTGTGCAAGATTATAATTTCTAAGGTCATAAAGAAATGATACTATTTTGCATTAGAATCTATGAAGTACATACCTTTAGGATGTGTCTCGTATGGAGGAGATGCTTACTTTCAATGGATTGAACTTCTAATAGTTATAATGGACCTTATCAGTGTAGATGCTAGTCAATGAGATTTCAAATAAAACCTACGCTTTGCCGGAGTAGACCCAAGTTGAAGCTGGATGGAAGTATTGGAGCCGGCTGTCTGTCTCTATCTTTGCCCACAGTGTGACCGAACAGAACATGATTTCTTCGTTAACTATTATGCTCTCAACTCTTGCATTGCCACACAGCTTCACCGATTCACGCCGGCAATAGAAAATTACTTTTTGGCAGTCATCTGCTCCTCGGTTCTTCTGCGTTTCGTCTGCTACAGATACAGCTGCACAACAACACATAGCAAGTGAAGTGCCTACCACACGGGGCCACACTGCCACAGGCTGTTGGCAATCGGCCTTCTCTGTTGGCTACAACCTACAACGTACAGCCGCATATCGGGACGAAAGAGTGTGCTATGCAGCCTCACGCCGTCGCCTTGACGGATACACCTTCACAGTCTCATGTCGTCGCTTGTTGCCACAGACGGAGAACCGAGAATGTCAGTCTTAAAGATAGTCGTAGTGTCGGTGCCCGTTCT
Source organism: Alisma plantago-aquatica (assembly GCA_963693085.1). NCBI lineage: Eukaryota > Viridiplantae > Streptophyta > Magnoliopsida > Alismatales > Alismataceae > Alisma > Alisma plantago-aquatica. The sequence continues at coordinate 621,745,528 of OY856415.1, read as the reverse complement.
CCACTCATGGTAGTTCGCACGGCATAGTCAAATACAGCCCGACCATCGACCCTTTAGGAGTTGGGAGTCTAGAATCAGGATTTCACAAGTCGGAGCTCGAGAAGAGGGACGAAAAGAGGGGAAAAGCTGAGCGGGAATGAAGGGGAGCGAAGAGTTGAAAACACTCTCCGGTTGATAGTGGGGAAGGGGTTGACGGACAGAGTGTTATGGGCGGAAGAAATAAGAGGGGGTGTGTTGGCAGACCGTTGACATGACTTGTATCGTCGTGTAGTCTAGTCGTCTAGTTTAAGGTCCAAGATCGACTCTATATAGCAACCCTCCTAAATATATGGGCGTTGAATATGCAAATCAAGACCATGATCATCCCTCCCTCATTCCGTCATCTTGCCAATAGATGACTGCCACTACTGCTTATATTTCTCGAGGGGTTGATGATGGCGCAGCAAGTGGTACGATCTACCTGAGACACTACTTCAGAGTAGAATGCCATGTTCCGGTCGAGCGTGGCTGCAAAGTGTTTGTCCCATCTCATTATTTATTTGTACGCTATGATGATGATGTTTCCAAGACCCCTGGATGAATGCAACCGCGTGTCGTCCCCTCCCCCAAAGTTGGATCCCCACTGCACAGCTTTGCTGAGCCGACAAGGCCAACAAGCTCCAAGAGGACCAGCGGATAAAACTGTCTGTCAAGGTAGGCGGCATCAGAGTTTCACAGCACGGCAGTACCACTCCGGTCCCCTACGGCAGCACAGCAGCAAGCATCAGGTGGGCTGGCTTCCATCAAAGCATCGATCTTGTGTATACATGCGCTCTGTCCCTCAATCGTTCCGGCCACCTGAAGCCATCAGAGCCGGATGCTAGCTTAACTAGCTTTGATCGCGTGCAAGCAACACCACTGCGTGAAGGAGAGGGAGGGACGGGCCATGCCATCGATCATCAATCACTACTGCTGCCAGTACAGGTTGGAACAATAGGAAAATACCAATGGACCGGCGACGGGTATACCCGTTCACAAAGCTAGCACGGCCTCTGTTGCCTTTGGGCGCGCGCTCAACCGAAAGTTTGGCCTTTGGGGACTTTTTCCCCGTATATGTTCTGTAGTCAACGTCTTGTAGAACACTCGATGATGATGTCCGCCCAGACAATCTGACGAATGGAAAAGGGGAAGAAGAATCTGTCATGGGTGTGGAAAAGGTGGGGCGCTAGCACGCTCTCTGCTGTGGGTGTAAAGGTTGCAAGTGGTGGTCATAACGCTGGAACGTTCTGTATTCTTGCAGGCCCACCGTGGAGGAAGGAGGCGTCAGTTGTAAGCTATGAATTGGCGGTGCAGTTTTGAAACGACGCGTCGACGGGTCCATCATCATCCCATCTGAATTGCCCATGATGGATTCGGGAGTGGACCATATGTCATACCTGCCCTCCACAATCGACTCCATGTTCAACTGCTAAGCACCCAACACACACACACACACACACACAAGTTGCAAATTAATATATATAAACACGACAACACCAACAAAAAAAGATGGGTCGAATTCGGACAACATTAATTGCTTCGTGTGATGCAATGCGTCAAGCGAATCAAAGACTCAAACTCATGTGGAAATAAAGAAAGAGTACCACCAAAAACGACATATTTTAGACACAATGACAAGTTTTGTAAGTAAGTGAATTACAACATCGATAACAATGTCCATTGAAAGATATAGCAATCTAGAAATTAGAAAAGAAAAGTGAAACTCCTAAATAGCACACGCTATCTATTTAATGAGACAAAATAACACCATTCCAAAATTATAGTATATATTTGGCCAATGTTGAGCATGATTTGGACTCATTGTTGGTGACAAACTCAATGCCTCTTTGGCAGGGACACGATACATCAAAACATGAGAAATTGCACACAATGAACATTTTTAGCGCCCCTCAACTCAATGCATTGGTTAATTTAGGAGCTTTGAGTACATCCATTTAAAAGCTGCCACAACAACTTTTCAACTATGCAACTTTTGATACAAGGCCAATTTGGGCCCAATGTTGAGCATCAATTGAGAGCCCACTATTGTGACCTTTTCGTCATGACTTTATTATGGTCTTGAGGCCCTATCTAGGGGATGTATCAAATGAACAAGATACCTCTCAACACTAAAGCTTAAGCGAGGAGGTCTTGAAGGCATTGGCGAGCTGCTTTTTAAAGGACTCTCGTTCAAGTGTTCACCAACTCACTCCTAAGGGAAGGTGTAGGCTAGTATTCATCCTTAATAGTAAGGAAATTTCCCTTAGTGATCTCAATCCTTCATAAAGCCCCCAATTATCCCTACTTATTTTATGGTGTTTGGAAGCTAGTATCACTTGTAGGAGAATGAGTTTTATTATCATTTAAAGGAAAAAATTCCATCCACCATTTCAATCTACCTCCATTACATCTAGATTTCTCAATCCCATTTAGCTCATAAACTCACCAAAATATCATTTACCTTCACCCCTTTCATAAAAACCATAATTTGAGTGTGATTAGTGGACGATTTTTGAGGTGAAATTCTCACTTGTAGTGGGTCTACCCAACATTATGACTAGTCCTTTTTCAACAATCTCACCAACATAATCCACATAACCCAGAAACGTCCACCACCTAAAATCTTATGCTATTATTACCCATAATGATCCACCTCATTTCCTTCAGTTATACTAATCCTTTTGTTGTTTTCAATCAGTTATAGTGAGCAATGCCCATTTGGTGGGTTGTTTGCCAGTTATCTCTTCATATCACCATTCCACCACCCCTATCCATTTCTTGCAACCATTTACCATCATTTAGGATTCTTGAAGATAAAAATATGATAGATAAAAGAGAAGATACGTGCAAGAGAAGGATCAAATCTCAACGGAGGTACCATCTCACCATTTCACCCCCTTTTCCCACTCATTTCTCTTCTATAGCTTGCATTTCTTTCCTTTACTTACTATCTATATTCATGATGTGTTTATGTGGATAGATTCTTTTTCAAGGTCCTCGTGTATTATTTGAAGAAAACCACAATAATTTAGTCCATTCTTTCATTCTAAATTATCCTTTTTGTACATGTTTGTAGTGGTTGTACCCCTTTATACATGCTCTATGTATGTAATTGTAGCCCAGTTTTAGTTTCGATTGCTAAATTTAATTTCTATGATACTAAATTTTATTTTATATATTATTCATAAATTATTACTTGAATAGTTTTTCCCTTAAATGGTCTTGCTCTTCATACTTGTAAAACTCTAGTGAAAATAGCTTCATTTGTGACTTGGGGTTGATTGTTACTTTATAGGAAGTAATCACCACATAGCTTGGAACGTGGATAATTTATGTTTGATTGACCATGAGGATCAAGTGAGTTCCTAGATATTGTAACTACCCAACACGACAAGAGTGAGATTACTAGAAACAAAACCCAAATTAAAACCACAAACATCATTAACCACATAAGGCACATAGATATCTCAAATCAAAATATTTGCCAAAGATCACATGTAACATTAACATAAAATCATGGTCCATACAAGAGTTCATCATGACATATTACAAGTTCTCACAGATTACAAGCCTTTACCTTACAAAATGTCCATACACACACTCACAATATCCCAACAAAATGTAACAAGATTAAGCATTGCATATGTGGTGTTCTATATAACATGCATACAAAATCCAATAACTCATATAATTATGGCTCTAAAGGTTGTGCACGTATGTCAAAATCTCAAGTCGAGAATTAGATACATCAAAACATTCCTTCCCAGACCTGAGTGTATAAGGACAAAGCTAGAACGATATCCCTATATGCTTTATTTCTAGAGGATATCCATACAAACATCACCTACCTTCGAGGTACCTTCACACAAGCATCACCTACCTCTGTATCTAAGGTCAATTCCTCCTTGTTGATCTTCTCTATCGTGGGATAGTTGACCTCTCACCTACAAAGGTGTGAAAAACCATAGGGTGAGACCCCAATTCCTAGCAATGTGATATAACATCTGATACATCTATTAGTTACTAGGGAAATAGATTTATACAAGGAAACAATTAATCATTAAAGCATATAAGGCTATTAGTGTAATTTAAAGTAACACATACCCAACCATTTAGGAACCCATGACAACCTATAATGATATTAGACACCATATGCATCTCAATCTTATAAAGATGTTTGTCACTTCAAGAGATAATAAACAACACGGATGAGGTGTATTTTATGTGCACTGGGATGATTGAGGCACACCAGTCAATCTGCTAGCTAGATGCTAGTAAGCCATCCTATCCATATGTATAAGACCTAAAGAATGCAATTTTCCTAGATCTCTCCTTGTGACCTTGGGTCAAAGCAAGGTTAATAAACGATAGAGATCCTACTATCTAGTCAACTATGGATATATGCTTAATAGCAGATCCACCAAACTCAGGTCGACCCTAGGTACATAACTCACATTTACAATTATAAGGTAATAAATCTTAGTACAATATACCATCTTGTCATGCCATTTTGCATAGATAACCAACAAACCACCTGTCTTTATTGAGTCTCAAACATTATTCAAATATGATAGGGCATTATGACACTAAATGAACTCATATATTCACTGAAATATGGCTCTAAGCATCTTTTCATGACTCCTTATTGGTACAGGATTTAATCGTTTCACTTCTCCCCCTAATGACCTAGTAGAATACATATATAGACTCATGTCTCTACCACTTATATTTCTCATCAATAGTTAGATTCATCATCCTATGACTACATCAACTAAAGTACAAGTCAAGCTTAGAAAACTATTAAGTGCTTAGTCAATAATAACTTCAAAAGATATAAAATGTTTAATTATCAAATTTAACTTCTCAAGGCAAGGCATGTATACCACACCTCTAATAACATAGATGCATTCCATGTAACTTGAATCTCCAAGGAGATAAATGTTAATAGATGTTCTTAAAAACCATTAAGTTCTCTACCTCTAGGTCCTCATAGCCAGACAGGTTGAAAGTATATCTAGAACCCTTCTTGTTCCATAAAGGAACCATTTTTGCATATTCTAGCAACAAAGTAGTAAAAAAATAGCTTGAGGCATGTACTTAGGATGTACATCAGGTAAGATCCACATGTGGATTAACATCTTATGTGCATTGTGTTGGTATACTATGCCTAGAGAGCCAATCATATGATGATTGCAATGAGGCATATCATACTTGATTTGATAATGATAAAGGTAATTCTATCTATTATGTTTGTCTCACTCATGAGATAATGATACATACATGATAGATGTCTAAAGAATGATGTGACTCGATGACATATGTCTTCAGGTTGAGGACCTGAACAATGGGATCATGTGTATGATAAGAGTACATGCATTCTTGTTATGTCCCTAGTCGGATATTATTGTGGAAGCAATATAGACAACAGTAATACATAAGACTAGAGTGTGTGTTGACTGATGACAGTGTCTCATTAGTCATGATATATGATATCAAGTCAAGCACACAGATATATGTTAGAGAACAATATATCATACAGACCCACCGTGAGAGTAGTACATGTATACCATGGAATGGTAGTCACAATCATCTCTCATAGGGTGATGGTGGTGATTGTGGTTCTTAGACCTGAAATCACTGCACTCATCACATGTCATTGGGTACACTTTGACATCATCAAATGCAGTCCTAAAACATGGGTTGTTATAAAGGTGATGGTTGGGAGACTTTGACACATGGGGATAGACTGTGGGTGATAGAGATGGGATTTGTCCCTCTTACAAGGAGTATGATAACTAGGGCAACTTGATAAGAGAGACTAAGAATTGTGTGGCCATACTCATATGATTCAATATATGATATGTGAATTCACATGCATCTCATACAGTCTACTCTAGGCTAAGGAACATGGATTAAATGTTGAAGAGGATGATGTTCCATGCCTTGAGTTCAATCCAGATATCAGAGACAAAGGAACTATACGATCACGGTAACGCTAGTCATAGATTGTAGGTTGAAGTTGTTATCCAACTTTTAGAGTTACTTGGGTAGCAATGACGAGTTACTAGATTTCACTCATTGCTTGTGATGTCATAAGTTGTTATGAACATTCATTGCCAATGTAAATTGGAACCTACAGGGTCACACAGATAGGATACCCCTGGAAGAGGAGATTGTCCATGAATGATGTTTAGATTGAGACTAAAGGTGTTTAGGTACTCAACTAAACATACAACTGACTGACTGGACTCAGCATTATAAAGTTCAAGTGTTGAACTAGCTGGTTAGAGTGTCAGGTCGATTGGAGACTACATTGGCAATGTTCGGACTTCCAACTGACTGGTTCACCCTTGTGAGCCAATCGGCTGGTGTGAGCCAACCGAACGGTTCACTTGGTGAACCAGGTGGCTCATAGTCCTTCCAACTGAGGATATAAGGATTTTCCCAGTTGGAGGAAAACTTTCACGTTTCACTTGTTCAATTTGATTGGAATAAGGATTAATCTTTGCATTAATTGGAAATGATTGAGGAAATCAATTGCAGGCAAGTCTGGGAAGTGAAATGACTGGTTCACTGGGTGAACCAATTGTCTCACACTCTCAACTGATCAGTTCATTAGTGAACCGACTGATTTGCCTATTGCAGTACAAACTATTTATGGAATTTCCATATCCTTCTACTCCCGAACAGACTAGGAACCCTGATCCTACCCTCTACTTTATATACAGGGGTACATGGGGCTTCTCAGAACACATAACTGAGAACATCAGTTTCTCTACAAATTTTTTGTCCTCTCTGGTTCTGGTAATTGAGAGATCCTGAGAAAAATCTACCCGACTAGGGAGGCACAACGAGGGAAAGACAACTGTAGAAAAGCAGTCTAAATTCGGGAGAGTAGGTTGGTGCTAGTACACCAACGTGAGGGTCGTCTCCTTCCTGCCAGTTCTTCTAGAATGGAAGGAGTTCCAAGTGGTACGTGTGGACTATATGCAGAGGTGGGAGATGTTTTCTGCTCAGGAGGACACATCAGCCACAGTCTGTGGTGGAGGCCAGAGTCTGTGGTGAAGACAAAGAGTTGCACAGACACCGTCCAAGACATGGCGTTGAAGACCACACATGGATATGAGGTATTGTCACTAGGCAAGCCCCAGTACCAGGTATATCTTTCTAAAACCACCCTTCCCATTAAATAGTCATTGATGCAATCTCCTATTATGGGTTAATGGCCTGAGGCCATAAAACCCAATAGTGGTATCAGAGCCACATCAACATACTGTGTTTTGGGATAAATCGATATGATCAGATTTTGGTTTTATCATCATTTATTTATTGCATACGATGCTAATATTTAAAATGAATAATGTGCATATTCGAGTAAATACCACATGCGACCACAAACTAATATACATATATGATATGTTATATATGCAATTGATATGTATCACCCTAAAACGGTTTTGATGGTGGATGTGTAGCATGGTTATGGCCTATAAACCCTATGGGTGCTTGGTTGGTTATGGTTGTTTGCATCTCAGATTGCATATCAAGACTCTACCTTCTATTCCTCATGTAACTTGAGATAACTCGAGATCCTTTATCTTCTACCTTTGCTCCCCTCAAATGTAACTTGAGGTTTCCCAAAGATTATGTAAAAGTATGATAGTTTATTTTTTGTTACATCGAAGAAGAAGACGCTCAACACCATATGAGATGACCGCCTGGAGGACTGAGGAGAATTGCAAAGGTGGAGCCGGATTGACCAGATGATGGTCAAACCGCTTGTTGGAGGTGTCTAGACATCGGAGGCCAGATCGACCAACCAACCGACCAAGAGGTGAGCCGATTGTGTCATGGGATGAGCCGATCAACCTGGAATGGTTCAAGCACAAAGATCTTCATCAACAACAAGTTGCATATGATGTAGATCTTAGATGACCATAATTCCCTATGGATCCAAGGAATCATAATAGGATGGCCATAATCATTGCTTTTACCGATATTACATGTATTCTTGTGGGATATAACATGTATATGATACATACTATATATGTGGTGATTGGATATGTATATGTATATAAATATCAAACCACTCAACATAATATTAAATCTTAGATGCTTTCCATAAGCAGCACACATGAAAAGCTTGATCGACAAGTGTGGGCATCCCAAGGGTGGTGTGTTATCTATCTCGTGGAAGTGTGATGGTAGTTGTGTGGTCCCGCCAAGCGGGGTGCATTCCTGTCATGTTGGCTTTTGGGTGAGGATTAACTAAGTGGTCTTAATGATAATAAGCTCTTAGAGGCATGCAGATGACTATGGCAAAGAGTTGTGCATATCATCTATCCAAGAATTGCATGTGATGCAATTGGTAAATGTAACCTACCTTAATAATTGATTATGGACACTGGTATTGGCCAGGTAATAACTCAATTGTTTTGGATCTTGGCTCACTAGAAGGTTGTATGCTATAATCTTCCGAATTAATGGTGAGGGATATCAATTTGATCAAAATAGTGTGAGTGATAATTAATTAAAGATCAAATTAATATCATCAACTTTATCAAATCAAACAAATAAAAAATGTTTTGAAATGTTGCAAAATTCTTTTGTAGAATCCAAATGACAAACACAAATACATTATCATTGCGATCAGTTCATAAATGAGATAATTTCAAATCTGGTTTGGGACCTTTGAGAAGTGTTCTCAATGGTGAGTGTAAACTCTAAAGTCCTTGAAAGACCAGATCCAGTGAAACCACTCCAAATGCACCTAAGGCTAAAATTGGATGCTTACTTGAAGTATGACAATGATGCCTAAGACATCAAGAACCTTATGCTGAGCTATATGAACTATGAGTTGCATGAATATCTTGAAGCATGGACATTCTTGAGATGGTTATACATCTTAAGAATCATGTATAGCATGAAAGGTATAATGCCTTCAAAGTGATGTTTGAGTATAATCAGACAGATGGAGATCAAGCATAATCTCATATAGTCAATATGATTGTGCATATAACTGTGATTTCATATAGGTCCAGAGTTGACAAAACATATGATTCAATAAATCATTGTCTGAATCATATAGCCTTTATCAAATGTTGAGAAACTTGGCCAAACCACTATCTAAGGTGCTTGTCATGTTGATTCTAAAGCATGAATGAAGAAAGGTCAAAACCTATGATAATAATCAGCAGAGTGAAGTCCATAGACTAAAGCAAGGTCAAGAAGTGTTCTGAAGCCAAGCATAGGTCCAAGTCTTCATCACTCAAGATATGGAGAGGGGTAAGTGCAAAAGGGAATATGTCCTTTTTCACTTATAAATACAAGGAAAGAAAGTGCCACCATTGTCACTCGTTTCACATTGGAAAGGGAACTGACCTCCTTATAGAGGATCTTAGGTAGAAGAAAGAGATAGAGATCTCTACTTCAGGACCAGAGAGGAAGTAAGCTAGAAACTGTGTGGAGCAAGAGTTTCTACCATTACAGTTACATTATGACATTCATGGGCATGCAATAGAATTATTGAATTGCTATTATACACCTACCATCAATGAAAACATCATACATCTTGTATGTGCATGAGTGTTATGGACTAATGTTTCATTTTAAAGATATGATCATTGATGGAAATTCATGTGTCTCATCAACTATACTTGGTAATTAAAGAGACAAATGTGTGTGACACATGTAATGAATTTCATGATAACTCAAACTTGAATGCATATAGCATAGTCATCTGTAGTGCATAAATGAGAATTGCATTTCTAGAAATCCATATGATGGTTATCTAGATTCATTTTGGTTATTGAACCAATAGAGACATGCTAATCACATTCATTGTGCAATGTGACAAAGGTACTTCACTAGATGTAGTGGGAGAACGATTATTCTATTATACATATTTATGTATATAGACCTTTTTGAATAAATGCTAAAGGTAATCAATAGTACTTCAATATATTTACTGATGACCTCAGTATATATGGTAGTTTGTATTTAATAAAATAGAAACATGAATCTCTTGAAGTGTTCAAAGAGATCATAAATGAAGTACATAATAAACTTGGTATAAGTATTAAATTTCAATATGATCAATATGGAAATAATATGAACCAAGAGTTTGAGAACCTTCTGGAAGATCATGATAATGTATCGTGATGAACTCCATCTAAAACACAATGATAGCATATCATGAGAAGTAAATCCTAAAGAAGGAATCACACCTTGATAAGTCAGAGTGTGATTACAAGCTAAACTTTAAATTTCCTTTTGGGCACATTCTTAACACTGGGAATAAAGAGAATCAAAAAATGTTGTGGAATCTCAAAGTTCCATAAGTAACACATAGAACTCATGGTTCTGGTAGAACATGCCTAGATCCTGAATGATATATGATATATTATGGACAAGAAGGTGGTGAGTTGATCATATGATGAGTCAACAGTCTACCTAGAAGCTAATGAGAGCCAGAAACTGAGATATGGCTTGAAGCCATGAAATCCAAGATGGACTCCATGTACATCAACAAAGTATGACTTCGTTTGATCCACCTGAAGGGGTAAAACCCATAGGGTACTTTTGGGTCTTCTATAAGAAGAATGACATGGAGGGTAATTTGGCTGCAAAGCATTTCTAACAAGTTCAAAGAGTTGAACATGATGAAATCTTTTCAGTAGTTACCAAGCATAAATCCATCAGGATAATGCTAGCTATTGTAGCTTAATATGACTATGATATTTGGCATATGGATGTTAAAACCACATTCCTTAAATGAAATATTGTGTAGGATGTGTACATGACACAACCTAAAGGTTTTATAAATCCAATAATGCAAATAAAGTATATAAAGTTGCATATATCAATCTTTGGATTGAAGCGAGCACCTCAGAACTAGATCTTCAATTTGACAAGATAGTTAAAGAATTTGACTTGAGTCAGAATGAAGATGTAATGTGTGATTACAAGAATTTAGAGGGAACATATGTATATTCCACATATTGATGGGGAATAACATCCTTATACTGCAAATATTAAAACCTGTCAACGAAGTGCATTCTAAAAGGTTTTTTTTAGAGAAGCATCCTATGTGATAGGAATCAAGATCTATAGAGATAGATGAAGAGGGCTTCTTGTCCTAGGAAAGAGAACATACTTTATCTAGATGTTGAATGAGTTTAGCATGGTGAGAGAGAACTTGTCCATGTTCTATGGAGTTAGTATCTCAGGAGTCGAGTGTCCCAATTCCTATGAAGAATAAGGAACACATGGATAGATGCCATATGAATTTGCAATTAGATCTATCATGTATGAACTCATCTCGTTATCTTGTATGTATTCAACATGATAAGAAAATATGAACTAATTATCTTATATGTATTGGACATGACAAGAATATACAAACTCATCATCTTGTATGTGTTGAACATGATAAGAAGATATGGAATCTAGTTATTTTGTATGTATTGGACATGACAAATGGATATTTATCAAACTCCAGTAAGAGTCACTGGAATACCATGAAGAACATCATTATGCACTTGTGAAGTACTAAAAGGATTAGTTCTTTAGTTATGGTAATAAGGAAAAGTTGGATGTAAAGAGTTACACCGATGCAAGCTTCTGAAATGACAAAATTTTGTTTGACCTTGGAATAAGAATGTTAGTTGGAAATTTTCTAACATAAAACAATTGATTAATTCTACAATAAGAAGACAAGCACATTAGTGTTACGAACATTGTAAAGGATATTGTATTGATCTAGAAGTTCATATGGATGAACTTATGGGAGGTTTCGGCCATTGGTAACTCAGTAGTAATATTGTAACAACAATGGAGCTACTAATTAGGCAAAGAATTTTCAGATAGCATACTATGACACTTCCATCACATACAAGTTGTCATATAGCGAGGGGATGTGAAACATGCAATATACTGACTTGAAGCAAATGTTGCTTAGCCATTATAAAAGCACTTGTGCAACAGAAACATGATGGACATGTTAAGATCACTTGGAATATGATCCGTGGGTGATTGACTCTAAGTGTAAGTGGGAGTATGTTGGTATAGTATGCCCAGAGAGCTAATCATATGATGATTGCAATAAGGCATATGATACTTGATTTGATAATGATAAAGGTAATTCCATCTATTATGTTTGTCTCACTCATGAGATAATGACACATACATGATAGATGTCTAAAGAATGATGTTACTTGATGACATATGTCTTCAGGTTGAGGACCCAAACAATGAGACCATATGTTTGATAAGAGCACATACATTCTTATTATGTCCCTAGTCGAATATTAATGTGGAAGAAAAATAGACAACAGTAATACATAAGACTAGAGTGTGTTGACTGATGACAAAGTCTCATTAGTCATGATATATGATATCAAGTCAAGCACACAGATATATGTTAGAGAACAATATATCAGACAGACCCACCATGAGAGTGATACATGGATACCATGGAATGGTAGTCACAATCATCTGTCATAGTGATGGTGGTGATTTTGGTTCTTAGACTTGAGATCACTACACTTGTCACATGTCGTTGGGTACATTTTGACATCATAAAAAACAGTCCTAAAACATGGGTTGTTATAAAGGTGGTGGTTGGGTGACTTTGACACATGGGAATAGACTGTGAGTGATAGAGATGGGATTTGTCCCTCCTACAAGGAGTATGATATCTAGGGCCCCTTGATAAGTAAGACTGAGAATTGTATGGCCATACTCATGTGATTCAATATATGATATGTGAATTCACATGCATCCTAGATAGTATGCCCTAGGTCAAGAAATATGGATTGAATGTTGAAGAGGATGACGTTCCATGCCTTGAGTTTAATCCGAATATCAGAGACAAAGGAACTATACGATCACGGTAACACTAATCATAGATTATAGGTTGAAGTTGTTCTCCAACTTTCTGAGCTACTTCGGTAGAAATGATGAGTTACTAGATTTCGCTCATTACTTGTGATGTCATAAGTTGTTATGAACATTCACTGCTAACGTAAATTAGAACTTGTAGGTTCACACACATAGGATACCCCTAGAAGAGGAGATTGTCCATGAATGATGTTTAGATTGAGGATAAAGGTGTTTAGGTACTCAATTAAACATACAATTGATTGATTGGACTCAGAACTGTCACGTTCAAGTGTTAAACTAGCTGGTTAGAGTGTTAGGTCAATTGGAGACTACATTGGTAATGTCAGGACTGGCAACCGACCGGTTCACCCTTGTGAGAAAATCATCTGGTGTGAGCCAACTGACCAGTTAACTTGGTGAATGAGGCGGCTCACAATCCTACCAACTAAAGAAATAAGGATTTTCCTTATTGGAGGAAAACTTTCACATTTCACTTATTCAATTTGATTGGAATAAGGATTAATCTTTGCATTAATTGGAAACAATTGAGGAAAGTCATTTACAGGAAACTCTGGGAAGTGAAACAATTGGTTCACTTGGTGAACCGATCGGCTCACACTCCCAACTGACCGGTTCATTAATGAACCGACCAGTTCACCTGCCACAATACAAACTATTCATGGAATTTCTGGATCCTTCTACTCCCGAATAGACTGGGAACCCTGACCCTGCCCTCTACTATAAATAGAGGGGTACATGGGGCTTCTCGGAACACACAACTCAAAACATCAGTTGTTCTGCAACGTTGTTGTCCTCTCTTGTTCTGGTAACTGAGAGAGCCCGAGCAAGGGCTACCCAACTAGGGAGGCACAACAAGGGAAAGACAACTGCAGAAAAGCAGTCTGAGTTTGGGAGAGCAGGTTGGTGCTAGTACACCAACAGGAGGGTCGTCTCCATCCTACCAGTTCTTCTAGAATTGGAGGAGTTCCAGGTGGTCTATATGGACTATCTATAGAGGTGGGAGATGTCTGCCACTCAGGAGGACATGTCAATTGCAGTCTGTGGTGGAGGCCAGAGTCCATGATGAAGACCAGGAGCTGCACAGACACCATCCAAGACATGTCATTGAAGACTACACATGGCTACGAGGTATTGTCACTGGGCAAGCCCTAGGACAGGGTATATCTCGCTAAAACCATCTGTCCCATTACATAGTCATTGATGTGATATCCTATTATGGGTTAATAACTAGTAAATTTTTTTGTTTACGCTGCCTACTCTGAGGCCATAAAACCCAACACATTGTAGGTCATTTTATACTAGAAAATGAGATATCTCTAACTTCTAAGCCACTAGAAGTTGTAACTACACCGAGAAGTAACTGAAAATAATATGTAATTTATGAAGGGGTTTGTGATATGTTATCCCAACATGCAATCCATATACTCATTGGGAGAGGCTCAAGATGTAGAGAGTCACCATTTTTAACATTTAAAGAAATATAACAGAAATATCTTGACATGTGAGCATATAGTAGTCTATAACTAAGTCTAATGTTATATCCTTCTCCAAACAAGGGAAGAAATAAGTCTGCTCATATAGAATGATGGGTAAGCTCCAAGGTTTACAAAAAACTATAGAGCCAATGGAAAACTCTCTAAGATCTGATCTCCTTCCCTCTAAAATGTTCTACAATAGTCGATCCATGGTGTGAAAGAAACTTACTAAGGTAAGTGAAGGTAGAATAGGGCTTAAGACTCAACAGTCAAAACCACCTAGCAAACATCCAAGAAGAGTAAGAAGACAAAGATCACAAGGTTAGGGTTGTACTTACTTGGAACTAATCTCAAAAGTCACCAAATGGGATAATGCACAACAACCTAGAAGAGAACTAGGGTACTCAACATCGAATTCAAAGACTGATGAAAGTAGAAATTTCATTTCTTGACATCAATCGATTTCATATGTCGTCAATCGATGTCAATCGAAGTCAAATTACATTTGCACAATTTATGTAAGAAAGGAATACAAGGGGAATATATATAGTGTAGAGAAAAGATAGTCAAATTGTACTATTATTTACCTTTGTCAGTCTATCGTCTTATCAATAGACAAACCCTAACACCCCATCAATAAATATGGCCATAAACTCCAATAGTAGCTATGAGCGGGAACCCATAAGTTACTCTTATCATCTCAAGCTCTTAACGAAATACATCAAAACACACACTTAAGATCATCATTGATAGAGTGTATTATGAAAATAGCAGTACACAATGCATGCTTTTCATTGGGTTTCAACTGATGGAAACCCACCTCATAGCTAGCCCTCTATTTCATTGGAAAACCACCAACAGTGACACATAAGGTCATATGGATGACTAGCTATGTTGGTCCCCTACTGATGGAATGACAAAGAAACACCCTTAGAATCCAACCTATGAAAATACGTACACACTCAAACTGTCTAGAAACCAAGAACACCTCCATCAATCATCAAACGAATGAATGAGAAACCACTTCCATTTGTCCTCAACATATTAAAGGGAAGCAAGGCAAGGTTATATCGGCTATGTTCATCCACCATGAAAGATAGAGAAGAGAAACAAAACATGTCATGTAAAAGTTTCAAGGGAACCCCTCAACCATGGGTAATTTGTTACATAAACCCTCAAGTGAAGCGCAACCAACAAGGAACCCTAAACACACACCAACAAGCATCTAGACTGGTAATGAAATTAACGAATATGATTAAGGGATTAAAATAGGTCAAAGGTGTTATATACACACTCTCCCTTGTTTCTTAACCCTAATTTTATTCTTTGGTGTTGATTTGTACTTATGTTTCCCATTGCTAGCCTAGTTTATCTCTTTATGCTTTTTGTTACTTGTTTTTGTGTCATAACCAAACCAACAAATCTTTGAACATCCTACATTGCTCTAGATACTAATAGCACATCTTACCAATAAGTCTTAAGTAACTATAAAACACATAATACTAATAATTTTTCCATTGTTGACCACTACTCACTATTGTTCTAGCAGACACAATGAGGTTGTGATATCTATCATATAGTCCATGATTTATGATTTTTAAAAGCCCAAAATTTGATTGGATTGATACTTTCTTATATTTTTGGGTAGTTTTCTATGCAATTATCCTTTTGTGTTTTCTTTCTAGTTAGAACTTGTTAGTTCACATCATCTTTAGTTTTATATTTGATTAATTTTCAGTTTCTCTAATACTTAGCTCATTTTATTTTTTGTTAGTGACGAAGTGTTATTTTCTAGTAATTTTGTCCATATTTTAGAGCTAGTTTCACCCACTGTAGTATTCTTACCATGTTATTGGTTGCTACTTAGTATTTGTTTAATTTCGTTCTTTTTTAAGCACATTGGATAACTAGAGCTCACCTTCAATTACCCTAAGATTTTTTAGGGTTTTAGGGGATCAATTACCCTATGTCTGGTTGCTTTATTTGCATAGTTTCCTTATTAGCTTGTTTTATACTTATTTATTTAAATACTCATACAAAGTGATAAAATTTTTACTTTTTTTTTCTCTTGTTTAGGGTAGTGAGACAATTTGTTGTAGTATCCTTATTTAGTTTATCAATAACTTTACTTTGGTCAGGAAGATTTCTTTCTTTATTTTGATTTCTATAGTAAAATCTTTTGGGGTTTCTTTTTTCCTAAACATAATTTTTAGTGTATCTTGAATTTTTTGACCTTTGGACAACCCTTAGGAATATTTGGACTTATTTGGCGCTCTTTCTTCTATCTAATATTGTTTTTACTTATTGGCTACTATATGCTTGACTTATTTAGTTACCTTGTTTGATAGCTACTTCTTATTTTTTTGACTTTCATCTAGCCATAAATGTACTTGCATTTTTTTTTTGGTAAAGTTAGGAGGCCATCTTATTCATCCCACCCTCCTCTTGCGAGCAAACTAAAATCAAGATTACACTCACTAATCAATGCATTCAAATTAAACAAGGTAGTACTATTACCCTTACATAAGACCCTAGCTAGGGCAGTGTGGATTTATAACAGTGGGGTTGCATGGATTGCATGCCCATGTCCATGGTCTCTATGGACTTTGGCTAGTTTATCAGCTAGCTCGTTGGCTTCTTTGGGAATATGTCTCACTTGCCATTCTACTCTCCTCTTCCTATTGACCTTGTTAATGAACTTGGCATATCTGGGGTACTCCTTAACACTACTGTTTGCAATTTGAACGACCAAGATGGAGTTGGATTCAAATTCTGCATCTTCCGACCTGCGATTTCCATTGCAAGGATGATTGTCTCTAGTTCTGCTTCTTCCACCTCTAAAGCTTGCAAGTCTGTGGCCATGCCCCCAATCCATTTCCCTTCTCAGTCTCTGACTACCACTACTCTGCACGCCTTAGGTTTTTTCATTGCCGCGTCACAATTGAAGCGAGTAATGCCTACAGGTGGTCTTTCCCAGAGGGTCTGCTTCCTAACAACTTTCCTGTCATCCTCCTTGGCAAATGCCTGAAGCTGATCCCTAGTTTCCTTCCTGATTAAAAGATGTTGTTGTGTTGTCAGGGTTGTCTTCCTTTCGAATACCCAGTTGTTTCTACAACGCCAAATGTGCCAGCACACTATGAAAAAAGTAGTTGTGTGCTCGTCTCCATGGATTATCTGTTTGCTTACCGAACTTTTGGAATTTTGGCATGAGTAGAACTGTGTGTCCACAACATCGGGTGTCAGGTTGTCCCTCACCTCCTTGGCCTTCTCACAGTCCCATAACGCATGGAGGAGGTTTTCGTTTGCACTGCTACATCGTGGGCATATCCTCTCCATCGTCATTCCCCTTTGAGCTCTCTTGACATTCGTCTGAATAGCTTGTGTAGCAGGAGCCAGGCAAAGGGCTTGAGCTTTGATGAAATCTTCAAGTTCCAGATCGCCTTCCAATTCCCTATTGTGGGTAGACCTTTCCCTTCTCTCAGGCATTTGTATGCCAACCTAGTTGTGTAGGATCATTTCCCCGAAAGAGCCCACACTCTTATGTCAGCACCGTCATCCTCTCTCAGGACCAACATTCTCCTGATGTCCTTTATCTACTGGTCAGGTAACCACTCTCCAAGGAACCCTTCATCCCATTTCCCCTACAAGTTGACAAGGTAGTGGAGCTTCAGATCACAAAGCTCTAGAGGGATGGGCCTAATAACTACCTCCTCCAGTGTAGGACCCTTCCTCAACCACCTGTCCGTCCAAAATTCAATGTTTTTCCCATTCATTTGGATGATGTAGGAGTTCTCCTCGATGAAAACATTCCCACCCAATGCAGCTCTCCCTAGTCTGGAAAGGTTTATGTTCGCTCCTGAAATAAACTTCTTGTATCTATCTCTTAGCCCGTTGCACTAGGGTGTATCTCTTCCACTTCTCAGGTCCCATGTATGTTTGTAGAGAAGTGCTTGATTCCACTCCCGCATTCTTCTCAGCCCCAGTCCTCCTTCCTTCTTCGAGCAGCATAACTTGTCCCAAGCTAAAAGCGCTTGGGGTGTGCTTTGTTCACTCCACCCCAAATGAACCTTCTGATCATAGAGTCTATGTTGTCACATAACTAGAGAGGTAAATATGTGTATTGCATGACATATGTTGGTAAGGAGGCTAAGGTGACCTTTGCCAGTGTAATCCTACCAGCCAGGGAAAGGCTTCTCGCAGACCATGCATTAATCTTGTCATTCAGTCTTTCCATAATGCTGTTGTAGGTGTATTTAGTGACTCTACTGTGAATGATCAGAACACCCAAATATTTTCTAAGGTTGCTCGTCTCCTGGAAGGAACATCTTCTCATCACTCTCCTTCTTAGCTGCATATCTACACTCTTGGAGAAGAAAACTCACATCTTGGTTGTGGAGATCTTCTGCCCCAATGCCTTTTCAAACTTACCAAAGAATTCCAGTATAGTCTTCATCTGTGATGGACTCGCTTTCCCAAAGAGGATAAGGTCGTCTGCGAAACACACATGTGATACCAAGGGACCGTTCTACTCAGCTCTAGAGGTTTCCACAGGCCACTGCTCACTTTCTTCTCAATCAACTGGATAAGTCTGTCTAGATAAAGGATGAACATGTATGGTGATAGGGGGTCTCCCTTCATGAGCCCTCTACTCACTTTCAAATTTTTGGTGTTACTTCCGTTCTAGGCGATGGTGGTTTCTCACTTCCTGATCGACGCCATAACAAAATCCCTAATGTTCGCTGGAATGCCTACTCCTTCTAATGTGTCTTCGATGAAACCCAATTCCATTAGGTCGTAAGCCTTAGATAGGTCCACCTTTATAGCCATTGCCTTGCTTCCTCTCTTCCTCTTCATGTTGTGGATTAGCTCCTGAACTAGGGCGATGTTATCCATGATTCTGCGGCCTGGAACAAAGCTGTTCTGGGCTTGCGATATCCAATCCTCCATGAATGGTTTCAATCTCTCTCATTGCATTCATCGAATTCATGATGTTGTGGACTTCCTCTGTAGTTGGAGTCTTTTCGATCGACACCCATTGGGCCTCAGTGAGTTTCTTGAATCTATTCGACAAATCATCGTACTTGCTAGTGCAACTATTGTGGTTCAATGCCAACACTTTTTCAATATGGTTAATCACTGCCTCCTTGAGTTCCTCTTCGTTGGAGATCCAGTCTCCACTTGGGCCTTTGAGTCTAGAGATGATATTTCTTCTTCTCCTCTGGTTCACATAGTTGTGAAAGAATTTTGAGTTGTTGTCTCCTTCTTTCAGCCAGTTAATGTGGCTGCAGTGTTTCATGTCTACCTCTTCCTCTTTCAAGATATTATCTAGTTATGATTGGAAGTTCGAGCAAAGGCCATCTGAGATCTCATTATATTGTGTGGCCATGTCAGCTTGTAGCCTCTTGATGTTATTTATGAGTCTCTCCTTGTGAGCTCTCTTCTCCTTCATCTGCCTTGCATCCCACCTGCTTATGGTCTGGCTAGCTTCCCGTAGAGGCTCTAGGAAGTCCTTCATTGTCTTCCAGTTGTCCTTGAGAACGTGCATGAACTCCTCATTCTCCTACTAGGACGCTTTGGTAAGGAACCTCTGGGTCGTCTTAGTTGCTCTCCTGAACCAGACCAGTAGAGGAAAATTGTCCGACCCAAGACGGGGTAGATGTTCTACTGTCACATTCTGGTAGCTGTTGATGAAAGTGGTGTTGGTCGTCGCTCTATCCAACCTCTCATGTAGCAATCCATGTTTGAAGGTGAATTTGGCTCTGGAGAAGCCTAGATTCGATAGATCGGCTTCCATCAACGTATTCTGGAACATGGATGCTTCAGTGGAGTTGAAAAACTTGCTTCCAATCTTCTCGTTTGGGTCAAGTACTATGTTAAAGTCACCCAGCGCCATCCATGGCATTTTGAACATTCCCCCCATTTTGGTAATATGTTTCCATATAAGCTGTCTGGGACCAAAATGCAGACTTGCGTATACAAAAGTGACCACGCAGATGTTGTTTATTCTACAAGCAATAAATTGGCGGTGGCAGAATATAATTTGTACCTAGCAGGTAGCATTATCCCAGCAAACCCAAATGCCTCCCAAAAAACCCCTTGCCTCCACCCTGTAGGAGTTTGGGAAACCAAGTTTTTTAATGGTGGTAGATGCCCTCTCTCCACTTATACGTGGTTCAAGGATGGCTTCCACCTTGGGCTTATACGAAGCAAGGAACTCTTTCAACACTCTACTTCTCTCATCACTTCTGATACCCCTAGTGTTCCAGTAGAAGATGTCTACCATCATTAACTGGGGTTGAGGAGGTTTAAGCCAAGTTAGCTACAACTGCTTCTATTGTGCTCTCAGCTGATGCATCTCTGTTCTTCCTTCCTCCTACATTAGGTCCTACTGTATTGAGTCTGGGACTCTTTCTTTTGTGTTCATATGTGGGATTAGTTCTCTCCTTCCTCATCTTGGTGTCGTTGCTCTTTAGCTTCCTTGTAGCAATAGTGGAATTTGATTCCTTGCTGACTCTCGTTGTCCTGTTTGTCTGTATCCTGTCACTGCCCGTGGTCCTGGTGATGTTGTTCTCCTGTATGGTTTGTAGTTGGTTGTCAGTTGCCATAGCCTCCTCGTCTTTGTTTGTTTCCCCCCATCCTTCTCATTATCCTCCATCACTGATGCTTCTTCTCCTAGTTCCACTGTGCCCTTCTCGTTGCTTATGGTCTCCTCTTCCACTGTTTTCATTTCAAACTCCTTGGTAGCCTCAACCCTTCAATGAATTCATCTCCTGTGGGGTCTACTGTGACATGGAAACCTCCTTTTTCTCCCGATTGGGCCATCGCTTCTCGTTTGTTCTCTCCACTATTTCTGGTCTTGCTGTTCGAAGCATTATTAAGGTTCTCTGTGGCTATTTTTTGCTTTTTCTTTCTCCAAACCTTCTCCTGCCCTTCATAAGTAGTTTCTTTACTTCTGGTGGCAGTCTATGTCTCCTCAGATATCTCGATTGTCTCTGTCTCCTCCTCGTACATGAGATTTTCATACTGGTTACTTGACTGTGGTATATTGTGGCTGCTTTCTTTATTTCTTGTTTGTGCTTGTGATCTCCTCGGCTTGTTGCTATATCATCACCATTGAGACCATCCACTGTTAGCACTATTGTGGCTTTGGTTCTATTGGACTGCTTGATCCTTTCCTTCATTCTCCATTTGTGTGTTGTTATTTCTACGACAATATTTTGCATTGTGCCCCAATTTGCCACATGTCGAGCAACTGTCTGACAACACTTCATACTCTATTTTGTATTCCACCCCATTGATTATTATAGATGGGCATAGATTTCTGGTGGTATTAATCTCTATCTCCAGCCTGGCAAATTTACTCCTGGTCCTGAAAGTTGTATGGGTGTCGACTTTAATAAGTCTTTCTAGGGCCATCCCAATGACTTCGAACAAGGTAGGGACGTATAGGTGCAGAGGGAGGTCCAAGACCCTGACCCAAGTGATGATGAATTACGGTAGTTTGTCTGTGGGCTTGAAGGTGGGGTACCAATCCCACACAACCATACAACTCCCGAACATTTTCCAAGGTCCCCCAGTAATGGCATTTTCATAGTCTTATTTGCATGAGAGTTGGACCACGTAGTGCCCTTTATCCAATTCATACATGTTGAATCTCCCTTTAGGATTCCACAACAACTTTATTCTATCTCACATCGTCAAGAAGACAACATCTTCTCCCAGTAATCTTATGACCACCGCGTATTTCCATGGGCGTGTGAGGCCTTCCTTGACTTCCGGTTCAATATAGATCTCTGGTTGTCTGTCTTTGTTCCTCAGTTTGACCACTCTGTACTCTAGGTTCCCTTCAAATAGGCTCTCTAGGAAGAATGGCGAGGAACTCTCTTGGCCTATCGTTGTCCCTCCGACACCACCTACTATATCACTAAAGGATGGTTTGGTCTTGTTCACATTTGAGATCCATTCTTGCTCAGTGTGTCCTCTGTTTGTTCCTATCACACATGTGGTTGCATGTGTTTGGTAGATCTCATCCACTATTGAGTGGGCTAGGGCCTCCCTACTTTCCTCTCTAGTCGATTCTCCCCTCATCCCCATGAACTAGAAGTTGATTCCAACATGAGGTATGGAAACCCTAACTCCTCTCTCCCACCGGCCGCCACTCTGATCGGCTCCTTTATCTGATTCTTTTCATCTTGTGTTTGCATCATTTATAGAAATAGCAATCCCCTTTGCTAGGTTCTCCAACACCCGACCTTGATCCCCCATGAACGGATCAGCATCTTCGCCGCCATCCCTCACCTCACACCCCCTCGCCCGCCGCAATCCCCACTTTCCGCCATTTGATTGAGTGCTTCTTATAAAAACCCATTCAAGCACATTGACTCATTCCTAGATCTTTTGCTACTTGTGCATCATTACTGCCATTGCATGTTCATGCTCCTCCTCTTATCTCTTATAGATAAATAAAAGGGCGGGTGGAATTCTAAGGAGGACTTGAAGGTTTGGGAAAATATTCAATGTGAGCTATTAAGGGAATTCTATCCCATAGGGATGTTGGTCACTATGAGTAGATATATCACTTTGTTTAGACAATAGGACAAGAAGTTGTTTCAAGAGGTGTGGGGAAGTTTCCACCAACAAATTAAGGGTTGCTTGCACAATAATGTCCCTTTTGATAGTGAATCATCTTTCTACCTTGGGATACTCTAGAGAGACTAGAGCACAATCAATGCCTCTCAAGAGGCATGTTCATTTAGAATCCACTTCAGTCTATTTGGAACTTATTTGATGTTTGTGTAGAGTTAGTGCATGCCTCAAGTCGTGCCTTCCTATGACCTTTATTGTGTTTATTTTCCAAGACCCATTCAAAATACTTCTACAACAATGGGTTCTACTCCTTATCCTTACATTGATATTCTTACATATTTGAGGATGTTGACTTTAAAGATTCAGTCAAATGATGTTGATTTTTCTGGTGCAATTTCTTTGTTATTTCTACTCAAACTTATGTATTATATTCTCATGTTATCTATTGAAAACCATCTAACATGATTTTAAAATTCATATATGCTGAATAATACCCTTGGTACAAGATACAATGAATGCTATGTAGGGATAAGACATTTTAAGTACTATTAATTTGGAACACTAAAAATCTTGGTTTGAGGGACAACTCAAAGTTCTTCTATGGGGCCATAATGATTTACCATAGGGTTCCAAACCCAAGCCTCCTCCTATAAATACAAGGAGGATGCCAACAAAGAAAGGATTTGTCATTCGACACCGCCAAACTACTGCTACATACACTCACCTTTGACCTCTAGCAACCTTCAACCATCTCCATTGGTTGACGAACGTCAACTGAAGGCTCCTCCACCTTCTTCAAGGATGGTATATTCTAACCTCAAAGGAGGTTCTAAAGAATGAAGCCCTCATCCCATATATTGACGACCTCTGCCTTTGTTAGCCTAGTTCTCCTTCATCATAGTGATAAGATCCGACGTTGAAGAAGGAATGACACTGCTCTTAGTCCATTTCCAACAAACTTCCATGGTAGATTTGTTGTTGCGTTATCCATCATTAATTTCTTGCACGAAGACAGGCTTTCGTACACCAAAAATCTATTTTTATCTCCTTTTGTAACCATGGTTTTCTTTCTCGCTTCTTGCATTTTTTCCCTTTTTACTACTACTATGAGTAATTAGTCTTCACGCTAGGGTGTGAGGAGTAGCCCGCTACCCTATTTTCTCTTATAGATGTGTCTATTTTTGTATGAACCATTACATGTTTATAATCAATTGTTTCATACTTGCATGCTTGTTTGAGGAGCAAGTTTACATGTTTATCATGGTCTTGGATGTAGAGAACTTTGAACTCAAGATTTAGGATATTGATTGATTCTAGTTAAACCCTTGATGAGAACTTTGGATAGGTATTTTATGGGATGATAGATGTATGATCCCTAGGTAACATGACAACATACTTAGAGTGATTTTTTTTGGGTTTTAATCCTAACACTAGAAGGGGTAATTTCTTGTCCTCAACATATATGTGTTCATGCTTAACATGATGTAGTGAGAGAGTGAATGATTGATAGCGATGTTGTAGCCCATTCCACCCTAGTGTCCCCATTCATTGATTTATCAACCCTTTAATTCTACCTTTATCTATTTGCATCTTTAGTTAATAACCAAAACCAAATCTTCTGTTAAATACTAGTTCTAATGTGACTACTTTAATCATTCACTTCTCAAATACGTTATCTTTTGGGTTTGATCCTGAACTATACTACAATAAGATTTGTCCGCTTGTGGGTGGTGATTATTGTAATTGCTTAGGGAAACTCTAGGGATTTCGCCCCTAGTGAATTTTTTGGTGCAATATCACATGTGTCAGGATGCCAACACCAAGCAGGGGAATAGGCACATTCCCTAGAATCACCTGAGCACCATAGCGGCTGCTACATCCCTACCGTGGCTGGTGTCAGGTAATCTCAACACTATCATTTGACCTCATGATAAGATAGGAAGTGGTCTCTTAATATCATCAACTGTAGAGATTTCTCAAAAGCTTTCACAGTTTCACTGGAACCAACTTTGAGGATTTTGGTTCTTGGATTCTTGGAATGACCTTGGGCATATTGTAGGATAGATCAGACAGAGCATTGGCTAATTCAAAATGGCTCAAAGCTTTATGCTTACTCATGCTAAGGTCCTCCCTAAGGTCACATATGACCATGCCTCCATTCTCATCCACACAGATGTAGACTCAAAGAACAACCCATACTGTTTGAAAATCAGTGTTGGCTGAAATAATCCACCATCCTTCCAAAATTTTCTCACACAAACATTCAATGAGAAGATGGACAAAGAGAATGACATCAAAGACTTTATTAAGAAGGCGAATGAATGGGACAAAGTGGAGAAGAAAGCTGAAGGGAAGAGGATAGACTGGCTACTAAAATCAATCATTAGAATCTATGATGATCTTAGCAGAGTCTACTCTAATGAATGACAATATCACCACCTTGTAGAGGGAGCACCTAGATATTTTGAACATATAAGAAGTTGAGTGGTAGCAAAAAGTGAGGTTTGACTGCATGAAATTGGGGGACACTAACACAAATAAATCCAGACCCTATTTTGTAGCAAAAGAATAGAAAATGTGATCATGAAAATGAAGGATAATATTGATCTATGGATTGAATATGTAAACATCCTAAAGAATCTAATCAAAACAAAATTTGTTGACCTATTGATAGGGATCAAGAATAGCAATTTCATTACTCATGTTGTGAGATACCCAGAGATTTTCCTTGTTTTCTAGAAATACAACCTCTTGAAGCATGCAAGCCTCCTTTCTGAGGAAGAGATCCTTTTGGTACTAATAAAAATGAATCCCATAAAGGCGCCGAGACCGGATGGTGTAGATGTTGGATTCTTACAAATGAATTGGGAAAAGTAGAAAGGATAGTTATTTCTAACCATATCTAAGTGCTTTTCAGGATCTCCAATCCCCATTACAATGGTGAATGCCACCTTAATTCTAATCCAAAAGATGCCTAGACCTGAAATGTGTAGTCATTTAAGGTCCATTGCACTCAACAACACAAGCCTACCGTTGCTCTAAAAAATTGTCGTAGTAAGGATCAATCATTTCCTAGATGATTGGATCTTGCCCTTCCAAAGCAACTTCATACCAGGATACTAGATTATATATGATATCATTCTTGTGTAGGAGATAATCCACTTAATGAGAATGAGATCCACTTGGTAGGCATGGATGGTGGTCAAGTTTGACCTGGTGAAGGCATATGACCAGATGGAATGGGGCTACATTCTAGACACCCTCAAGACAACAACTATTGTGGAAAAGCTAATACACTTGATCATGAACATCGTGACATCTAGTGAGATTTCCATAGCCAACATGGGGAACACTCATCCCATTGAAGTCGTCAAGGGTTTTTTTTCAAGATGGCCCTTTCTCACCTTACATCTTTGTACTCTTCCTCAAGATATTGAGCCTGGCCATAGATGAGTTGTTTGATGCTTGAAAATGGGTTTCTCTCTAGATTACCAGGAAAGATCATGCCCTCACACATGCTTATTTTGCAAATGACATAGTCATGTTTGGTGAAGCCACCATCAACCAAGGAAAGACAATGATGATTTTCTTTTAAGGGATGACCTATGGTCATACCCTATTAGAACAAAAGGCAATTGCCTTCTTCTCTATGAATACTAATAGAGATGCAAGAAGGAGAATTTGTGGATGTATAAGCATAGAGAAGACATATAACCTTGATCCACAGTTTGAGGTCATGATTGTGCATAGCCAGGAAAATAAATCCTTATATTTATAAAACCTTAATGGCATTTTAAATAAAATTAACACTAGGTCCAATCACACATTGTCTCTTGCACACATAGTCACTCTTGTGTGATCCATGCCCAACAATACTCTTGCCTACCTGATGCAATCCCCCCATCTACATGTGGATATCTATCATATTATAGAAAATAGTATCAAGGATTTTATCTAGGGAACTAGTACTTCCATAATAAAATTCACATGATCGGATGGAAGAACTTAGTTGCTGAGAAGAAAGATGGGGGTCTGAGTATCAAACAAGAAAGGATTTGGAATGAAGCTCTACTATCTAGAATAGTTTGGGACACTTAAAATCACTACAATATCCACTGGTGTGAGGTAATTTATGTGAAGTATACACATCTCAAAGACATAGGAAGACTATAGGGATCACGAGTGTGTATATTCATTGGCACCCATGAAGAGGAAGTGTTCAACCGTGTTGGTTGCATCGTGTTGAATGGAGAAGACACCTCAGTCTGGGATGAAAACTAGATCACATGAAAGGATAAGCCCTTATTGAAAGAAAACCAGGTGATTCTAGAGGAATATTGAGACCTCAAAGTGTCATTGATGATGGTTTACATGTATGGAAATAGGTAAATAGAACAGGAAGCAAAAATGAAATTTTTTTACAGCCATATTCCCCATGAACCCGGAGATTGTGTCAACAACTATATAATGGAAAGGATGGTTTTGAGAATATACCTGGTCCTAGAGCAAGCTCAATGACATATTACTTGTCATTGTAGATGTGCAACTATCATCTAGTTGCTCTTGGACGGTGTCTGTGCAGCTCTTGGTCTTCACCACGGACTGCAGACTAGAACAATGTATGCAGCAGCTCTTGTAGTCTCGCCATTACTGTAGGTTGGTGTTGTCCTCTAAGAGGCAGACAATGGCCTCCCATCTTCACCACTGGGAACTCCATGTTGCACTACTAGAGCAAATAGGAAGGAATTGTCCCCTTCTATCAGCATACTAGTTGTTGACAGGCTCTCCCACAACTGATCCTCACTTGTTCTCTCCCTCCCTATATTGGGTAGGACTTATTTGGGCTCTCTATTGGTTACCATAACTAGAGAGGACAACATTTGTTAGAGAAACTGATTCTAAATTGCATGTCTTGGTAAGCCCCCAATACTCCTCTATTTATCATAGAGGCCAGGGTAAGGTTTCCCGATCGGTGTGGGAGTATAAGGGTCTGAAATCATGAATGTTCTAGAACCTATGAACTGCGAGACAGTCGTCTCGCATAGCAAAATGATTATCTCATGAGAGATATGGTCGTATCATGAGAAATATGATTGTCTCTTGTAGTTTCCTATTCTGAATCAAATTGGCAATTCAAATTCAATTAATGCACAACATGACGTCCACACTAATCCTTGATGTAATCAAATTTCCCAATGAACCTGATGTTCCACTCATGTGAGCCGATCATCTCACGACAACAAATTGATTGTCTTGCTCATGCGAGTCAGCTTTCTCATGACCACAAACTATTTGTCTCACTCATGTGAGACAATTATCTCATGACCATCATGCAAGACAGTCGTCTCATGCCCCATCTCTGGCAGATTTAGCCAATTCAATTTCTAATCAACCTGACACTCCAAACAATTAGTCTAACACTTGACTCAATTATTCTAAGTCCAGTTAGCTGATCTATTATTTAATTGAATACCTAAACACCTTTAGCATTCAATCTAAACATCATTAATGAATATACTCCTTTAATCCAAGTGTATCCTATGTGTGTGACCCTATAGGTCCATAATTACATTGGCAATGAATGTCAATAACTTATTATGACATCATAAGGAAAGAGCGGTGCCTAGTTACACATCATTTCTACCCAAGTAATTTGGAAAGTTGGAGAACAACTTCAACCTACAATCCATTATTAGTGTTACTGTGATTGTATAGTTCCTTTGTATCTGAAATCTAGATTGAATTCGAGGCATGGAATTTTCATCCTCTCAACACTCCATCCATGTTCCTTGAACTAGAGCAGAATGTTTGAGATGCATGTGAGTTCACATATCATATATTAAATCACATGGGTATGGCCGTACATTTCTCAGTCTCGCTTATCAAGAGGCCTTGGATATCAAACTCCTATAGGAGGGACAAATCCCATATACATCACTAGTCAGTCCCCATGTGTCAAATCTACCCAGTCATCACCTTTATGGCAACATGTATTTCAAGATTACATTCAATGATGTTAAAGTATACCCAATGACATGTGATGAGTGTAGTGACTTCATGTCTAAGAATGACAATCACCACTATCACTATGAGAGATGATTCTGACTACCATTCCATGGTCTCCATGTATCACTCTCGTGGTGGGTTTGTCTAAAACACTATTTTCTAACATGTATCTATGTGAGTGACTTGATATCATATATCATGACTAATGAGACTCTGTCATCAATCAACACACACTTTAGTCTTATGTATTATTGATGTCTATTTTGCTTCCATAATATATCCAACTAGGAACATAACAAGAATGTATGTACTCTTAGCATCCGTATGAACTCCTTGTTCATGTCACATACTTGAAGACATACATCATCAAGTAACATCAATCTTTAGACATCTTCTTATGTGTGTGTCATCATCTCGTGATTGAGACATACATAATAAATGAAATTATCTTTATTATTATCAAATCAGGTATCTAATGCCACACTCCAATCATCATATGATTGATTCTCTGGAATACATACCAAGAGACTCCCACTTGCACTTAGAGCCAATCACCCACAAATCATATTCCAAACGATCTTAACATGTCCATCATGTTTCTGCTAGATAAGAACTTTTCTAGCAAGTTTAGCAACGTTTGCTAAAGTCGGAATTTTGCACATTTCTGCATATCTTCATTGTACGGCATCTCATATGAGATGGAAGTGCTGTAGTATGCTATCTAAGATTCATGGCCTATCTAGTAGCTCCATTGTTGTCATTAGTATTTCCACTGTGCCATCAATGGTTGGAACCTCACATAAGTTCACCCATATGAACTTCTTGATAGATACATTATCCTCTGTTATTCACATAACACATAGATACTTGACTTCTTTTGTAGATTTGAACAACTATCATTAGCACATAATCCTTTCTAGCTTACAGTTCTCATTGAATGTCAAACATAAATTTAGATTTCAATCATTAATTTGTCAATTTGGAAGCTTGCATCGGTGTAACCTTTTACACCCAACTCTTCATTATTACCATAACCAAGGAACAGATCCTTTTAGTGCTTCACAAGAACATAAGGACGTTCTTTATTGTAGCCCAGTGACTCTCACTGGAATTTGACTTATACCCTCTTATCATGTCTAATACATACAAGTTTGTTAGATAGGTATATATATGTCCTTTCATCATGTCCAATACATATGAGATGACTTGATATCCTCTTCACATGTCTAATACATACAAGATAATTGGATATGCTCTCATCATGACCAATACATATGAGATAACATGATAAGTACATAACATTGCATTCACAAATAGAACCAATTCCAAATGCATATGGCATCTATTCCATGTGTTCCTGTTCTTCATAAGAACTAGCACACTAGGATTTTGAGAGACTAACTCCATGGAACATGGACAAGTTTTCTCTCATCAAGTCTTGCATGTTGAACCCTTAAACATCTTACCAATGTATGTTCTCTTACTTAGGTCAAGAAACTTTCTAGATCTATCTCTATAGATCTCAATCCTTATCACATAGGATGTCTTGCCTAAACATTTCATATAGAATGTACTTTCTTTGCCAAGTTTTAACATATGCATGATAATGACATTATTCCCCCATCATCATGTGGAATATAAATATGCTCCCACTAAATCTTTTGTAATCATATATTTCATCTTCATTTTGACTCAAGTCAAACTCTTTGAATGTCTTATCAAATAGAAGATTCCATCTCTGAGATGCTTGCTTCAATCCACAGATTGACCTTTGTAGCTTAAATACTTTGTTTGCATTAATATATTTATAAAACCTTTAGGTTGTGTCACATACACATCCTTATAATTATTCCAATTAAGGAATGTGTGTTTAACATCCATATGCTAAATCTCACAATCATACTAAGATGCAACAACAAGCATGATCCAGATGGATTTAACCATGGTAATTGGTGAAAGACTTCATCACGTTCAATACCTTGAACTAGTTTGAAAAACTTTGCAACCAATTTACCTTTCCATGGTGGTCTTCTTTCAAAGTCCCAAAAGCATCGTATGGGTTTTACCCCTTTGGTGGATCCACCAAGGTCATACCTTGTTGTTTTACATGGAATCCATTTTTGATCTCATGGCCTTAAGCTATTTCTCAGATTCTGGTCCCTCAATAATTTCTAGGTAGATAGTTGACTCATCATATATAATCAACCCATCGGATTCTTGAAGATATCATAATCTTTCAAGCTCTAGGCGTGTTCTAGTAGAACTATAAGGTTTTGTGTTACATAAGGAACTTGAGATTCCTCAACACTTTGTGATTCTCATTGTTCCCACTGTACCTCGTTAG
This sequence comes from Alisma plantago-aquatica, assembly GCA_963693085.1. Lineage (NCBI taxonomy): Eukaryota > Viridiplantae > Streptophyta > Magnoliopsida > Alismatales > Alismataceae > Alisma > Alisma plantago-aquatica. The sequence goes on along the minus strand of OY856415.1, from coordinate 621,714,196 downwards.
GTTTAATTTTTTCTTATTTATCTTGAATATTTCATGCTCTACTTTTACTCCCACAGATTCCTTTGGAACTAAGTTCCTCATCAGGAATATGACCATCTCGACCAATAAACAACTTTTTTGTGGGATTGGGATAAGAGTAGTAATTAATAAAACAACATTTATGTGATTTGTGGACAAAGCCTTTTAAGAAAAACTTTTCTTATATAAGTCTTCAATCCTAATCACTATAAAATACACATCAGGACACCTCCCATGCTATATCTCATATAGTGTCTTTTGAACCATTTTAGATGGTTCATTTTTTAGTGTAAAGGATGTGCCCAAAAATAAAGTGGAAGATCTACAAGATTTTATTCATAATCTCACCACGAGTACCAAGGTGTGATTACTTCTTACTTATATACTTTCATGATACAATATTATTGTATTTCAAGTGGATTTCATCATGATACATTATCACTATCTCCTAAGAATATTCTTAAACTCTTGGTTTAAAATATTTCAACATCGAGCACCTCAAAGTATCTAAATAATTTTACCAAGTTAGTTACGTACTTCATTCATAATCTCCTTGAACACTTCAAGAGATTGATACTTGTATTTCATTAAATACAAACTTCCATATCTAATGATACCATCAGTAAATATAATGAGGTACTAATAACTACCTTATGCATTTATTCTAAAAGGTCTATATGCATCAATATGTATGATCTCTAATAGAATAGTCTCTCTCCCACTACATCTAGTGAAGATGCTTTTTTCATATTCCACAACAAATAAAATATGCATCTCTCTATTGGTTCAATAACCTAAAGAATCTTGATAACCATCATATGAATTCTAGAAATGCATTTCTCATTTATGCGCTCTAGATGACAATGTTATAGGTATTCAATGTTTGAGTCATCAAGTTATTCAATATATGTGTACTACACATATATGTCTTTAGAACTATCAAGTATAGTTTGTGAGACATAGGGTATTTCCATAAAATATCATATCTTTTAAAATGAAACATAATGTTCTTGTCATACAAGATATATGATGTTTTCATCAATGGCAAGTACATAAAGCAATTCACTAATTCTATTATGTGCCCATGAATTACAACTTCCAACCGTACAGGAAGCAACCCTTGCTCCATATAGTTCTAGCTTACTTCTTCTCAGGTCCTGAAGTAGAGATTTCTATCTTCATCTTCTTCCTTAGATCCTCTATATGTCTAGACAGGTGATAATGGTGGCACTTTCTTTCCTTAATCCATTAAGTGAAAAGGACATATTCCTTTTCCTCTTACCCTTCTCCATAAATTGACTGCAAAAGACTTGGACTTTGGTTTAGACTGAGAACATGTCTTGGCCTTGCCGTTTCCCTTAGACTCACTTCTGTTGATCACCATCTCAGATTTGATCTATTTCTTCTATGCTTTGGCATCAAAATGCCAAGCATTTAATAAATTGACTATATGATTTACACAACAAATTGTAGAATCACATCCATGGTCAACTCTTGACTTGAGAGAAATCCCACTCGCTTCACATGCCTAATCATATTGAGCACATGAGGCTCTATTGGACCTCCCTTTGTCAGTTTGCACTCAAATAGCGCTTTGGACATTATACATTGTTTGCTTTACATGATTCTTAAGATGTATGACCATCTCAAGAATGTCCATGTTTTCATGTTGTTGATGCAACTCATGGTTCATACAATAGAGCATTAGGTAATATAATGTCTATGGCATCACTGGCATTCTTCCAGTAAGCATCCATTTCAGCCTTAGGCTCATTTGGAGTGGGTTCCTCTGACTTTCACTCATAGATGAGAAAATTTCTCAAAGTCCATAACCAATTGTGGAACTTTATACCATTTTGTCCTTCTTAAGGACTAATCACAATTTGAACATGTTTGTGTTTGACATTTCGTTCTACAAAGAAATATTGGAACTTTTTCAAAACATTTTTGATTTGGTTTGATTTGATAAATTTGACGATGCTAACTAGCTTTGTAATTAACTATCACTCCCACTATTTTGTTCAAATTGATGACCCTCATGTATGAAATCATAAGATTGCATCTTACAATCTTCTAGTGGCCAAGATCTAAGATAATTCAACTATGGTCTGACCAGTGCCGAAATAAATAGTCAATCATCAAGGTAGGCAACTTTTGCCAATTGCATCATATGTGATTCCGAATAGGTGATATGTGCAATTCCTTGCCATAATATTTTGCATGCTTCTGAGCCTAGATGCTCTAGGAATAAATAATCAAGCCTAACCTAATAGTCCACACGATAGATATTCACCCTATGAAGGCAGAACCTATATATCTACCATCACACTTCCACTAGATAGACGACGTACCATGCGAGGGTGTAACCTACACTTAGTCGATCAAGATTTTCATGTGTGTTGATAATGGAAAGCATCTTAGACTTTATATTTTATTTGAGAGGTTTTGTATTTATATATACATATACTTTATCCAATCACCACATATATAGTACGTATCATATACATGCTATATCCCACAACAAAAATGTGAAACAAACAAAAAGCGATGGCTATGGCCAACCTAATGTAATTCCATGGATCCACAAGGAATTACCACAACCTAGGTCTACATCACATGCGGAAACTTATTGTTGATGAAGTTATGTTCTTGCCAATCTAGGTTGTTCGGTTCAACCTTTAAAACAATCAGCTTGCCTTCTGGCCGGTCACTTGATTCTCTCACCAGTCATTTGGTTCTTCTATTTACCATCTGCTGGCTCCTCCAGTTGATCGTTTGGGTCCACCAGGTGAACGGTTTGGCTCATCCTTCTGGACCTCCTTGGTCCTCCAACTGGTCAATCCATCTCTGAGACAGTCAGTTGGCATCATCCGAACATCTTTCTTTTTCATAATAATAGGAAAGTAAACTATTCTACTATTATAAGATTATAGAGAAACCTCAAGTTACATTCGAGGGGAGTAAGGGTAGGAAATAATTAACTTTGCATTGGGAAGATAAGATAGAGGCTCGGTACGCATACCGAGATAAAAAAGGATTAACCTACCACACAACCATGCACATATAATAGGGGTTATTGGCCATAACCATGCTACATCAACCATCAAAAATTGCTCTTAGGGTGTCGCATGTAAATTGCATATATATATATATATCATATGTATTAGTTTTGGATTATCATGGTATTTGATTGGATAATAAATTATTCTGATCATATGTAATAATTAAATGAAAAAACCAAAATCTAATCATATTAATTATCCCAAAATATAGTAGATTGATGTGGTTCTAATACCACTATAGGGAAATAGGGCGACCGAATAGGAAGCAGAAATAAAAAAATTTATAGTCATATTCCCCATAAACTAGAGGATTGTGTCAATAAATATATAATGGAAATGATGGTTTCGAGGATATACCACAACAACCTCCCCCCTCTGAAGTAGTCCACACAAACCACTGCTTTAATGCCCGAGCCCAATGCCCTAGGCTCTAGTAGAGTTTTAGGAGTGACGACTGGCCCCATAGACCACCACTAGCCCAAACTGTATACTTTTTCATCACTGATGCGCAAGCCGGGGTCAACTTCCCAACTGGTCACCCATCCTAGTACTACTCCAAGCTGAGCATGCTTAACTATGGAGTTCTTTAGTGATGGGATCCTGGAAAAGGAGGTGCACATTGGTGATATGGGTAGTCCAATCATTCTTTTTAAGATCATTATATCTAAGGCCTCAAATCTTGGGACGTTACAATCTCCCCTACTTAGACTCTTGACGTCCTCATCAAGGCTCAATGGCTACTAGCGCCAGGGTGGCTCCGTCACCACTGATAGCCCTTTCCAACATGCCTGGACCGCATGACTCAAAGACTTGCATGACATTGGCCCATGTGGGCCCCACCTACTAGAGGGGTTATGGCTCTGATACCATTTGTAACACCTGGGCCCACTACCCTAAGCTCTAGTAGAGTTTCAAGAATGACGACTGGCCCCAGAGACCCCCCCAGCCTTAACTACACACTTTTTCCTCACGCGCAAGCCGGGTCAACTTCCTGACTGGTCACCCATCCTAGTACTACTCCAACTGAGCATGCTTAACTATGGAGTTCTTTAGTGATGGGATCCCAAAAAAGGAGTTTTACCTTGGTGATATGGGTAGTCCAATCATTCCTTTTAAAATCATTATATCTGAGGCATCAAATCTTGAGATGTTACAATTGGGAACTCCACGTTGTGCTACTAGAGACAATGAGAAGGAGTTGTCCCCTTCTGTCTACGTACTAGTCATCGACATGCTCTCCACAAATGATTCTCAGTTGTTCTCTCCCTCACTATCCCTTCCTTTATTGAGTAGGAATTGCTTGGGCTCTCTATTGGTTACCACAACTAGAGAGGACAACAATTGCCAGAGCAACTGATCAATTGTGTATCTTGGGAAGCCCCCAATACCCCTCTATTTATAGTAGAGGCTAGGGTTAGGGTTCCCAATCGGTGTGGGAGTAGAAGGCTCCAAAATCATTACTGTTCTAGAACCTATGAACCACGAGACAGTCATCTCACATAGCAAAATGGTCGTCTCGTGTAGTTTCCTATTCTGAATGAAATTGAAAATTAGAATCCAATTAATGCACAACATGTCTTCAACACTAATCCTTCATGAAATCAAATTTCCCCATGAACTGGAAGCCTCTCTCATGGGATCTGGTCATCTCACAACCCCAAAATGGTCTTCCTGCTCATGTGAGATGATGGTCTCATGACCATCATGGGACACCATCGTCTCATGCCCCAGTTCTAGTAGAACTCAGCCAATTCAATTTCTAATCAAATAAAAGGATAAGACCTTATTGAAAGAAAATTAGGTGATCCCAGAGGAATATTGAGACCTCAAAGTCTCAAGATGGTGGTTTATGTGTAGGGAAATAGGGTGATAGAACATGCAACAAAAACCAAATTTTGTATAGCCATATTCCCCATAAACCAGATAGAATCAACAACTATATAATGGAAAGGATGGTTTTGAGGAAATACCTGGTCCTAGAGCAAGTCCAACAACATATTCCTCATCATTGTAGATGTGTAACTGTCGTCTAGTTGCTCTTGGATGGTATTTGTGCAACTCTTGATTTTCACCATGGACAACAGACTGGAACAATGTCTACAATGGCTCCTTTAGTCTCAAATATACTGTAGGTTGACGTTGTCCTCTAAGCGGTAGAAAATGGCCTCCTGCCTTTAGAATTGTCAACGTGGACCATTGGGAACTTCATGTTCTGCTACTAGAGCCAATAGGAAGGAGTTGTCCCCTTATGTCAGCGTACTAGCCATTGACATGCTCTCCCACAACTGATCTTTAGTTGTTCTCTCCCTCCCTTTACTAGGTAGGACTTGTTTGGGCTCTCTATTGGTTACCACAACCAGAGAGGACAACATTTGTGAGAGCAATTGATTCTCAATTGTGTGTCTTGGGAAGGCCCAGATACCCCTCTATTTATTTTAGAGGCAAGGGTCACGTTTCCCGATCAGTATGGGAGTAGAAGGTTTTAGAATCATTGAAGTTATAGAACCTACGAACTATGAGATGGTCATCTCAAGAGTAAACTAGTCATCTCATGACTTGGGATGGTAGTATCATGAGTGATACGGTCGTCTCACGTAGTTTCCTATTCTGAATCAAATTGGCAATTCGAATCTAATTAATGCATAACATGACGTCAACACTAATCCTTGATGCAATTGACACTACTACAGAACATGTCTTTGGCATCAGTTGTTTAACCCCTTTTAGTGACAGTTCTCAAGCGACGCCTATGTGGGTGCCGCTAAAGGTCGAACTCTTCGGCGTCGGTTTTATAACCGACGCCAAAAGGGTGCCATCTAGGATACTTTCTGTGTCAGTTTGCAACTAAAAACCCGACGCCATATTCCCAGACGCCACGACCGTGCTTCCCTGCACAGCTGTGTTTAGTAATATAGGCATCAGTTTTGTAATAATACCCGACACTTTTTCCTCCACGGCCGTGCTTTCCTTCACGGTCGGGTTGTTTGTCATATTAGGCGGCGGTTTTATCCAATAACCGATGTTGTAAGCCTTCAATGACAGTTTTCTATTAATAATCGACGCCTATGTTTTTTTTTCTTATCAGTTTGCAGGCCTGCTGTGGCTGGTCAGTAGGATCAGAACCTACAATTAAGTTTTCTGAATTGTAGGTTTACAACATCCATTGATATCAGCCTACAAACAGGCCACAAACCTGCAAAATCAACAAATATACTTTTCACACAAGTAGATACATTCAAACATCAATTCAATTCTCACATTCACACATGTAGAAACATTCAAATACATGTAGAAACATTCAGACATGTATAAACATTCAGAAATATTCATTTACAAAATTTCATTCAACATCTCTATTAGCATCCCAATTATATCTTACAATCACCACTGCTTGTATGGCTCTTGCCCATTCTTCTCTTACTTCATTTAATACTTCCATCGGATATGGAGCATGTACATCTTTTAAGCATTTACCTATAGTGTGGTCAGTTTTAAACACCTACAAAGAGAATGATGCATATATACAAGTAACAATATAAAATAAGATTGATATATTTTATACTAACTAATGAGACTATATATAATACCTCATGTATGGTATCGATGTCCAATGCGGCATATTGGATAATCATCTGCATAAATCGCATCACATAGTATGTGTATGCCCAACCGTTGTCTTGTGTAGCGCACTATAAATTGAAACAAACAAAATATTAAAAAATACAACTAAGCACAGTTCACATAAATAATATATACATTGTAGTCGGGAACTTACTTTTACATTCTCCCAAATTATTGGCTGGTTCTTTTTCCTTGGGACCTTTCCTCCAGCCTTTTTGAATGCATCTAAACCCCTACATGTTAATGTAACACAGTAAATTGCATAATTAAATAGTAATGTAATAACAGATGTTAATGGATATAAAAATGAAATATTTCTCACCAGAATAATGGCAATCTCATTACGTGTCCAATTTTAGTATTCAATGTACTCCCTGCAGGATCTAGATAATAAATAGTGAACGTCCCAGGGAGAATAACTAGTAACTCCCAATGCCTACTACTAGAGGTAAAAAAGTTAAAAATTAATAACTCAAAATCCACAATAAAAATGTAATTTTCTTAAGTCCAAATTATAAGTAAAGTAAACTTACTTGACATTGAATGGAGCTATTATTATCGTCTTCTGTTGCTGACCAAAAATTGTAAAAGCATCTATATAGTATTGTTGAACACTATCAAGGTCTTTAGCTACCATACTAATCAATGATGGAATAAAAAATCCCACTTGGTCAAATGCAAATTGTTTGCATTGATTTTCGACTAAGTAGCTGCAAAACATGTATTGCATATGCATTAATATATAAGAAACCAGATCACCGGATCTTACACAAGGTATATGGATGTATAAACAAGATCTCACCTTATCCATGTCTCTATCCTTGATGTGTTCAACCAATCATATATAAACAGCTCAATAATATCTTGTATAAATAAAGATCTTTCGTATGATTGACCTGCATAATTCGCTTCTAAAGAAACAATTATAGGACAATGTATATTATGTGCCCGTAGCCAACATGACATTCCCCTACAAGCATGACCTAACAGGTATTTTAGGTCAGTTGGAACCCAACTTGGTAATGCAGGAAGTGGAGGTGGAGGCCTAGGTGCTCTGGGTGTCTTCTTTTTAACCTGTATATATAATTTCAGATCAATTAACCTCATATATACACATTAACAATCTAAAGTAATGTAAATTTATCTTACAATTTTAGTAGTGTAGATGACATCTTCTTTGGGCCACAATATCACCCCGCCTTCTGCCTCAGCAAGTGTATCAATATCCGGGTGGGCATATGGCAATGTAGCTTCCCTCCAATTGGTTAATACACGTATCGGGCTCACACGAACGTAGCCCTGTGGCATTGGAGTCCCGTGAAGCATTGCCCCAGGAAGGGACGGGTAAGCCTGCACCTCTGCAACAACATAGTCTTGCGTTCTTAAGCGGCATGGCTTCAACGCCTACAAATTTACGTAAAGAATGTTATACATATATACATATCATCTTGAAAACATATCATCTTGAAAAGACTAGCTACAATGTCATAAACAATACTTACTAAAGACGTGTTAGGCAGTGGGTCTACATGATTACTCTCAATCTGTGCATCAGGAGAAGAGTGGGTCGCCATAGGCTGATTGGAAGCCTGAGATGCCTACCACCGCACTATTTCTTCCTTGACCTTCTCAGCAACTATATCATTGACCTTCTTAGCAACTATATCCTCGACTCTATTATTCTCCTATACATGGATAAAAGAAACATTAACTTCTTATTATTGAATTTCCTTTTGCAGTAACATTCTAAAAAAGAATAGGTTACCTCTGCTTGTGAAAGTCCTGCTCTGGGTTTGCCCTGGGATGGCCCAAAGAATGCTTTGATGCCCACACCAGCACCTGCACCCCTAACACGTACAGGATGCTCTGGGTTACCCAAAGCAACTGTTAATTCATCCCTTGTGCCCTGAGGGATGAATGTGCCTTGTTTCCTCTGCTCGTGAAGCTCCCGCTAATCATCATCAACAAAAATTGGTAAGTTAACACCATAAATAATCAATATTCAAACGATTTCTCTAAGAGTTTATTTTACCATTTTTGCAACCAACTCAGCAGTTATGGGCTTCTTTATTTCACCCTTCTTATTTTGCCTCCCAGCTATCCAGATATCATGGTGAGGTATGGGTGTGGCACATGTAGTAGAGGACTCCTGAGTAGCAGCAGACTTCGTCTCACTACTACAGAAACATCATTCAGTGTCACTTTTCTGGGCATCGGTTCTTTAGGAAAACCGACGCCTACAATATTAGACGTCGGTTATTTAGGCAAACCGACGTCTATATTCGAAGACCAGCCAGACACGGGTACCACTTTGAATACATCGTCGGTTGTTAATAACAAACCGACACTTAAAGTCGCCCGCGAAATCCAATTTTCGAGCAAAAAAAATAGTGTCACTTTCAGCGTCGGTTATGTAGATAGAAACCGACGCCTATGTGCGATGGAAATTTGCACGAAAAGTGTCACTTTCAGCGTCGGTTATCCTTTTATAACCGACGCTGAAAGTGGTTCCCGCCAAATAATTTCGTGAAAATATCATTCAATTGGACGTCGGTTGTTTCAAACAACCGATGCGAAAGATGTTTAGGTGTCGGTTGTTGGAAACAACCGACGCTATTTGGGAACTTAATATCCCACGATCGCCCGACTCTTCGCCCACACCTGTTTCATTGTCTTCATCGCCCGCACCTATTTCATTGTCTTCATCGCCCGCCGCGCCGCTGTTGCTCGATCGCCTGCTGGTTCTCACCATCCCCAACGCTGCCTGTGCTCCTCGCCTCACCGACACTGCCGGTGTTGCTGCTGTGCGTCGTCGCCCTAGCTTCTTCCTGCTTCGTCCAGCGTCACCCGCCGCCCTAGCTCCTTCCTCCCTGCTCACGCCCGGCGCTGCCGGCTCCTTCCTCCCTGCTCACGTCCGGCGCCGCCCGCTCCTTCGTCCTTGCTCGCCGCCGCCCACCGACGCCGCTGCCGCCTGGAGCTCGCCGGCCATCGCTGCACCTGCCTTCCCTGCCGCCTGGAGCTCGCCGGTCACCGCCACCACTGCTGGGAGCTCACCTACTTGTCCGCCGCCGCTAACGAAAGGTATGTAAGCTGAAATAATTGGGTACTGCTGTAATGCATCGAAGTAAATATCCTATTGCTCTATTATACTAGTAATGCATGATTAGTTTTACTGATTTCCTTGCTACTTTCAGTGATTAATGATTGGTACTATTGGTTAGTATTACTTTAGTGATTACTTTAATTCAACAATTCATAGTTTGTTATTTACAATTACTGATCTGCTTGCCGATTTTAATGATTAGAGATACTGATTAATAGTAAGTATTGATGAATACTTAGTTAATTACTGATTTGTTGATTAGATATGTATAGAAGTTCCTTATAAATATATTTTTTATATACACATACATGTAATTTTGTATAAAATACATGATGTAGTGTGATCTTAAATCCTAGAGTGTACCCCTTTTGTTCTATGATGGTACCTATGACCCTAAATACACCCATAAGGGTCTATTGTATCCTAAAGAAGATTTATTTCTTCCTTCTGCCCTAATTTTTATATGGATCTTAATCTTATATCGCTTACTCATAAATAAGGAAATATCCTCCCTTATGACCACCTTGATGTGTATGTCCCATATAATCCACATGTTGGACCCCAGAGTTGGTGAAAGATTTTCAATCGTGTGTATCACATGGGATTCTTATCTCAACACAATGGACTGCAATATATGCATCTAATGCCTTAAATGGAAGACTCGAATGTTATAAAATCCCATCAAAGTAGGTAGAAACAACTTATATATATTCAGAAATTAATAATTCCATGAAGTGCACATTATCTTACTCAGGAAAAGTATGTGTATAATGTAGGATTCGTTCCATATAATGGTTTGTTGCTTGCATATATTTGTCATATATTTGTGCTTCTAATCGTAATGTTTGGCCTAATTCAGTAAATTTTGATGCATGTTGAAATAAGATTTAAACTTGTCAATTGTAGCATCCTAATTTGATTTGATTAAACCCTAACATCAATTGTGATGAAACCCTAACATTAATCGTGATGAAACCCTAACATGTACATATCTATTATTGTGTTTGTTGGCCTAGAAACCCGTCCAAGATTGACTCATTTGGAGTAAATCTTGGATAGTCCCCGGTTTGGGACTGTTCTTGAACACCTAATCTCACTTAGGATGTAAGTGTATAATGTGTATTGGGTTTTCGAGAAAATTTCGGTAGCATTTCCCCATTTGTTCTCTAAGTACATATGTACTTAGAGAACAGCGGGGAAATGCTGCCGAAATTTTCTTGAAAACCTAATACACATTATACACTTACTAGTGAGATTAGGTGTTCAAGGATGGGATAGGTGGTACACATTTATTATATATAAGAATGACATCAAATGTGTTTGTTGGCCTAGAAACCCATCCAAGATTGACTCATTAGGAGTAAATCTTGGATAGTCCCCGGTTTGGGACTGTTATTGAACACCTAATCTCACTTAGGATGTAAGTGTATAATGTGTATTGGGTTTTCGAGAAAATTTCAGTAGCATTTCCCCGTTTGTTCTCTAAGTACATATGTACTTAGAGAACAGTGGGGAAATGCTGCCGACATTTTCTCGAAAACCCAATACACATTATACACTTACTAGTGAGATTAGGTGTTCAAGGATGGGATAGGTGGTACACATTTATTATATATAAGAATGACATCACATGTGTTTTTTGGCCTAGAAACCCATCCAAGATTGACTCATTAGGAGTAAATCTTGGATAGTCCCCGGTTTAGGACTGTTCTTGAACACCTAATCTCACTTAGGATGTAAGTGTATAATGTGTATTGGGTTTTCGAGAAAATTTCGGTAGCATTTCCCCATTTGTTCTCTAAGTACATATGTACTTAGAGAACAGCGGGGAAATTCTACCGAAATTTTCTTGAAAACCCAATACACATTATACACTTACTAGTGAGATTAGGTGTTCAAGGATGGGATAGGTGGTACACATTTATTATATATAAGAATGGCATCACATTATACACTTAGGATGTAAGTGTATACCCTAATCTTTTCCTAATATATACTTGTTTCCTAATATATACTTGTTTTCTCTGATCATAGAATGGATAGATCATGGATGTCCATTCGTAATTGTTGCACCCCAGAGTTTATATCTGGTCTTGATCAGTTTATTAGATTTGCCGAGGAACATAGGAAAAAACCTACAAATAGGTTCTACTGTCCATGTAGGCATTAATGGATTCACATATTACACAAAGCGCCAAGATGATAAGAGTGTCGTCCAAAATAGTGGGGTCACTCTTCAAGCGTCGACTATGTACTTTGCAAGTGCAAAGGATAAGAGTCCACGTGAAGCTAAAATGTCATATTACGGTGTCATTGAAGACATTTGGGAGTTTGACTACATAGATTTCAAAATTCCGCTCTTTAAATGTAATTGGGTTGATAACACCAAAGGAGTTATAGTGGATGAATTGGGTTTCACTTTGGTGAACTTTGAAAAGATTGGCGAGAAGGGTGAACCATGCATATTGGCATCACAGGCGAAACAAATATTCTATATCGATGATCCTGCAAATGATAAATGGTCAGTTGTTCTTCATGGTAAAAGACAGTTCATTGAAGATCCTATAGATGAAGAAGAGTACTATGATAAGTATGATGACTCCAGTCCATTCTCAGTTGGGTTGCCAACTCCACAAAATATTGAAGCTAATGATGACTTATATGTGCGCGAAGATCACAATGAAGGATTGTTAATTGATAAAAGATCGCAATTTTAGAGACATGTATGTTTATACAAATGCTAAATGTTTGCCTTTTTCTAGTTAATACAAATGCTAAATGTTTGCCTTTTTCTAGTTAATACAAATGCTAAATGTTTGCCTTTTTAATGACATTTTCAGATGGCTGACCATGATGAGCATGATGCCCATGATGAGCATGAAGTCCATGATGAGCATGCTGTCCATGACGAGCCTGGCGAGGATACCAATGTAAGTTCTAAAAACATATCCTGTATTTCTATAAAATTCATTATCTTCTAGTTATGTCATATATCTTATATTTCTATATTGGGCTAATTCAGTGTGTTTATTTTTGTCAAATTTTAGGTTGATGATGCACATGTACCCACTGAAGCACTGGAGCAACTTGATGCGCAGCACCAAACACTTAACAAGAAAAGGGGCATCACTCTGTTGAAGAAGTTAATAGCGCTTAGTGGCAGTGGATCCAAATTGGTTGTGGAGTTTGATAATGGAGGAAATGCAATTGGAGTGAACCGCAATAATTTTGTAAACTATCTTGGGTGTACCACTCGGAGCCATTGTGGTGTTAAGTATGATAATTGGCATAAAGTTCCTCAGGGGAAAAAAGACTTGATATGGAAGGATTTATGTGTGAGTTATTATTATTTGCAATTCTATTTTGTAGATTACAAATTCTATTATTTGCAATTCTATTTTGGATACTAGTTAATAACATTTCTATTTTACAGAATCTGTTTGCATTAGATGAGAAGTTGCATCGTAAAAGTGTGATGCAACGCGCTGGAAAGATGCTTAGGAATTATAGGAAAAATCTGAATAGAGAATACATAAAAGAGGGTGATAAGAAAAAGAAGTCAGCCCTTGAACAATGGAACTTCTTGGACAAAGAAGATTGGGACAATTTTGTTGCTTCAAGAAAATATGAAGAATTCAAGGTATTAGGTGTCACTCCCAATTTAATTAATATACATTGTATTCACCTATTCAAGATTAACATTTAGTGATACTAACCAAATCATTAATGTGCATACTAACTAGGCCCTCATTGACGCACAAAAAGCAAGGCGTGCACTGAATGTGCATGACCACACTATGGGTCCAAAAGGCTATGCAAGCGTTCGCCAAAGACTACATGCGGAGTCTGCGGCTACTCAGGAGTCTGCTCCTACTCAGGAGTCTGCCACACCCATGCCTCGCCATATATCTGGATAGCTGGGAGGCAAAACAAGAAGGGTGAAATAAAGAAGCACGTAACTGCTGAGGCGGCTGCGAAAATGGTAAAATACAACTCTTAGAGCAATCGTTTGAATATTGATTATTTGTGGTGTTAACTTACCAATTTCTGTTGATGGTGATTAGCAGGAGCTACACGAGCAGAGGAAACAAGGCACGTTCATCCCTGAGGGCACAAGGGATGAATTGACAGTTGCTCTGGGTAACCCAGAGCATTTTGGACGTGTTAGGGGTGCAGGCGCTGGTGTGGGCATCAAAGCATTCTTTGGGCCATCCCAGTGCAAACCCAGAGTGGGACTTTCTCAAGAAGAGGTAACCTATTCTTTTTTTAGAATGTTACTGCAAAAGGAAATTCAATAATAAGAAGCTAATGTTTCTTTTATCCATGTATAGTAGAATAAGAGAGTCGAGGATATAGTTGCTAAGAAGGTCAACGACGTAGTTGCTGAGAAGGTCAAGGAAGAATTGCTGCGGTGGCAGGCATCTCAGGCTTCCAATCAGCCTATGGCGACCCACTCTTCTCCTGATGCACAGATTGTGAGTAATCCTGGAGACCCATCGCCTAACACGTCTGCTGTAAGTATTTTTTATGACATTGTAGCTAGTCTTTTCAAGATGATATGTTTTCAAGATGATATGTATATATGTATAACATTCTTTACGTAAATTTGTAGGCATTGAAGCCATGCCGCTTAAGAATACAAGACTATGTTGTTGCAGAGGCGCAGGCTTACCCGTCCCTTCCTAAGGAAAGGTTTCACGGGACTCCAATGCCACTGGGCTACGTTCGTGTGGGCCCATTATGTGTGTTACCCGATCGGAGGGAAGCTACATTGCCATATCCCCACCCGGATATTGATACACTTGCTGAGGCAGAAGGCGGGGTCATATTGTGGCCCAAAGCAGATGTCGTCTACACTAATGAAATTGTAAGATAAATTTACATTGATTTAGACTGTTAATGTGTATATATGATGTCAACTGATCTGAAATTATATATATAGGTTAAAAAGAAGACACCAGGAGCACCTAGGCCTCCACCTCCACTTCCCGCATTACCAACTTGGGTTCCAACTGACCTAACATACCCGTTAGGTCCTGCTTGTAGGGGAATGGCATGTTGGCTACGGGCACATAATATACATTGCCCGATAATTGTTTCTTTAGATGCAGATTATGCAGGTCAATCATACGATAGCTTTTTATTTATACAAGATATTATTGAGCTGTTTATGTATGATTGGCTGAATACATCAATGATAGAGACATGGATAAGGTGAGATCTTGTTTATACATCCATATACCTTGTGTAAGATCCGGTGATCTGGTTTCTTATATATTAATGCATACGTAATACATGTTTTGCAGCTACTTAGTCGAAGATCATTGCAAACAATTTGCATTTGATCATGTGGGATTTTTGATTCCATCATTGATTAGTATGGTAGCTAAAGACCCTGATAATGTTCAACAATACTGTATAGATGCTTTTACAATTTTTGGTCAGCAAAAGAAGACGATAATAATAGCTCCATTCAATGTCAAGTAAGTTTACTTTATTTATAATTTGGACTTAAGAAAATTCCATTTTTATTGTGCATTTTGAGTTATTAATTGCTAACTTTTTACCTCTAGCGGTAAACATTGGGAGTTACTAGTTATTGTCCCCGGGACGTTCACTGTTTATTATCTAGATCCCGCGGGAAGTACATTAAACACTAAAATTGGACACGTAATGAGAATGCCATTATTCTGGTGAGAAATATTTCATTTTTGTATCTGTTAACATATGTTATTACATTACTATTTACTTATGTAATTTACTGTGTTATATTAACATGTAGGGGTTTAGATGCATTCAAAAAGGCTGGAGGAATGGTCCCAAGGAAAAAGAACCAGTCAATAAATTGGGAGAACGTACAAGTAAGTTCCCGACTCCAATGTATATATTATTGATGTGAATTGTGCTTAGTTGTATTATTTTGTATGTTTCAATTTATAGTGCACTACACAAGACAATGGTTGGGCATGCACATACTATGTGATGCGATTTATGCAGATGATTATCAAATATGCTGCATTGGACATCGATACCATACATGAGGTATTATATATAGTCTCATTAGTTAGTATGAAACATATCAATCTTATTTTTATATTATTACTTATATATATACATCATTCTCTTTGCAGGTGTTTAAAACTGACCACACTATAGGTAAATGCTTAAAAAATATACATGCTCCATATACGATGGAAGCATTAAATGAAATAAGAGAATAATGGCCAAAAGCCATACAAGCAGTGGCAACTGTAAGATATAATTGGGATGTTGATAGCGATAATGAATGATACTTTGTAAATGAATATTTCTGAATGTTAATACATGTATTTGAATGTTTCTATATGTGTGAATGTGAGAATTGAATTGATGTCTGAATGTATCTACTTGTGTGAAATTTTCCTTGGGACTTTTGCAAATTTGTGGCCTATTTGTAGGCTGATATCAATGGATGTCGTAAACCTGCAGTTCAGAAAACTGAACTGCAGGTTCTCATCCTGCTGACCAGACACAGCAGGCCTGCAAACTGATATGAAAAAAAAATAGATATAGGCGTCGGTTATTTATAGAAAACCGTCAGCAAAGACCTACAGCGTCGGGTTTCTGACCAAAACCGACGCCTAATGTGGCAACAGCCGTATTGGAAATGGCGTCGGTTGTTTGTGTCAAACCGACGCCTATTTAACATATAGGCGTCGGTCTTTTAGTAGATAACCGATGCCAAACTGGTTTGCGCCACAGAAAACAACGTCATCTAGGACACTTTCTGCGTCGGTTACCAAGTAAACACCGACGCTATAGTCCATATAGGCATCGTTCTTTTAGTAGATAACCTACACAGAATGTGTCTTAGATGACGTCGTTTTCTGTGGTGCGAACCCTTTTGGCGTCGGTTATCTACTAAAAGATCGACGCCTATATGTTAAATAGGCGTCGATTAAAAAACCGACGCCGAAGTGTTCGACCTTTAGCGGCGCCCACATAGGCGTCGCTCAGAAACCGACGCCAAAGGGGTTTAAACAACCGACGCTAAAGGCTGTTTATGTAGTAGTGTCTGTAATCTTTAGCGAACGTTTGCATAGCCCTTTGGACCCATAGTGTGGTCATGCACATTCAGTGCACGCCTTGCTTTTTGCGCCTCACTGAGGGCCTAGTTAGTATCATTTGGTTAGTAGCACTAAATGTTAATCTTGAATAGGTGAATACAATATATATTAATTAAATTGGGAGTGACACCTAATACCTTGAATTCTTCAGATTTTCTTGAAGCAACAAATTTGTCCCAATCTTCTTTGTCCAAGAAGTTCCACTGTTCAAGGGCTGACTTCTTCTTCTTATCACCATCTTTTATGTATTCTCTATTGAGATTTGTCCTATAGTTCCTTAACATCTTTCCAGCGCGTTGCATCACGCTTTTACGATGCAGCTTCCCATCCAATGCTAACAGATTCTGTAAAATAGAATTGTTATTAACTAGTATCCAAAAATAGAATTGCAAATAATAGAATTTGTAATCGACAAAATAGAATTGCGAATAATAATAACTCACGCATAAATCCTTCCATATCAAGTCCTTCTTCGCCTGAGGCACTTTATGCCAATTATCATACTTAACACCACAATGGCTTCGAGTGACAACCCCAAGATAGTTTACAAAGTTATTGCGATTCACTCCAATTGCATTTCCTCCATTATCAAACTCCACAACCAATCTGGATCCACTGTCACTTAGCGCTATTAACTTCTTCAATAGAGTGATGCCACTTTTCTTGTTAAGTGTTTGGTGATGCGCATCCTCCAGTGCTTCAGTGGGTACATGTGCATCATCAACCTAAAATTTGACAAAAATAAACACATTGAATTAGCCCAATATAGAAATATGGGATATATGACATAACTAGAAGATAATGAATTTTATAGAAATATAGGATATGTTTTAGAACTTACATTGGTATCCTCGCCATGCTCATCATGGACAACATGCTCATCATGGACTTCATGCTCATCATGGACTTCATGCTCATCATGGACATCATGCTCATCATGGTCATCCATCTGAAAATGTCATTAAAAAGGCAAACATTTATCATTTGTATTAACTAGAAGATAATGAAACATCAAATCTGAAAATGATATTGATATTAAAAAAGCAAACATTTAGCTTCAATAAAAAAATATAAACATGCATGCCTCTAAAATTGTGATCTTTTATCAATTAACAATCCTTCATTATGATCTCCGCCCACATATAAGTCATCATTAGCTTCAATATTTTGTGGCCAACAAACACATGTGATGTCATTATGATATATAATAAATGTGTACCACCTATCCCATCCTTGAACACCTAATCTCACTAGTAAGTGTATAATGTGTATTGGGTTTTCAAGAAAATTTTGGCAGCATTTCCCCGTTGTTCTCTAAGTACATATGTACTTAGAGAACAAATGGGGAAATGCTACTGAAATTTTCTCAAAAACCCAATACACATTATACACTTACATCCTAAGTGAGATTAGGTGTTCAAGAACAGTCCCAAACTGGGGACTATCCAAGATTTACTCCTAATGAGTAAATCTTGGACGAGTTTCTAGGCCAAAAAACACAATAATAGATATGTACATGTTAGGGTTTCATCACAATTAATGTTAGGGTTTCATCACAATTGGTGTTAGGGTTTCATCAATGTTAGGTTTAATCAAATCAAATTAGGATGCTAGAATGGACAAGTTTAAATCTTATTTCAACATGCATCAAAATTTACTAAATTAGGTCAAACATTAGGATTAGAAGTGCAAATATATGCAAGCAAAATATTTGTTCAAACATTAGGATTAGAATCCTTCATTGTGATCTCCGCGCACATATACGTCATCATTAGCTTCAATATTTTGTGTCCAACAAACACATGTGATGTCATTCTGATATATAATAAATGTGTACCACCTATCCCATCCTTGAACACCTAATCTCATTAGTAAGTGTATAATGTGTATTGGGTTTTCAAGAAAATTTCGGTAGCATTTCCCCGCTGTTCTCTAAGTACATATGTACTTAGAAAACAAACGGGGAAATGCTATTGAAATTTTCTCGAAAACCCAATACACATTATACACTTACATCCTAAGTGAGATTAGGTGTTTAAGAACAGTCCCAAACCGGGGACTATCCAAGATTTACTCCTAATGAGTAAATCTTGGACGGGTTTCTAGGCGAACAAACACAATAATAGATATGTACATGTTAGGGTTTCATCACAATTAATGTTAGGGTTTCATCACAATTGATGTTAGGGTTTCATCAATGTTAGGTTTAATCAAATCAAATTAGGATGCTAGAATGGACAAGTTTAAATCTTATTTCAACATGCATTCAAATTTTCTGAATTAGGTCAAACATTAGGATTAGAAGCACAAATATATGCAAGCAAAAGATTTGTTCGTATCCAAGGATTTACATAAAGCATTACATAAAGATTTGTTCATATCATTACCAACAGCAAGCACGACCGTGGCTGTGTTGTCCTACCACGGCCGTGCTATCTAGCATGGCCGTGGTAGGCCAACACAGCCACGGCCGTGCTTGTTGTTGGTAAGGAGCTAGGGTAGGGAGCTAGGGCTACCTGGAGCTAGCGTGGAGAAGAGCGGCGGTAGCAGTGGCAGCGAGCAGGCAGAAAGCAGAGCGGAGCGGCGCTCGCAGTGGCACCAGGAGAAGAGCAGAGTAGCAGAGAAGAGCAGAGCAGCAGTGGGGGTCATCGACGGCAACAGCAGCAGCGAGCGGTGACAGCAGCAGAAAGAGGACGCGGCGGCGGCGAGCAGAGGCACACCAGCAGCGGCGGCGGCGAGCAGCAGCGGGGGTCGTCAGATGATTTTAGGTGAGAGCGGCGAGCACAGGAGAAATATCGCGATGAAACAGGAAGAAAGGGGGAAGAGTCGGGTGATTGGGTCTATTAAGTTGGTCAACGACGTCGGTTATCTACAAAACTGATGCCTATTACTCTCAAGCGTCGGTTAATAGTAAAAAACCGACGTCCAATTAGACAATCTTTACCCTAAATTATTTGGCGGGAACCATTATCACCGTCGGTTATCAAAGGATAACTGACACTAAAAGTGGAACTTTTCACACAAATTTTCAACTTAAATAGGCGGTGGTTAATAGCTAAACCACCGCCGCTGTATCTGACACTTTGGGGCCAAATTTTTTTCGCTCGAAAATTGGATTTCGCGGGTGATTTTAGGCATCAGTTTGTTATACCCAGCCGATGCTGAATACAAAGCGGTACCCGTGTCTGGATGGTCTTTGAATATAGACGTCAGTTTTCCTAAATAACCGACATTGATTATTATAGTCATCGGTTTTCCTAAATAACTGACGCCCAGAAAAGTGACATTGAATGTTGTTTCTGTAGTAGTGTGAATTTCTCCACGAACCCGATGTCTCACTCATGTGAGTCGGTCATCTTGCAACCATGAATTGGTCATCTCACTCACACAAGCTGGTCGTCTCACGACCACAAACTGGTCCTCTCACTCACACAAGACTTTCATCTCATGACCATCATGCGAGACAGTCGTCTCATGCCCCATCTCTGGCAGAACTTAGCCAATTCAATTTCTAATCAACCTGACACTCCAAACAGTTATTCTAACACTTGAACTTGATGATTTTGAGTCTAGTCTGTTGATCTATTCTTTAATTGAATACCTAAACACCTTTATCATTCAACCTAAATATCATTCATGCATATATGCCTTTAATACAAGTGTATCCTGTCTGTGTGACCCTATAGGTCCATAATTACATTAGCAGTGAACGTCCATAACTAATTATGACATCACAAGAAAAGAGCGGTTCCTAGTCACACATCTTTATACCCATGTACTTCAGAAAATTGGAGAACAAATTAAACCTACAATCCATGATTTGTATTATCATGATCGTTAGTTCATTTGTCTCTGATATATGGATTGAACTCGAGGCATGGAATCGGCATCCTCTCAACATTCAATCCATGTTCCTTGAACTAGAGAAGATTGTATGAGATCCATGTGAGTTCACATATCATATATGGAATCACATGGGTATGGTCGTACATTTCTTAGTCTTGCTTATAAAGAGGCCTTGGATATCAAACCCTACAGGAGTGAGAAATCCCATCTACATCACTCATAGTCCCCATGCGTCAAATCTAACCAATCATCACCTTTGCGGCAAACTGTATTTTAGGATTACGTTTGATAATGTCAAAGTATAGCCAATGACATGTGATGAATGCAGTGACTTTAGGTCTAAGAACTAAAATCACCTCTATCACTATGAGAGATGATTCTGACTACCATTCCATGTCTCCATGTATCACTCTCATGATGGGTCTATCTGATACACTGTTCTCTAACGTATATCTATGTGAGTGACTTGATATCATATATCCTGACTAATGGGACTCTACCATTAGTCAACACACACTAGTATTATGTATTATTGTTATCTATTTTGCTTCCATGGTAATATCCAATTAGGGACATAATAAGAATGTATGTACTCTTAGCATCCATATGATCTCATTGTTCAAGTCACGTACTTAAAGACATATGCACCGAGTAACATCATTCTTTAGACATCTACTTATGTCTATGTCATCATATCATGACTGAGACAAAATAATAGATGGAATTACCTTTATTATTATCAAATCAAGTATCTAATGCCACACTCCAATCATAATATGATTGGCTCTCTGGGCATAAATACCAACATTATGACCATTGGGACTCTGAATTCATACGGTTTTGGTTCAAGGTTGACACTTATCAGGATATTATGACCACAACTCCACCCAATACTGATTTGAGAACAGATGGCTGGAAATACACAAGCATCAATAATGGACTTCTCTCAACTAAACTAGTTTAGAACAACCAAGGGAGTTTAGAACCCAGATCTAGGGATGTTGGCCAAGCATATGGAAGCTAAACACCCCAACAAGTGAAATTGTTCCTCTTGTGAGCTCTTCACAATGGCTTAATGACTAATTATAATTGATTCAACATAGCCTTGGCTATAAATAATCCATGTCCTTGGTGTGGGGAGGCTCTTGAGACATATATGCATGTTCTTAAAGATTGCCTCCATGTGCAAGAAGTCCAGAAGTTGTTGTCACATTCACACAACCTTCAGTTTGAAGACAACCCCCAATAGAAGCAATGAATGGTGGCAACTTGAGGAGGAAAACTAGTATGGCTAGAAACCTCTATATGTTGCAATCATGACAGACATTATCTGAAATAATAAGAACAAATACATCATTAATGACAACCAACTTAACCCTTCTCAAGCGATTCACTTGACCAGGAACCAAGTTCATCTCGTCACTAAAGCTTTTAGCAATGGAATTACACTCAAGGCAGGTGTCAAACAAGATGGATAAGGCTGAAGACCACCTGAAACAAACCTCACAAAACTTAACTTAGATGGAGCTTCATCAAGAGAATGATGAGGGCTGCCACTTGATTCATACTAAGAAACCATGAGGGCCAATGAATCTCAAGAGGATGTAAGATATCCGAGTTATCCGATGTCATGAAAATAGAATTACAGAAGATAGATAGTGATCTTTCTCTAGTGAGTCACTGACATAAATATATTTTGATTTTCACAGACAACAAATTTTCCAATAGTTACATCACTAACGGGGCACATACACTTACTAAATACAAACCTACAATTGAACTCATCCATCGAGTTCTGTGATGGAAACTAAATAAGATTGTCACCTACAATCCAAGGAGATCAAACAAGGTGGTAGATGGCCTCACCAAATAGGGTTCTAGAGCAGTAAAGGGTGTTTACCAGTTAAGTCAATGCCCAAAGTTCATCCTCGAGAAACTAAGGGTTGAGTTTTGCCTAACTAGCCATCACAATGTAACTCACATTTAGATGCCTACAACTAGAGCATAGGGTGTATAATACCACCTCCTGGATCAGTTAAAAAGGTTAAATTCACCTTGGTATCCTAAGAACACTAGTACAAAAATGGGTTATAACGTCACTACCTGTAGAGTCAGTTTTTCCAAATAACCGACCTTATATGTCTACAAAAAATGTGGGCACCTCTTAAGACCTCTTGGGTCAGTTTTCTTAAAAAAACCAACATTGTAGTGTAACTCTATAGGGTCAGTTTTCCAAATAACTGACCTTATATGTCTATAAAAATGAGGGCACCACTTAAGACCACTTGGGTCACTTTTCTTAAAATAACCAACCGTGTAGTGTATCTCTATAGGGTCAGTTTTCATAAAATAAGTGACCTTATAGACAATCAGATTAGAAAGCCAATTACAGTTTCCCACGGCAAAAATTTGCTCGATTTTGGCTTCGCTCCTCGATCTATAGGGTCGGTTTCGCCAAATAACCGACCTTATATGTCTACAAAAAAACGCGGGAGACATCTTGGATCCATTTTGCCTTCACGCATGTATAAGCACCTCTAGGGTCAGTTTTTTTCCTTATAACCGACCCTAGAGGTCCCCTCGGTCAACAATATTGTCGACCGAGATGAATTTTGGATCCAATTTAGTTCACACATGTATAAGCACCTCTAGCGTTGGTTTTTTTTCTTTTAACCGACTCTAGAAATCTCTTCAGTCGACGAATTTGTCGACCGAGTTGATTATAGTATCCAGTTTGCCTTCGCCATGTATAAGCACCTCTAGCATCAGTTTTTTCCTTATAACCGACCCTAGAGGTCCCCTCGGTCGATAATATTGTCGACCGAGATGAATATTGGATCCAGTTTCGTTCACGCATGTATAAGCACCTCTAGCGTCGGTTTTTTACTTTTAACCAACCCTAGAGATCTCTTCGGTCGACGAATTTGTCGACCGAGTTGATTATAGTATCCAGTTTGCCTTCGCCATGTATAAGCACCTCTAGCGTCGGTTTTTTCCTTATAACCGACCCAAGAGGTCCCCTCGGTTGACAATATTGTCGACCGAGATGAATTTTGGATCTAGTTTAGTTCACGCATGTATAAGCACCTCTACCGTCAGTTTTTCACTTTTAACCAACCCTAGAGCTCCTCTCGGTCAACGTATTTGTCGACCGAGATCCTTTCGGTCGACAAATTAGTCGACCGAGAAGGAGTTTGGTGTTTAGGGTTTTAGATCCAAATTTCCTTCGTGCGTGTATACACAACTCTAGGGTCGGTTTTTTCCTTATAACCGACCCTAGAGGTCCCCTCAGTCGACAATATTGTCAACCGAGATGAATTTTGGATCAAGTTTAGTTCACACATGTATAAGCACCTCTAGCATCATATTTTTTACTTTTAATCGACCCTAGAGCTACCCCGATCGACGAATTTGTCGACCGAGGATCCCTCGGTCGAGAAATTCGTCGACCGAGAATGAGTTTGAGTGTTTTTAAATAACCCTATACGGGCACCACTTATCTCTAGTGTCAGTTTTTTTGTTTTGAACGATGCTACAGGTCGGGCCCGGGGCTTGAAGTGGCCGAGACCGAGTCTTTCTCTCCCATGAAACATAAATTTCATTCTCTTTTTCTCTCCCGCGACGCCGATACCTTTTCTTCTTTCTCTCCTTGTGTCATTCCGACGCTGATACCTTCTCTTCCTTCTCTCCCGCGTCATCACCTTTCATTATTGTCGCGCCGCCAAAGACTTTGCCAAGAAGCTCGTCGTCATGTTCAAAGAGGATCGTGGTGTCCTTGAAGCCCTTGCCACCTCTCCGCGCTGCCAAAGCCCTTGCCTCCTCTCTGTGAAGAGAGCTCATCGTCACCGCCTCTCCACACTTCCACAAAAGTCACCGCCTCTCCGTGAAGGTCGTCACATCCTCCACGAAGGTCACCGCCATTTCAAAGTAAGGTCACCACTTCCCTCATTGCCGAGTTTGTTCCCGCTGCCACGGTAGCGTCTAGGTCCACTCTCGATCGACAATATTGTCGACCGAGAGTCCACCTATGATCAAAGCAAGTACATACTCTCTATCTAGTTATAGAAGTCATATAGATTGATACTCTATAATGGTCTCTTATCTTCTTCCATGAAACCATTAGTAACCAACAATTTCTTTGAGAATATAGACATAATTATTGATCTGATCTTCTTTGGGGACCTCCAATATTTCCAGGTCCTTCTCTAGCTCTATGATCCATATATTAATGTTTTCCAAATGTATTATACCAATATACTTTGTCTCACCAATATGACCATACATTCAAAGGACTTGCCTAGACCATGGGAGGTTTTGATATCTTGAGGTGATAAATGGGTTATGGAATATGAGTCTAATCAGTCAAATGCACAAAGGTGTAGACTAGTGATTGGAACATGGAATGTCCCAGTGATAGATAAAGCATTTTCTAATAGATAAGACTATGCAATAAAAATATTTTAAACTATGTAATTCCATGTCAAGTGAATAGTAATTGCAAGCATATCAAAAAAGAAACAATAATAATTATGCTTTAAAGAAACTGTACAGTAACATTTAATAGATAATATAAGTATTTTACTTATTATTCTATAGGTAATTTTGGATGTACCATCCAAAGTAGAAAGTAAAGGCTAGTAATTCACATAGACCATGGAAAAGTATTTTCGTATTTATAAACTTACTAAGTTCTCATCATGCCTTGGCCAATATCAATATAAAATTCTCAATGATATACAACTGTGATAAAATTCTCATGTGATATACAACTGTGATAAAATTCTCATGTTCCCCATCACACTAGAAGGGTACCTATATTCCTTCATTGACTCTTAGACCGTAGGAAATGGTTATGTTTCACATATCAACTAGTTTTTTTTACAGTTTCTCATATTAGTTTGATTAACCTCTTATCTTTGTTGTAGAATATCAACTTCATATAATTCTCATAATACTTAAGAGAAACAATGCATAAATAAAGGAAAATTTTAAGGTGCAATCCACTCAAAATATACATAATCAAAATTTCGTATGATAGGTCATAAATTGGTCTTTTCATATATTAGCCTCAAAAGACATCACCATATGTTGAATTTTCATTGGGAGCCAAGTGTAAAAAAATACTATGAAAAGTATGATGATTCCAGTCCATTCTCAGTTTGTTTTCCAAGTGTAAATGTTGAAGATAACACCGATGAATAATATAAATGTCAATACCATGTTGAAGGAATTTTACTTCACTATCAACTCGACCAATACTAGAGGCATGTATTCTTTGAATTATTTATTTTATTATCATTCAAGCAAGTAATCTTTTAAATATACATCATATATCATGTGTACCTTATCACTTGTGCTTTTATTATCATTTATTTTTTTTATCATGTATACTTGCAGGTTCTAAAATGATGAGTGAAGATGAACATTCTGAGCATGAGCATGAGCACCATGAGGATGGTAGTGGTGATGCTAAGAAAAGTAGAGGTCCCACACTGATGCTAGTGCTTTCAAGCATTACATAGGGGTGACCGCGCGTAGTAAGGTGGCAATAGATATAGAAAATTGGCATGATGTTTCTAATGCCAAAAAAGACCTCATATGGAAAGATATATCTGTGAGTGGAAGTGATATTATTTTAATATGTTTTTTATCTATTGATTCTAATTTAGTTTTCTTGGAATTAATTCATTTTCAAAACAACATTATTAATTGCTTCTTTTGTATGTATAGGGTGTTTTTTATCTTCCGCCGCCAACTACAAGAGAAGCAATCCTCTTCTGGAGAAGAATCTAGTACAACTCAAGTTGAGCATCCACCCCGACACTTGACATGGATTGATTCTAGAAAGAATCAAGCAGGTGAAATTGTCAACCCTGCAACTAAGGAGGTGGCACAAAAGATGGTAGGTTTATCCCAACTAAGTAAAGAGTAACTCCCACAAACTTAGATTTATTTATATCTAATTGATATTGTGATTTAATATTTTTATTAACTATGAATAGATTAAACTATCAATTGCTCTTGGTACGATGGAGCATCCTAGTCGAGTTAGGGGATTAGGAGCTAGCATAGGTTTGAATTCTTATTTTGGCCCCTCACAATCTAAAAGAGGGTGTAGGAGGTCTTACACAAGAGGAGGTTGAAGCATTTGTAGAGTAGAAAGTAAAAGAAATAATGTCTTCATTTCAGCTTACTCAACCTTCTCAACCTATTCATACTGTGCGTCTCTCAAGTGATGAGGTACAAGCCCATGCTCCAGTTGTAGAAGGTCATGGGAGCACTCCCAATGACCCACCACAACAATCTGTAGTAAGTTTTTGTTCTATATGTTGTGTTATTAGTATGATATATATATGATAATTTATATAGTTGTAACAGGTATATATATATATTTTTTTTTTGGAACCTCATCAGAGGTAAATCTTATTCATTCTGCTCCCGCATGGCTGGGAACACCCATTGATTACATTTTGTTCCTGCTGGGAAAATGAAGCTGGTAGGGTTTCTACCATTACAGGGAAGAGGGAGAAGGGATTGACCCACAGGGTCGAGGGGAGGATCGAGATATACTCGATCATCCTGATAGTTTTTGTGGTGGTGCCTGGCTAGGCCGTCCACCAAATGAATGGTTGCTCTGCCAACCTTCAAAACTGCACTATCTTCAGTGTCTGCTAAGATCTTGTGTATGTCCGAGATCCAGGATCGAATTGTAGGTGTATATCGTCCTTTGTCCTTCACTGCATTAGTTGCTGTGGCGCTGTCCAAGATCAGAATGACTCTGGGGCATTGATTAATCTTGCAAGCTTCGGCTGCAAGGTGCAGTGCTCTCGTTTCAGCTTCAAGAACTGACTGAACAATGATTTTCCTCGCACACCCCCCTAGCCAGTTGCCATCGTTGTCAATGGCTGCTGCCACTATGGTAGCAGTGTTTCCGTGTACTGAGGCATCGGACATCCAAAGGATACGTCCTGCCTCATTCATGGGGATCTCGCCTTCTAATTGTATCTCATCTGTTTTGGCCTGTTCATTGTTCTCCCAGGCTTGGACCACTGATCTATAAAGACATGATATTTGTGAAACTTGTCGACTTTTCTGTATAATTTTTTTGTCGAAGATCTCAGCGTTTCTTGCCTTCCAAATGAACCAGCAGGTGATGGCGAACGTGGACTGGGTGTTCATGTCTTCGTTCAACATAGTTGCTATCCAGCTTCTTGAAAGTGCAGACGAGTCCGTCAGATATATATTGCGTAGCTTTGTAGCCGACCACACTTCACCTGCTTGTGGACAGTCTCTCAGCGCGTGGAGTGTGGTTTCCTCGTTGCTACCACATCTCGGACAAATGGTGGAATCTGTGAACTTTCGTTGCTTCCTTCTCACATTAGTCATGATCGCCTCATGTGCAGCAAGCCATAAGAAGGTACAAATTTTGGCGGGGGCCCTGATGTTCCATATCTTCAGCCACACGTCATCTGATTGTGCGTTATCTTCAGTGTGGATTAAGTCATAAGCCTTGCCTGTTGAGTATTTACCAGTTGTTTCATATTTCCAGCTCCAGAGATCTATGCCTTTGTTACAGTTGGGAGTGGGTAAGCTGATGATTTTTCTTACGCAGCTCGGTGGCAGATAGCTGTCTAGGAAGTCTGTGTCCCAATTGTCGTTGAGATTGACAAGGCTCAAGACTTTTAGGTCCATAATCTCTTCATCAATGGTTTCAATACATTTATCAACCAGCTTCCCTTCTCCTGGTACCCAATTATCATACCAGACCGAGGTGTCCCTGCCATTACCAATTGATCTAATGCAGTTAGAGATGATGAAATCTTTCCCTGAGTCTATGGATTGCCAGAAAGGTGTCACACGACAGCCTTTGCGTTGGCGGAAATTTTTGTATTTGTTTAGAAGGCCCTGCCTCCAGAGAGACGATTTGGCATTGAGGATGTTCCAAGTGTTCTTCCATAAGATGGCTTTGTTCCAGCTATGCATAGATTTAATACCCAGACCTCCTCTATCTATGCTTGACGTCACATGTCGCCATGCGACAAGTGATACAGGCTTGTCTTTGTGTCCTCCTCCCCATATGAAGTTCTGAATAATTTTGTCTAGCTTTTTACAGATTGACACTGGGATCTTAGCCGTTTGCATGGCATAGGAAGGTATGGAGTTAAGCACAGCTTTTGCCAGGCAAATTCTTCCTGCGAGAGATAAAGTCTTCGCCGCCCAACCATTAATTCTGGAGGTAATGTTATTCACTAGATATGCATATGTCTCCTTTTGAATTCTGCCATGTAAAAGCGGTACTCCAAGGTACTTTCCCAGGTCGTTGGTTTTAGATATCCCACTGGCAGAGCAAATTTGAGTTCGTATGGCATGAGAGACGGATTTAGAGAAATAGATCTTTGATTTTTCAATAGAAATTTTCTGTCCCGAGGATGATTCGAACATTTGAAAACACTTGTTGATGTTAATAATCTTCTCCATAGAAGCGTGAGTGAAGATGACGATGTCATCCGCGAAGATAACATGAGATATAGATGGGCCTTTTTGGGATAACTTGGATGGTTTCCAGCTTTTATTCGCAACCGAATTTTTCAATCAGTTGAGTGAATCTTTCCATACAGAGTATGAAAAGATATGGGGAGAGGGGATCTCCCTGTCTCAGGCCCCTAGATGCTTTGAAAGGTTGAAGAGTTTCACCATTTAGGATAATGCTGGTTCGACCTACTTGGAGAGAGTTCATAATATAATTTTGGATATTACTCGGCCAGTCCATGTGATTTAGAGTATCCTCGATGAAATCCCAGGAAAGTCTGTCGTAGGCTTTCGATAAATCGACTTTGATAGCCATATAAGCTCCGATGGAGTTCCTTCTCATGTTGTGGAGTAATTCCTGAACAATGATGATATTATCTGAAATGTTCCTTCCAGGTATAAAACTAGTCTGGGTTTTGGAAATCCACTTTGGCAAGTGTTGTTTCACTCGATCCACCACAATCTTGGACGCGATCTTCATAATTGTGTTGTTCAAAGTGATGGGTCGCAACTGGTTACAGTTGGTAGGGCTTCTGCATTTAGGGATGTGTACAATGTTGGAATCTGCAAGCTTGTCATCAATGGGTGTTCCGTTTAACATGCCTCGTATGGACTTGATAACATATTGCTTGATTACTTTCCATTGCTTTTTAAAGAAGAGGTTGTCTGATCCATCAGGCCCCGCCGCCTTGTAAGAGTCAGCTTCTTTAATTATTCTCCAGATTTCATGCTCCGTAGGGGCAGCAGCAAGACGCCTGTGTTGGCTGGGTGTGAGTTTCTTAAACTTAGCAGGCATAGAGGTAATACTCGTAGAGGATTGGATTGCAGGAGCTGTGAACATCTCCTTAAAGTATGACTCCACCAGTAGATTAAGATCAGCTTTATCTGATGTCCATTCAATTGCTTTTCTGTAGGGTGTTGATTTGATTAGAGCGACGCCTATTATTGACGAATGCATGGTAATACTTGCTATTGTTATCTCCATGAAGGAGCCAATTGATGTGGCTGCGCTGTTTCCAACTGTCCTCTTCCTGCAACATAATGTTCTCGAGTTTACTTTCAAGTTCGATGCATCGTGAGTCCCCTGCTTCACTGTAATTTGCCTCCACGGCTTTCTGGGCTTGAGTGATTTCTCGGATAAGTATATCCTTTTCTTTCTGTTGTTTCCTGGTGACATTTCTATCCCATCGCAGCACCGGTTCCATGGCATCTTTGATAGCTTCCTGGTAAGCTTTCTCTGGATTCCAAACACTTTTTAGAAGATCCGTGAAGACAGGTTGGTGGTGCCAACTAGCTTTGGTGAAAAAACGAGTTCTCTTCTGTTTGGTCCGGGTATTTAGGATAGCAATGGGATTATGATCCGAACCTATCCGCGTGAGGGTTTCGCACACAAAGTTGGGAAAATTATGAATCCAATCAGCATTCGCTACTGCCCGATCAATGCGTTCATGAAGTATCCCTTTCTTGTAAGTGAACTTGTAACCTGAGTTGCCGATGTCGGTAAGGCCTGCCTGAGTGAGGGTATTCCTGAAGGTAGTTGCTTCCCGGAGGTTGAACAGATTGCTTCCAATTTTTTCATCTGGGCTAAGCATGCAGTTGAAGTCGCCCAATGTGATCCAGGGTTTATCAATGGAGATACTTAGACATAACAGATGCTCCCAAAGAATGGGTCGGCGAGCCGGGGAAGGAGATGCATAGATGAAGGTAAAGTAGGTGTTGTTATTAACTTTACAGTGGATGAAGTATTTGTTGCTCTCAAGAATTTGGACGTCACATTTTTTCTCATTCCAAAGAACCCATATACCTCCTGAGAAACCTGCTGCTTCTACTCTATGTGAGCTAGAGAAGCCTATCTCCTTGATGATATTGTCTGCCTGTGTTCCAGAAATGCGAGGTTCAGAAATGGATACTATTTCAATTTTGTATTTCTTGATTAGGGTTTTGAGGTAGTGTCTGGCTTTCTTCTTTCCAGCACCCCTTATGTTCCAAGCTAGTGTGTTAATCATCAAAAGTCAGGGGAGGTGTAAGTTATTGGCCCAGAGCGGCGCCCAACCCCTCCTTGTCTTCACTGGTCCTCTTCGTCTTCCCTCGGGTACTATAAGAGTGGATTTTGTGTGGACTACCCTGCTGTGCAGGTTCTCCCTTTTCCTTTGCCTTCCGGCCTGCCATAGATGTTTTTCTATTGACAGGTCTTGTCGAGGTTGACTGAGTTTCTGCTGCTTCTGTGGTGTTCACTTGTTCTCCCTGGTGTGAGTTTGCTGTGACTTCGGCATCTGCTACGAATCTGCCCCTTATAATTTCATCGCCTACTGGTGATACTGCAGTATGTCTCGCTTGTTCGTTTGGTCCTTCACTTTCACTGGCCACTTTTTCACTTACATTTGCTGGGGCCTGGTTTTGTGTCTCCATTGGTTCCTCATGTGAAGCATCTCCCTCCTTTTCTCGTCTCTATTTCTTCCTCCATATTTTTGGGCTTGTCGCAGTGCTTTGTTTCTTTCCTGTGTTCTCAGTTTCTTCCCCTCCGGGTGTTTCATTGCTTTCCTCCTCATCATCAAGAACTTGATATCTGTTGTTCTGCTCCTTTCCTTGGTGCTTATCTTTGTGATCTGGATCTTTATCCTTCTTCCTCGGCGGTCTGCTTGCTAGTATTTTCTTGCCGTAGTAAACTTGCCATTTGTCCTCTTCATCAACCCATCTTACCCCTGCGGACTCCTCCGTTGCATTTGGTTCTGTTGTTGCAGGTTCTGTAGTTGCACCCCTACAGTCTTGTTCTTTATGCCCCAGTGTGCCGCACTTTGTACAGAAGTTTGGCAATGATTTGTACTCTAGTTTATATTCCCTCCCATTTATTAGAATTGCCGGGTTGACAGGTAGGCTTGTATCCAGTTCGATGGCTAGCCTAGCAAATCTACTTCTTGTTCTGTTGACTGAGTGGTCGTCTGCACGAATCAAACGCCCTACAGCTTCCCCTATTTTATTGAAAATCTCCATGTTATAGTAGTGGATTGGCAGCCCTATCACTCGGACCCAGGTGACGATATGGTCAGGTATCCCTTGTGATGGTTCAAAGTATCTGTTCCATGGCCATACCATCAGACATCCTCCAAAAAGGGACCATGGCCCCCCTGTAAGAACCTTCTCGTGATCGTGCTTGTTGTAGAACTGGGCAACATAGTACTGATCAGTTAATTCATAAAGTTCGAACCTACTTGCAGGTTTCCATAA
This sequence comes from Alisma plantago-aquatica, assembly GCA_963693085.1. Taxonomy (NCBI): domain Eukaryota; kingdom Viridiplantae; phylum Streptophyta; class Magnoliopsida; order Alismatales; family Alismataceae; genus Alisma; species Alisma plantago-aquatica. The sequence continues at coordinate 621,681,686 of OY856415.1, read as the reverse complement.
TAGTTTTAATCTCTCCGCCATGGTTAGGAAACCCACCGATCTATCTATGAGTTTCACGATAACCGAGTATTTAAAGGATTTGCTCAGTATTTCCTCAGCCTCGGGTGTAACATATATTTCTGGATATCCATGGACATTGATGAGTTCGATGTCGTCAGGATTTACTAACTCCTCTGGTTCATCATCGATAAAGGCTGAGTTCGTGGCGCCCCCATGTCCTCCTCCCATACAGGCTTGTTTGAAGTTTAAAGCTTGCATCTGGGGGCCTTCATCTGGTAGAAAGGGATTACCATCAGCGTCGTTTTGCCCGTCTGTTTCCATCGCAGAAGCATCTGCCGCAGTCATGGCTTCCAAGTCGTTGTTAGGGTTTGATCCTCTCATACTTCTGTAAGTGATGTTAAGGTCGGTCACTTTATCCAGCCGTTGAGTTTCCATCGTCTTCCGTGTCGGGCTCTTCCTTCCATCCCTGCTACCCCCGGTCGTTCTCCCGTCATCTTTTAGGGTTTCGACCCCGTCGCCCACGCCGCCACCTTTCTCCGAGACCCCCCAGTCGCCCGTCATCATTTTTAATGAATCTTTAAACAACTTAAAAAGTGAAAAAAAACCTTAAATTTGTAATCTATATGTCAAAATAACTTATAGTATATAACAGGTATATGTTCTACTGCTTCTTATATAACTTATATTATTTCAATCTAGGTTGGTAGGAACTGTAAACTTGCAGTGGGAGCACTCCCAATGACCTCCTTATTTCTACCATATTTTTCATATTTGACTGCATTCAAATATTTTGCTAGTGAGGGGAAGGAAATTATCCTAATTCCTTTTAACGTCCAATAAGTATTATTATTCAATATAATTTTAATAATGAATAAAATTATTTATTTTAATGTTTGTTTTATTCTTACTCAGAGCTAGATATTGGGAATTAGTGGTGATTGCCCCAAAATTGATGACTCTTTATTATCTTGACCCAATGGGTAAAACAACAAGGGGTCACAAATTGAAATTTTCAGCTATGGAGTAAGCATAAATTTAGTCAATGCTTCAACATGATATTTCTATTTAGAATTTCTATTTTACCAACTATCGTTTAATTGATAGGGGTATAAAGGCTTTTCGTGAAGCTGGAGGACAAATACCCACAAAATTAAAGACATTGACTTTGAAAAATGTCAAGGTAGCTACTTTCACAACTGCTTAGTCTTATATGTATTAATTTTCAACTCTTATATGTCAACTCTTATAGTCTTATCTCAACTGTTGTTTATAGTAGTTTACTAACATTAAGTATAATTCATTATTTGTAGTGTCCTATGCAAAATAATGACTGGGCTTGTGGCTACTATGTAATGAAATATATGCAAGATATTGTCAAACAAGCATCACATGACATTCATACTATAAGTCAGGTAATAAATAATAACATCATAAATTTACAAGTGATTGTAGTCATTTTATAAAATATTAGCATGTGCATTTTCTGTTACAGATCTTTACAACTCAGCCTTACACACGTGTGGACTTGAATGAATTCCGAGAAGAGTGTTCAGATGCTTTTCTAAATGAAGTCAATATAGCATTGGATTAAATATGTCAGCTCCATTTATGTATGTGGTTTGAGTACTCTTTCATATTTACTTTTGTATCTGACATTTAATATCATCTCAGACTTGCAATCTATCATTTTGTGAATTATGTTGTGATTATGAATCATTTTTGTTATGAATGTGTGGTTTTGAATGGTTACGGTTGAGCATCAATGCTCCCCTCTCCCAGAATATATGAATCTTCTTGTTCTTCTGTTCTATTTCAGTTTCTGTAGAACTTTTTTAAAAAAATCATAACTTCTAGCATCGGTTTTTTTAAATAACTGACCCTAAAGATTGAATAACCACTTCTAGCATCGGTTTTTGTAAAAAACCGACCCGAAAGGTCCTCTATAAGGTCGGTTATTTATAAAAACCGACCCTAAAGATTGAATAAACATTTCAGTGTACCCCTCGATCAACAATTTTGTCGACTGAAATATTTTCGGTCGACAATTTTCTCGATTGAGGGGTACACTGAAATGTTTATTCAATCTTTAGGGTCAATTATTCCAAAAAAACTGACCCTGTAAACTCTCTCGGTCAAGAAAATTTTCGATCGAGGGAGTTTACAGGGTCGCTTTTTTAGGAATAATCGACCTTACAGGCTCCTTTTTCTCGCTTGGGTCAAATTTTTTACAACCTTTTGCGTCAGTGTTTACTCTGTTAGGTCAGTTTTGTTTGGTCAAAAACACCGATGCTATAGAGAAAATTCTATAGCGACGACCCCTTAGGGGTCGGTTATTAAGTGACGCTACAGGCTTAAAAAAACTGACGCTACAGACCATTCCTGTACTAGTGAAAATGATTTAGGGATCACAACATATCTGTTTGTACACTGCACGAGTTCCAATGGGTTTGGATTGGGGGTTTCATAGTTTAGGACTTCAATGAGTATGGTCCCAACCTCTTATAGAAAGTGGTCGTTAATTTTTGTTAGATAAATATATGTCTACTACAACTTGTTTAACATGGGTTAAGCACAATGTGATGCAACTAGTACATAGAGGAAATATAGTTTTGAGTATTGTGCCAATGGAAAGAGTTTTAGTTTCACATTGCTCAATCCCAGAACTTTTGTGTCCTTAAATGTAGGATCACATGTGACACTAGTATCCAAAGGAGTCTAGTTGAGAGTATGCTCACCTCATTGGTGGGAATGGTGACTACAACACACTAGGACGCACACATGCACACCACATCACGCCTGGCCTGGCCAAGCAAGGGCTCAGACTTTTGGGTTGTGGGAACTTTCTTCCAAATTTTATCTCATTTTGCAAAAGGATACAACTACATAATTAATTATTAATTTAATTAACTATTTTTTTGAAGTGGATTTATTAATCTTAATTGGAAAATATTTGCTCCATTACGTGTACAAGAGCAATCAAGTAATCACGTCTTATTGGGAATAAGATGTAGGGGATGAAAGAGGTACAAATAAGTCTCTGATTATTAGGGTTAATAAAACTTCAAAATATATAGTCACTAACCATTATGTGGGAGAAACCCTATTCTAGACTTCTTTCTCTACAATCATCATTTGCAAGTTACTTCTAGAGATTTCCTTCCTGCAAGAAGCAAGTTCTTGCTTCCTGTCCCAAAATTTGTGATCTATTTGGGTGGTGGTACCTGTGATCGTTGGGCTACACTAGTGGTGCAAGCTGGCCATCGTCAAGTGTGAGTGAGACAACAACCTAGTACATGTTTGTGTCCGGGTTGTCTAGAAGAACGATGCTCAGGTTTTGGGATTGCAACTTCTAATTTCTTTAAGTATCACATTCCATGCCCAAAAAATGATTTGGCATGGTTTTTGAAAGTTTTTACTTTCTATTATTGTCCACTATTTATTCTACTTGTTTCTTAACTGGATTCACCTACAACTATTAAACTAATTACAAATCTTGCTACCGCATGCAAGAATACAATATATAATTGAAAACAATATTAAAGAAATCACTTTTCTTTCATTAGTCGACAATGGCCAACCATGTTTTTGGTAATAAAATTAACAATGCTAATATGCCTTATAATTTACTATTTCCAACTTCACCCGTTGGCAAAGTAGGATGATACTTTGGATGAATATAGTGGGTTACAATCAATTCTTAGAAGAGGATGAACCAAAACATGATGAAGAAGGGTGATAAGACATGATGAAGGTTAACCTTGTTTGCTTTGAATAACAAACTATATGATTCATACTCTATGTCACATGCTACTACTTCCAAAGTTTTGTAGGGGGTTTTAGAAAAGAAATATAATATGGAAAATAAGGGTGCTGAAAAGTACTGTGTTTCAAAATTTCTTGAGTTTCAGATGATTAATGTTGAATAAGGTCATGATAAAGAATAAGTATCCTTTGTCAAGGATAGATGATCTATTTGATCAGTTGCATGGCACAAAAGTATTCTCAAAGATAGATCTGATATCAGGATATCATCAATTGAGGATCAAGGAGGATGACATACCAAGGTCATCTTTTAGGATGAGGTATTGTCACTATGAGTTTGTGGTTATGCCGTTTTGGCTAACCAATGCACCAATAGTGTTCATGGATTTGATGAACATGGTATTCTGACCGTTCCTTGATCAGTTTGTGGTTGTCTTCATAGATGACGTTTTGATATATAGTCAGGACAGTCAATAGCATGAACAACATTTGTGTCAGGCATTAATAGTGTTGAGACAATACCAGATTTATGCTAAGTTTAGCAAGTGTGAGTTCTGGTTGAGAGAGGAATTGAATACTTGAACAACTATTGCATTCACTCACTTCAGGGAGGTGTAGTTCTTCAGCGTCTAACCGCCAAATTAGCTTTCTTGGGGCATGTTATATCTATAGAAGGAGTATGCATGGACCCTAAGAAGGTAGAGTTTGTGACAGAATGGGAGCAACTGAAGACTTCGATAGAAATGTGTAGTTTTCTAGGTCTGGTAGGCTATTATTGGATGTTCATTAAGAACTTTAGCATTGTCACCCTACCCCTAAAAAAGTTGATGAGGAAGGATGTGCACTACTACAGAAATAGCATTCATTGTCGCTTTTGTGGGCGTCGGTTATTAAGGAAAACCGACACCTATCATATAAGGCGTCGGTTGTTTAAGCAAACCGACGTCTATATTCGAAGACCAGCCAGACACGGGTACCGCTTTGTATTAAGCGTCGGTTGTTTATAAAAAACCGACGCTTAAAGTCGCCCGCAAAATCCATTTTTCGATAAAACAAAATAGTGTCATTGTCAGCGTCGGTTATATACCTAGAAAACCGACGCCTATGTGCGATGAAAATTTGCGCCGAAAATGTCACTTTCAGCGTCGGTTATCCTTGTATAACCGACGCTGAAGGTGGATCCCGCCAAACATTTTCATGAAAATATCGTCCAATTGGACGTCAGTTGTTGCAAACAACCGACGCTAAAGTTGTTTAGGCGTCAGTTGTTGTAAACAACCGACGCTATTTGGGAACTTATAACCCGCGATCGCCCGACTCTTCCCCTTTCTTCTGTTTCATTGCTACCCTATTTCCCTGTTGTGGCGATTTCTCCGGCGATTTCTCTGCTGCTGCTGCTAGTTTTTCTCCGGCGCTTCTCTCCGGCGCCCCATCTCCGGAGTCCCCTCTCCGGCGCCCCTCTCCGGCGCGTTTCTTCTCCGCCGCCCCTGCTTCTCCAACCGCCTGCTCCGCCGCCACACCTGAGAACCGGTGCCGCCGCCACGCCTGGTGCCCACCTGCCTGCCCACCGCCGCCCTAGCTCCTTTCTTCCCGCTCACGCCCGACGCCACCCCCTTCTTCCTGCTTCAACCACCACTGCTGGAAAAGGTATGTAAGCTGCTTTCAGTGATTAATGGTTGGTACTACTGGTTTCCTTATATACTGGTAATGCATGATTAGTTTTACTGATTTCCTTGCTGCTTTCAGTGATTAATGATTGGTACTACTGGTTTCCTTATATACTACTAATGCATGATTAGTTTTACTGATTTCCTTGCTGCTTTCAGTGATTAATGATTGGTACTGCTGGTTAGTATTACTTTAGTGATTACTTTAATTCAACAATTCATAGTTTGTTATTTACAATTACTAATCTGCTTGGCGATTTTAATGATTAGAGATACTGATTAATAGTAAGTATTGATGAATACTTAGTTAATTACTGATTTGTTGATTAGATATGTATAGAAGTTCCTTATAAATATATTTTTTATATACACATACATGTAATTTTGTATAAAATACATGATGTAGTGTGATCTTAAATCCTAGAGTGTACCCCTTTTGTTCTATGATGGTACCTATGACCCTAAATACATCCATAAGGGTCTATTGTATCCTAAAGAAGATTTATTTCTTACTTCTGCCCTAATTTTTATATGGATCTTAATCTTATATCGCTTACTCATAAATAAGGAAATATCCTCCCTTATGACCACCTTGATGTGTATGTCCCATATAATCCACATGTTGGACCCTAATGATACAAATTTTTTATGTTGAAAACGAATGTATGTTTCAAGTGTTGAACCTAATGTTGGACAATGTGTTTGTTATAGGTGGTACACATTTATTATATAAGAATGACATCACATGTGTTTGTTGGCCTAGAAAGTCAACAATCATTGTTCTTTATATTACTTGTACATTGGTATAAATTAGAATGAACAATCACTAAATTATATACTATTTGTATGGAGTCCGGCTTCATTGTAGATATCTATTATTGTGTTTGTTGGCCTAGAAACCCGTCCAAGATTGACTCATTAGGAGTAAATCTTGGATAGTCCCCAGTTTGGGACTGTTCTTGAACACCTAATCTCACTTAGGATGTAAGTGTATAATGTGTATTGGGTTTTCGAGAAAATTTTGGCAGCATTTCCCCGTTTGTTCTCTAAGTACATATGTACTTAGAGAACAATGGGGAAATGCTGCCAAAATTTTCTCGAAAACCCAATACACATTATACACTTACTAGTGAGATTAGGTGTTCAAGGATGGGATAGGTGGTACACATTTATTATATATAAGAATGACATCACATGTGTTTGTTGGCCTAGAATGTGAACAATCATTGTTTTTTATATTACTTGTACATTGGTATAAATTAGAATGAACAATCACTAAATTATATACTGTTTGTATGGAGTCCGACTTCATTGTAGATATCTATTATTGTGTTTGTTGGCCTAGAAACCCGTCCAAGATTGACTCATTAGGAGTAAATCTTGGATAGTCCCCGGTTTGGGACTGTTCTTGAACACCTAATCTCACTTAGGATGTAAGTGTATAATGTGTATTGGGTTTTCGAGAAAATTTTGGTAGCATTTCCCCGTTTGTTCTCTAAGTACATATGTACTTAGAGAACATCGGGGAAATGCTGCCGAAATTTTCTCGAAAACCCAATACACATTATACACTTACTAGTGAGATTAGGTGTTCAAGGATGGGATAGGTGGTACACATTTATTATATATAAGAATGACATCGCATGTGTTTGTTGGCCTAGAATGTGAACAATCATTGTTTTTTATATTACTTGTACATTGGTATAAATTAGAATGAACAATCACTAAATTATATACTGTTTGTATGGAGTCCGGCTTCATTGTAGATATCTATTATTGTGTTTGTTGGCCTAGAAACCCGTCCAAGATTGACTCATTAGGAGTAAATCTTGGATAGTCCCCGGTTTGGGACTGTTCTTGAACACCTAATCTCACTTAGGATGTAAGTGTATAATGTGTATTGGGTTTTCGAGAAAATTTTGGTAGCATTTCCCCGTTTGTTCTCTAAGTACATATGTACTTAGAGAACAGCGGGGAAATGCTGCCGAAATTTTCTCGAAAACCCAATACACATTATACACTTACTAGTGAGATTAGGTGTTCAAGGATGGGATAGGTGTACACATTTATTATATATAAGAATGACATCACATGTGTTTGTTGGACTAGAATGTGAACAATCATTGTTTTTTATATTACTTGTACATTGGTATAAATTAGAATGAACAATCACTAAATTATATACTGTTTGTATGGAGTCCGGCTTCATTGTAGATATCTATTATTGTGTTTGTTGGCCTAGAAACCCGTCCAAGATTGACTCATTAGGAGTAAATCTTGGATAGTCCCCGGTTTGGGACTGTTCTTGAATACCTAATCTCACTTAGGATGTAAGTGTATAATGTGTATTGGGTTTTTGAGAAAATTTTGGTAGCATTTCCCCGTTTGTTCTCTAAGTACATATGTACTTAGAGAACAGCGGGGAAATGCTGCCGAAATTTTCTTGAAAACCCAATACACATTATACACATACTAGTGAGATTAGGTGTTCAAGGATGGGATAGGTGGTACACATTTATTATATATAAGAATGACATCAAATGTGTTTGTTGGCATTTCCCCGTTTGTTCTCTAAGTACATATGTACTTAGAGAACAACAGGGAAATGCTGCCTAATCTTTTCCTAATATATACTTGTTTCCTAATATATACTTGTTTTCTCTGATCATAGAATGGATAGATCATGGATGTCCATTCGTAATCGTTGCACCCCAGAGTTTATATCTGGTCTTGATCAGTTTATTAGATTTGCCGAGGAACATAGGAAAAAACCTACAGATAGGTTCTACTGTCCATGTAGGCATTGCGGTAACAACTTGAAAGTCAACACTGGTGAGGAAATCAAAAGTCATGTCATGTGCAACGGGATTGTACAAGTCTATACAGAATGGCACTGGCATGGAGAGATTTCAAAATCGAAACCAGTAGATGTCGATAGCAGTGTTTGGGTGGAAGAAGAAATTGCCTCCGATGACATAAATGTGAACGAACCAGTTCCAGCAGACATCGTTGATGCGATGCTGGATAGTTGTAGGGTAGAGCACACCGATCCACCTCCTATCTTTACAAACATTGTGCATGATGCTGAGATACCATTATACACAGGTTGTGCTAAGTTTACGAAGCTTAGCGCTGTGTTGAGATTGTATAAGTTGAAAGCTAACAATAGATGGAGCGACAAAAGCTTCACTTCATTGTTGACTTTGTTGAAAGAAATGCTTCCTGAAGGAAACGAGCTTCCAATCTCAACATACCAGGTAAAGAAAATGTTGTGCCCAATGGGAATGGAGGCCAAGAAGATACACGCATGCCCGAATGATTGTGTATTATTTCAAAAGGACTATGTAGATTTGAAAGATTGTCCAAAATGTGGTGCATCACGGTATAAATTGACGACTTCGGGGGAGTCCAAAACTGGTTCTCCTGCCAAGGTGTTGTGGTATCTACCTATAATATCATGGTTTCAATGCTTGTTTGCAAATCCGAAAGATGCGAAGAATTTGAGGTGGCATGCAGATGTTAAGAAAAATAATGATGGGATCCTACGACATGCGTCTGATTCCCCACAGTGGAAGAAGATTGATCTATTGTACCCTAAATTTGGTGAAGAAGATAGGAATCTAAGACTTGGGCTTTGTACAGATGGGATGAATCCGTATGGGACATTGAGCAGCCAACATAGCACTTGGCCAGTCATGCTTGTTATATACAATCTTCCTCCCTGGATGTGTATGAAAAATAAGTACGTTATGTTGTCATTGTTGATATCGGGCCCTAAACAACCCGGAAATGATATCGATGTTTATCTTGAACCTTTGATTGATGACTTAAAGAAACTTTGGGCTGAAGGTGTGATGACCTATGATGCTTCAGCAAGAGAGACATTTCGTTTGCACGCTATGTTGTTTTGCACTATTAATGACTTTCCAGCATATGGGAATTTGTCTGGATATAGTGTCAAAGGAGCTAAAGTGTGTCCTATATGTGAAGAAAACACTGATTCAATAAGACTAAAACATGGCGGCAAGACTGTATATCTTGGTCATCGAAGGTTTCTTTCAAAATTCCATCCGTATCGTAGGAAGCGCAAAGCATTCAATGGATGGAATGATGAACGGAGTGCACCTAAACCAATACCAGGGGATGTTGTTTATGAAATAGTAAAAGACATTGTCAATAAATTTGGTAAGAAATCACAATGTAGTATGGCCACACGGAGTGACAATTCTTCATTCAAGAAGAAGTCAATATTTTGGGATCTTCCTTATTGGAGTTCTTTGACAGTCAGGCATTGTATCGATGTAATGCACGTTGAGAAAAATGTTTGTGATAGCATCATTGGTACTCTATTAAATATACCAGGTAAGACTAAAGATGGGATAAAATCCAGACTGGACCTACGTGAAATGGGAATAAGGTCAGAATTAACAGAATTACGTGAAATGGGTAATAAAAGAACATACTTACCTCCCGCTTGTTACACGTTGTCTAGAAAGGAGAAGAAAACTTTTTGTGAATGCTTGGTAAATGTTAAGGTGCCACATGGTTACTCATCCAACATCCGTAGATTGGTATCAATGAAAGATCTGAAGTTGATAGGTCTTAAATCTCATGATTGTCACACTCTAATGCAACAAATATTGCCCGTGGCAATTCGATCTATATTGCCGAAGCATGTAAGGTTTGCAATTACCAGACTTTGTTTCTTTTTCAACAGTCTATGCAGCAAAGTTATTGACCCTGATACTCTCGATAATTTGCAAAGAGAAGTGGTTGTTACCCTATGTCAGCTTGAGATGTATTTCCCTCCTTCGTTCTTTGATATCATGGTACATCTTGTTGTCCACTTGACTAGGGAAGTGAAAATGTTGGGACCAGTTTTCTTGCATTGGATGTATCCCTTTGAACGATACATGAGCGTTTTTAAAGGTGATGTTCAAAACCGTTATCGGCCTGAAGGGAGTATTATTGAAGGTTATGTGGCGAGAGAGGTTATGGATTTTTGCAATGACTTTCTCAGTGGTAATGACACTCCTGATAATGACAAGAATATTGAGGAGGGCAAAGGAATTTTGGGATCACAGGTGAAAGTAATCAGCCGTGAGCAGTTGGAACAAGCTCACTTGTATATTTTACACAATATGGACGAAGTGAGTGTTTATATCGAGGAACATACCAATTTCATAAAGAGACAACATCCTTGAGCAAGTTCATTGTGGCTTGCTAGAGAGCATAATAAGACTTTTACTAAGTGGTTTGAAGATAAAGTCTTACATCAACTATCTCAAACACCAAATGATATTACAGAAACTATCAAATGCCTCGCCTTTAAACCAAAACCGAATGTTATGTCTTATGAAGGGTTTGACATTAATGGATTCACATATTACACAAAGCGCCAAGATGATAAGAGTGTCATCCAAAATAGTGGGGTCACTCTTCAAGCGTCGACTATGTACTTTGCAAGTGCAAAGGATAAGAGTCCACGTGAAGCTAAAATGTCATATTACGGTGTCATTGAGGACATTTGGGAGTTTGACTACATAGATTTCAAAATTCTGCTCTTTAAATGTAATTGGGTTGATAACACCAAAGGAGTTATAGTGGATGAATTGGGTTTCACTTTGGTGAACTTTGAAAAGATTGGCGAGAAGGGTGAACCATTCATATTAGCATCACAGGCGAAACAAATATTCTATATCGATGATCCTGCGAATGATAAATGGTCGGTTGTTCTTCATGGTAAAAGACAGTTCATTGAAGATCCTATAGGTGAAGAAGAGTACTATGATAAGTATGATGACTCCAGTCCATTCTCAGTTGGGTTGCCCACTCCACAAAATATTGAAGCTAATGATGACTTATATGTGCGCGGAGATCACAATGAAGGATTGTTAATTGATAAAAGATCACAATTTTAGAGACATGTATGTTAATACAAATGCTAAATGTTTGCCTTTTTCTAGTTAATACAAATGCTAAATGTTTGCCTTTTTCTAGTTAATAAAAATGTTAAATGTCTGCCTTTTTCTAGTTAATACAAATGCTAAATGTTTGCCTTTTAAATGACATTTTCAGATGGCTGACCATGATGAGCATGATGTCCATGATGAGCATGAAGTCCATGATGAGCATGCTGTCCATGACGAGCATGGCGAGGATACTAATGTAAGTTCTAAAAACATATCCTGTATTTCTATAAAATTCATTATCTTCTAGTTATGTCATATATCCTATATTTGTATATTGGGCTAATTTAATGTGTTTATTTTTGTCAAATTTTAGGTTGATGCACCTGTACCCACTGAAGCACTGGAGCAACTTGATGCGCAGCACCAAACACTTAACAAGAAAAGGGGCATCACTCTGTTGAAGAAGTTATTAGCGCTAAGTGGTAGTGGATCCAAATTGGTGGTGGAGTTTGATAATGGAGAAAATCCAATTGGAGTGAACCGCAATAATTTTGTAAACTATCTTGGGTGTACCACTCGGAGCCATTGTGGTGTTAAGTATGATAATTGGCATAAAGTTCCTCAAGGGAAAAAAGACTTGATATGGAAGGATTTATGCGTGAGTTATTATCATTTGCAATTCTATTTTGTAGATTACAAATTCTATTATTTGCAATTCTATTTTGGATACTAGTTAATAACATTTCTATTTTACAGAATCTGTTTGCATTGGATGAGAAGTTGCATCGTAAAAATGTGATGCAACACGCTGGAAAGATGCTTAGGAATTATAGGACAAATCTGAACAGAGAATAAATAAAAGAGGGTGATAAGAAGAAGAAGTCAACCCTTGAATAATGGAACTTCTTGGACAAAGAAGATTGGGACAATTTTGTTGCTTCAAGAAAATCTGAAGAATTCAAGGTATTAGGCGTCACTCCCAATTTAATTAATATACATTGTATTCACCTATTCAAGATTAGCATTTAGTGCTACTAACCAAATCATTAATGTGCATACTAACTAGGCCCTCAGTGACGCACAAAAAGCAAGGCGTGCACTGAATGTGCATGACCACACTATGGGTCCAAAAGGCTATGCAAGCGTTCGCCAAAGACTACAGGCGGAGTCTGCGTCTACTCAGGAGTCTGCTCCTACTCAGGAGTCTGCCACACCCATGCCTCGCCATGCTATCTGGATAGCTGGCAGGCAAAACAAGAAGGGTGAAATAAAGAAGCCTGTAACTGCTGAGGCGGATGCAAAAATGGTAAAATACAACTCTTAGAGAAATCATTTGAATATTGATTATTTGTGGTGTTAACTTACCAATTTCTGTTTATGCTGATTAGAGGGAGCTGCACGAGCAGAGGAAACAAGGCACGTTCATCCCTCAGGGCACAAGGGATGAATTGATAGTTGCTCTGGGTAACCCAGAGCATCCTGGACGTGTTATAGGTGCCGGCGCTTGTGTTGGCATCAAAGCATTCTTTGGGCCATCCCAGCGCAAACCCAGAGCGGGACTTTCTCAAGAAGAGGTAACCTATTCTTTTTTTAGAATGTTACTGCAAAAGGAAATTCATTAATAAGAAGCTAATGTTTCTTTTATCCATGTATAGGAGAATAAGAGAGTTGAGGATTTAGTTGCTAAGAAGGTCAACGATGTAGTTGCTAAGAAGGTCAAGGAAGAATTGTTGCGGTGGCAGGCATCTCAGGCTTCCAATACGCCTATGGCGACCCACTCTTCTCCTGATGCACAGACTGCGAGTAATCCTGGAGACCCATCGCCTAGCACGTCTGCTGTAAGTATTGTTTATGACATTGTAGTTAGTCTTTTCAAGTTGTTATGTTTTCAAGATGATATGTATATATGTATAATATTCTTTACGTAAATTTGTAGGCATTGAAGCCATGCCGCTTAAGAATGCAAGACTACGTTGTTGCAGAGGCGCAGGCTTACCCGTCCCTTCCTGGGGCAATGTTTCACGGGACTCCAATGCCACAGGGCTACGTTCGTGTGAGCCCGATACGTGTGTTACCCGATTGGAGAGAAGCTACATTGCCATATCCCCACCCGGATATTGATAGACTTGCTGATGCAGAAGGCGTGGTGATATTGTGGCCCAAAGCAGATGTTGTCTACACGACTGAAATTGTAAGATAAATTTACATTGATTTAGACTGTTAATGTGTATATATGATGTCAACTGATCTGAAATTATATGTACAGGTTAAAAAGAAGACACCAGGAGCACCTAGGCCTCCACTTCCACTTCCCGCATTACCCGATTGGGTTCCAACTGACCTAACATACCCGTTAGGTCCTGCTTGTAGGGGAATGGCATGTTGGCTACGGGCACATAATGTACATTGCCCTATAATTATTTCTTTAGATGCAGATTATGCAGGTCAATCATACGATAGCTCTTTATTTATACAAGATATTATTGAGTTGTTTATGTATGATTGGCTGAATAAATCAATGATAGAGACATGGATAAGGTGAGATCTTGTTTATACATCCATATACCTTGTGTAAGATTCGGTGATCTGGTTTCTTATATATTAATGCATACGCCTATATGTTTTGTAGCCACTTAGTCGAAGATCATTGCAAACAATTTGCATTTGATCATTTGGGATTTTTGATTCCATCATTGATTAGTTTGGTAGCTAAAGACCCTGATAATGTTCAACAATACTGTATAGATGCTTTTACAATTTTTGGTCAGCAAAAGAAGACAATAATAATAGCTCCATTCAATGTCAAGTAAGTTTACTTTATTTATAATTTGGACTTAAGAAAATTCCATTTTTATTTTGCATTTTGAGTTATTAATTGTTAACTTCTTACATCTAGCGGTAGACATTGGGAGTTACTAGTTATTGTCCCCGGGACATTCACTGTTTATTATCTAGATCCTGCGGGGAGTACATTGAACCCTAAAATTGGACACGTAATGAGAATGCCATTATTCTGGTGAGAAATATTTCATTTTTATATCTGTTAACATCTTTTATTACATTACTATTTACTTATGCAATTTACTGTGTTATATTAACATGTAGGGGTTTAGATGCATTCAAAAAGGCTGGAGGAAAGGTCCCAAGGAAAAATAACCAGCCAATAAATTGGGAGAACGTACAAGTAAGTTCCCAACTCCCCGACTCCAATGTATATATCATTGATGTGAATTGTGCTTAGTTGTATTATTTTGTATGTTTCAATTTATAGTGTGCTACACAAGACAACGGCTGGGCATGCGCATACTATGTGATGTGATTTATGCAGATGATTATCAAACATGCCGCATTGGACATCGATAACATACATGAGGTATTATATATAGTCTCATTAGTTAGTATGAAATATATCAATCTTATTTTTATATTATTACTTATATATATACATCATTCTCTTTGCAGGTGTTTAAAACTGACCACACTATAGGTAAACACTTAAAAAATATACATGCTCCATATACGATGGAAGCATTAAATGAAGTAAGAGAAGAATGGGCAAAAGCCATACAAGCAGTGGCAACTGTAAGATATAATTGGGATGTTGATAGCGATAATGAATGATACTTTGTAAATGAATATTTCTGAATGTTAATACATTTATTTGAATGTTTCTATATGTGTGAATGTGAGAATTGAATTGATGTCTGAATGTATGTACTTGTGTGAAATTTTCCTTGTGACTTTTGCAGGTTTGCGGCCTGTTTGTAGGCTGATATCAATGGATGTCGTAAACCTGCAGTTCAGAAAACTGAACTGCAGGTTCTCATCCTACTGACCAGCCACAGCAGGCCTGCAAACTGATATGAAAAAAAAATATGAATAGGCGTCGGTTATTTATAGAAAACCGTCAGCAAAGACCTACAGCGTCGGTTATGTATAGATAACCGACGCCTAATGTGGCCAAAGCAGTCCTGGAAATGGCGTCGGATATTCGTATCGAACTGACGCCTATTTAAACAACCAGGCGTCAGTCTTTTGGTATATAACCGACGCCAAAAGGGTTCGCGCCACAGAAAACGGCGTCATCTAGGACACTTTATGCGTCGGTTATCTACTAAAAGACCGACGCTACATTTATAGGTTAAATAGGCGTCGGTTAAAAAACCGACGCCGAAGTGTTCGACCTTTAGCGGCGCCCACATAAGCGTCGGTCGGAAACCAACGCCAAATGGGGTTAAAAGACCGACGCCAAAGGCTGTTTCTGTAGTAGTGGTGTCATTCATTTGGGACGACAGATCTCAATGAGCTTTGTAGATGTTGAAGGAGAAGCTGACAAGTGCAGCAATTTTGGTTTTGCCCGAGCAAGGAAAAGGATACATAGTCTTTTCTGATGTATCCAAGAGTGGTTTGGGATGCGTGTTGATACAGGACAAGCAAGTAGTTTCTTTTTATTCTCGATAGCTTAAGAAATATAAGGAGAATTATCCAACCCACAACTTGGAGTTAGTTGTGGTAGTACATGCTTTGAAGATTTGGAAGCACTACATGTATGGGGAGAAATGTTAGATCTTCACAGATCACAAGAACCTGAAGTAAATCTTTATATAGAAGGAGTTGAATATGAGGCAACATCATTGGATGGAGTTGATCAAAGACTACACTGCACAATTGATTATCATCTAGGAAAGGTGAATTTCGTGGTAGATGCGCTGAGCAGGAAATTTTCATCTATAAATAAAGGTCAGTTGAGTTATTTGATGTGTCATAAATGAGACATGTTGGTCTCCTTGTGATAGATGAACATCAAATTGGAAGTCTCTTTGTTAGAAAATTTGTTGGAACAATTACAAGTGAAGTCTACGCTGAGATAGCAGATCAAAGAGGCTCAATAGATAGATATTGTGACACAGCACATTAGATCAGAGTTCGGTAGTGAGAAGCACGATGGTTTCCCTAAAATGGAAAATGGGATAGTATGTTACCATCACAGGATAATAGTTCTTGATATGGATAATCTGAGGAAGATGGTGCTAGAAGAAGCTCATACATCTATGTATGCTATGCACCTAGGTAGTACTAAGATGTACCACAACCTGAAGGATATGTATTCGTGGCCATGCTTGATGAAAGATGTAGTTGAGTTTGTTATAAGATTTTCTATGTGTCAGTAAGTCAAAGCTGAGCATTAGAAGCCTACATGAACATTCCAATCGTTGCCTATACCTTAGTGGAAATGGGATCATGTGACTATGGACTTTGTAGTTGGTCCACCTAGGACAATCAAAGGTTATGATTCCATTTGGGTGATTGTTGACAGGTTGATCAAGTCAACGCATTTCCTCCCCGTGAAGATGAAGTTCATAGTAGAGAAGCTTCCTCAAGTCTATGTTGATGAGATAGTGTGTTTTCATGGTGTCCCCACTACTATCATATCTGATAGAGGTACTCAGTTTACAAGTCGCTTTTGAGAGAAACTACATATAGCTTTGGGTATGTAGTTGAAGTTCAACACTGCTTTCCACCCACAAACAGATGGTCAATCTAAAAGGACCATTCAAATATTGGAGGATCTGTTGAGGGCTTGTGTTCTTCAGTTCTTAGGAAGTTGGGATATACACCTCAGTCTAATAGAGTTGGGATATACACCTTCAATTCATACAAGTATTGACATGGCACCATATGGGGTCATTGCAAATCTTCATTGTGTTGGTATGGGATAGGGGAGTATCATCTTCTAGGCCCTGAGCTTGTGCAGCAGACCACATAGAAGATCAACATGATACAACAATAGTTGAAAGCAACACATGACAGATTAAAGTCGTATGCAGACAATCATCACAGACCCTTAGAGTTCCAAGTGGGAGACAAAGTATATCTGAACGTATCTCCCTAGAAAGGTGTTTTTAGGTTTGGGAAGAAGGGTAAGTTGGCTCCCAGGTTTATGGGACCTTACCCAGTTGTGACATGAGTTGGGAAGGTGGCCTATAAGTTAGAATTGCCACATGAGTTGGACAAGTTGCATCTAGTGTTCCAAGTTAGAATGTTGAGGAAGTATCATCTAGCTATAGAGTCAGTGTTTCAGTCTATGAAGGTGGAGCTTGATGAGGATATGACCTATGTGGAGGGTCCAATGTTGATCCTTGATTGGAGGGTGAAGAAGCTGAAGAGGAAGGACCTTGTGCTTGGGAAGGTTCTTTGGCATCATCGTGGTGTTGAGGAAGCTACGTGGGAGCTCAAAGAGGAGATGAGAAGGAAGTAGCCTTCTCTTTTCTCTTAGGATTTTGCAGGCAAAATGCCTATTAGGGTTTAGGGCTTGTAAGGACCCTGACCCACATTTTGGGGTAACCCTATTTGTTTTGCTTAAACATGATGTATCACTCATTGCTCTAATCACCTGAGATGTAATTAGGGCCTGTTGGAGGTTTGTGCTCCTTGTTTGAGCTTTTTGCTTGATGCTTGTGTTTTGTGGAGAGGTTTTGGTGCAAATTGCAATTTACCCATAGTAGGGGTTGATGTGCAAGTTTGCCACCTCGAGAATGTTTTTCCTCTCTTTAGCATTATATTGAGGGGAGATGAAGTGTTGGGTGCCTTGTTTTGGCCTTGGATGAGCGGTGACATCCTTAGTGATGTTTTGGGCACATGTTTGAGGTGTGCTTTGCTCTTAGGAGTGTTGTCTTGAGCTTGAGAACCGTAGTGAGACCCTATATCATTTTTTTGTTGCCTTGAGTAGGCTTGGTATTAATTGAGGGTATCTTGAGGGACATCCCAATAGTTTGTGGAACCTTGAGGATCACCCTATTAGGTTGTGGTGACTCTAGGAGGAGTGCCATATCAGTTTGTGACATAGGGTTTCATCCCTATCAGTTTGTGAAGGAGGTGGATGAGTGTGTCGACCTTGACCTTCCTTAGTGACCTAGTGGGGGAGACATAGGTTCTATTGCTTTGTTGCATTTCATGGTATGTGGCCTTTCTTCTTGGACAAGTGTCATCTGGGGTGCTAAGGTGGTGACACCTTCCCCTTGCTCTCTCTCTCTCTCATCAAACATGTATATATACCCCTCTCTTCCCATGAAAGTGAACCCTTTTAGTGATCCTTGTTTTCTCTCCTTGGAGGCTGACCTTGATCTTGAAGTGCAATCTCCCTTGGAGCTTGGTGGGCAAGCCAAAGCTTGTGGTGCTCTCTTTCATCTTCTTCCTTGGCAAGCCATGGTTTTCTAGTTTTCCTTCTTTCCTTCTTTCTTCTTCTTGGCCATGGACATTGGTACCTTCTTTTTTCTCTTTTTCTTTCTTGACCATGGTTCTACCTTCCTTGTTGTAGGTGTTGTCAAGATCGAGATAGGAAGATCTTCTTCTACATTAAGCTTGGGAAGCTTGGAGCTTGACATTGGAGCTTAGAGCTTGGTGGTTGTTCTTGAGGTAGGTTATATAACTCTAAACCTACTCTGTTATTATAACCTTTCTATTTGTTACCTTACTCATTATCTTTAGCTCATTATCTCTTGCTTACATGCTAGTAGTTATTCTTGGTAGCCTTGTGTTCGGTTTGGAGAATAGAACCTTGTTAAGTTACTTCCATAAGTGTTTCTTTTTCCTTTGCCTTGTCAATTTCATCATCTTGAGGTTGAAGATGACTATGATATGCATGTAAACCGATATGCTTGCAATCCAATATACAAACCAATAGGCTAGGTTGATATGCTCCTTGTTAAACTGATATGCTTGCAATCCGATGTACAAACCGATAGGCTAGGCCGATATACTCTTTGTTAAACCGATACACCTCCTATGAAGTTGGCTTGTCATGATCTCATAATGGCTAGTGGAGAAGAGTGTTGAACCTTGATGCTTTTAGTTGAGTATGGAAGTTGACATGGGTAACCCTAATCCGATACAAGTGCAACTTGACACACCTTGCAAATCGATACTCCTTAGCCAACACACTTTGTTTAAAGGTGAGAAACATCTTCCCTTTAGGTTCAACCGATACAACCAAACCCAAATGTCTAATACCCTATAGAGATATATGTGGCCGATACACAAAGGGACACATAGGCTAATATCTTGGTTGAGTGGGTAGGCCGATACCCTAGTTGAGTGGGTAGGTCGATGCCCTAGTTGAGAGGGTAGGTTGATACCCTAGTTGAGTGGGTATGCTGATACCCTAGCTGAGTGGGTAGGCCAATACCCTAGTTGAATGTGAGACTGATACCCTTTGTTGTGCCTTGGCCGAAACCTTCTCATTGAGTGTTGAGACTAATACCAAGTGATGATAGACTAATATCATGTCTTAGTGTGGTGGTCGATATCCTACCTTATTGTGGTATCCAATACCCAAACCCTAGCCGATACCTTATGTGATGAGTAGTGATGCATGTTGTTAATACTGGGGTTACATGGTGTGATGTGATGCTCTATGGTGATGGTTGAGACATATCATGTTGATGTTGGTGTCTTATTGTGATGGTGTGGTATCTTATGGAGTAGTTGTACTATGATGTGAGGATCATGTTTGTAAGCCACATAACATGTTCTATAATGATAATGAGAAACATGCTTTTATGTCCCATAACACATCTCATATTGATGAGAAAAGCGATGACCTAAGGGTGGTTGGTAATCCAACTTGTAAGCCCTAATAGGGTAAAGTGAAACCCTAATTTCTATATTGTAAGATGTATGATGTAAATATATGGCATGAGTTCTATGATATGAGAATGTTTTGTCTTCTTGTTATCAGTTTCTAACCATGCTAGTGATATGGATTGATGTACATATCTAGACATGAGCTATGGTGGTTACGATGTGATGGACATGTGGTCCCTGTGGTGGACATTTGGTCCTTGTGATGGACATTTAGTCCTAGTGATGGACATTTGGTCCTGGTGATGGACATGTGGTCCTTGTGATGGACATATGGTGAATAATAAGCATAAAGAGACATGATGTGATGAGATCACATTGAATGTGAATCAATGTGTTCTGGTGATGAGTCATACCCTATTTATGTAGGTCTTATTTAGAGATTATATGTTGTAACTTGATTGATGCATAAAGATGTTAAATTGATCTAATGAATGAAGTGAAATCTAATAGTGTAGTTTTCGCTATGCCACATATCCATTCCAGTGTCAGCTTTATTGTTGGGTGTCAAAATGAGTTTAACTCAGAGTGCATATTTTTGAATATGTGGGGTACAAGTCAAGTAATTCCTTGTATCCTTAAATACATGATGTGTGAGACGGCCATGTGTGAGTTGATCTCGGTGTGATATGGATGGCCATGCGTTAGCCACTCCTTTTGCTATAATGACCATGTATGTGCCTATTCTTCTAGCATTGTATCTGTACCAAGGTGGGCTAGTTATGTTATATATGTGGATGGAAACACGTGAGCCAATCCCCGATCTTGACTATATGTCATTTTTGTAGTTGATTGATATGTCTCTGTGGTGTTTTCTCTTATGCTGACCAAGAGGTGTGGTAAGGTCATGGATTCTGACTCTTCCATTAGACCTTGTATGGCACTGACTTCGACTATATACATATAGTAGTCGGTTGGATTTGGATGGTATGATTCAAATCCTCAGGGCAAAATGAATAGGTAATCAGTCGTGTAGTATAATTGTATAGGATTAAATACAAAAACATTAGTTGAGGCCTTGCTTGATCTTTATATAATAATGTTGATAGAAAATATACATGTTCTTCATATTCCTTTTTAGTGGTTGGGAAGGAGTGCTAGCCATTAGTGGGCCATAGAGTAGGAGAAGAGACCCGATGTTGATGTTGGTTGGGAGGAGTTCTGATGAGAGTTCGTAAGTTAGTACTTCCCACAGACATATCTTGATTAGAAGATTAGTTAGTTTGAAAGGATTCGATAAGGGTCCATGATGATAAACGAGTATGAGGCAATGTTTATGGAGTTGTTGAGGTTCAATCCTCACATGGATGTGATGGAAGACGAGATGATTTGTCATTTTAAAAAGGGGTTGAATGCTGAGCTGTCTACCCTAGATGCTGCTTTGGAGAATAGAGAATGGTTTGCTACATTTGTGGAGTTTGTTCAGAGGATAGAACAATCTATGAAGTAAAAGAGAGAGGCAAGTACCAAGAAGCGGTCTGCACAGTTTCAACACTGCCAACGTCACAGAGGTTTAGTGCTTCGACATAGTGGTCACCAAGAAAGGACATATTCATAGTTTCCCTCCCTTAAGAGCCTAGAGTGTTGCATCAACAACGGCGAAAGGACCATCTAAGCCTTGGTATGAGACCAAAACATGTAACAAGTGTGGACAAGTTGGCCATACTAGGAAGTTCTGTCCAGTGAAGGATGATGAAGTGACCCAACAACTGAGGCAGAGCTAGCATGGCTCACTGAGACAGTAGACCAACAGTGGCGTAGGAGGATGAGGACGTAGTCAAGCGTCACAAGCTGGATCGTTTGCTCAGGGAAGCAGAGGATGAGGGTGACAACATGCAACAACTAGATTCTACGCCATGAGACAGCTAGAGGCGGTGGTGAACTCGTGAGTGGTGACATGTCATATGGAGTTATTTCATTTTGATTTGTCTTCTTCTTGCTTTATATCTATTTTGGTTGACTCAGGTGCTACACACTCTTTTATCGCATGAAAAGTGCATAGTAGTTGCTCTTTGCTTATTATTTGTAGGAAGAGTAGCTTATTTATAGAAACCCTATTGGTCAGTTCTGTAGTATTGCAGGATGTGTGTCCTTCCTATGTTCTCTTTTTTTTGGGATACAACATTCAAGTGGATCTCATACCACTTGACATGCATGGATTTGATGTGATCCTTGAAATGGATACCCTGGAGAAGTATAAAGTATTCTTGGATTGTAGTTCCAAGCAAGCGATGTTTGTAGATGGTAGTGAGACGTGGGTCTTCCAAAGAGATAGGAAGATTCTTCCAATGTGTCTTGTATCAGCTATGGTAGCGCGGAAGCTTTTGAGATAAGGTTGTGAGACATTTTTGGCATACGTGGTGGATACATATGTGAGGAATCTTAGTATCCAAAAAGTGTCGGTGGTGAGGGAGTTTGGGGATGTATTTCATGAAGAGTTTCTAGGTGTTCCCCCATCCCGTGAGATTGATTTTGAGATCAATCTGGTTCCTGGTACACAACCCACAACTCAGACACCATATAGGATGGTACCAAAAGAGATGGAAGAGTTGAATAGACAATTGTAAGAACTACTTTATAAAGGTTTGATCATGCCGATTACATCACCATGGGGTGCTCTAGAATTGTTCGTGAAGAAGAAGGATGGGTCTATGAGGTTATACATAGATTACAGATAGTTGAACAAGGTCATGGTAAATAATATGTATCCTTTGCTGAGGATAGATGATCTGTTTGATCAGTTACGTGGTGTGACAGTGTTCTTGAAGATAGATATGAGATTAGGATATCATCAGTTGAGGATCAAGGAGGATGACATACCAAAGTTAGCTTTTAGGATAAGGTATGGTCACTATGAATTCATGGTTATTCTGTTTGGGCAAACCAATGCACCAGAAGCATTCATGGATTTGATGAATAGGGTGTTCTAATCATTCCTTGATTAGTTTGTGGTTGTCTTCATGGATGACATTTTAATATATAGTTGGGACAGTCAACAACATGAACATCATTTGCATCAGGCATCGACAGTGTTCAGACAACACCATCTTTATGCTAAGTTTAGCAAGTGTGAATTTTGGTTGAGAGAGGTAGCTTTCTTGGGGCACGTTATATCTGTAGAAGGAGTATGTGTGGACCCTAAGAAGGTAGAGTCTGTGATAGAATGAGAGAAGCCAAAGACACCGACAGAAGTGGACAATTTTCTAGGTCTGACAGGCTATTATCAAAGGTTCATTAAAAACTTCAGTGATGTCGCCCTACCCCTAACAAAGCTGATAAGGAAGGAGGTGTTGTTCATTTGGGACGACAGATGTCAAAGAGCTTTTTTGATGTTGAAGGAGAAGCTGGAAAGGCACCAGTTTTGGTTTTGCTCGAGTAAGGAAAAGGATACATAGTCTTTTGTGATGCATCAAGAGTGGTTTGGGATGTGTGTTGATGCATGACAAGTAAGTAGTTTCTTTTTCTTCTCGATAACTTAAGAAACACAAGGAGAATTATCCAACCAATGACTTGGAGTTATCTGTGGTAGCACATGCTTTGAAGATTTGGAGGCACTACCAGTATGGGGAGAAATGTCAGATCTTCACAGATCACAAGAACTTGAAGTATATCTTTTCACAGCAGGAGATGAATATGAGGCAACGTTGCTGGATGGAGTTGATCAAATACTACTACTACACAATTGATTATCATCCAGGAAAGGCGAATGTCATGGAAGACACATTGAGTAGGAAATCTTCATCTATGGATAAAGGTCAGTTGAGTTCTTTGATGTGTCACAAACAAGAAATGTTGGTCTCCTTGCGGCATATGAATGTCAAATTGGAAGTCTCTTTGTTAGCTGGTTTGTTGGCACAATTACAAGTGAAGCCTATGTTGAGACACCAGATCAAAGAGGCTCAAAAGACAGATATTGTGACACAATAGATTAGATCAGAGTTCGGTAGTGAGAAGCACAGTGGTTTCCATGAGACTGAAGATGGGATAGTATGTTACTATCACATGACAGTAGGTCCTGATGAAGATAATCTAAGGAAGATGGTGTTGGAAGAAGCTCATACATTTATGTATTCAATGCACCCAAGTAGTACTAAGATGTACCACAACCTAAAGGATATGTATTGGTAACCATGCTTGTAGAAAGATGTAGCTCAGTTTGTTACAAGATGTGTTGTGTGTTAGCAAGTCAAAGTTGAGCATCAGAAGCCTACAAGAATGTCACAACCGTTGCTTATACCTCAATGTAAATGGGATCATGTGACTATGGACTTAGTGATTGGTCTACCTAGGATAGCCAAAGGTTATGAATCCATTTGGGTTATCATTGATAGGTTGACCAAGTCAGCGCATTTCCTCCTCGTAAAGATGATGTTCACAATAGAGAATCTTTCTCAAGTCTATATTGATGAGATAGTGTGTTTGCACAGTAACCTAGCTAGTATCTTATCGTATCTGATAGAGGTCTTCAGTTTACAAGTCACTTTTGGGAGCAACTACATACAACTTTGGGTACACAGTTGAAGTTTAGCATTTATTTCCACCCACAAATAGATGGTCAATCTGAAAGGACCATTCAGATCTTGGAGGATATGTTGAGGGCATGTGTTCTTTAGTTCTCAAGAAGTTGGGATATACACCTTAGTCTGATAGAGTCCACCTATAATAATAGCTATTAGAGAAGTATTGACATGGCACCATATGAGGCGTTGTATGGGAGGCATTGCAGATCTCCGTTGTGTTGGTATGTGATAGGGAAGTATCAACTTCTAGGCCCTGAGCTTGCACAACAGACTATAGAGAAGATCAAAGTGATACAACAATAGTTGAAAGTAGCACAGGAAAGACAAAAGTTGTATGTAGACAATCGTCACACACCCTTGGAGTTCCAAGTGGGAGACAAAGTATATCTGAAGGTCTCTTCCTAGAAAGGTGTTTTGTGGTTTGGGAAGAAGGGTAAGTTGGATCCCAGGCTTATGGGACCTTACCCAATTGTGGCATGAGTTGGGAAGGTGGCCTATAAGTTGGAATTGTCACATGAGTTGCACAAGTTGCATCCAATGTTCCATGTCAGAATGCTGAGGAAGTGTCATCTAGATATAGAGTCGATGTTACAGCCTGTGGAGATGGAGCTTGATGAGGATACAACCTATGTGGAGGGTCCAGTGTTGATCGTTGATCGGAGGGTGAAGAAGTTAAAGAGGATGGACCTTATTCTTATGAAAGTTCTTTGGCATCATTGTGGTGTTGAGGAAGACACGTGGGAGCTTGAAGAGGAGATGAGAAGTAAGCACCCTTCTCTTTTCTCTTAGGATTTCGAGGGTGAAATCCCTATTAGGGGTTAATGGCTTGTAAGGACCCTGACCCACATTTTGGGGTAACCCAATTTGTTTTGCTTAAACATGTTGTTTAGATCCTTGCTCTAATAGTCTGAGATGTAATTAGGGCATGTTGGAGGTTTGTTCTCCGTGTTTGATTTGTTTTCTTAATGCTTGTTTTTGTGTAGAGGTTTTGGTGCAAATTGCAATTTACCCATAGTTGGGGTTGATGTTCAAGTTTGTCACCTCTAGAGTGTTTATACTCTCTCTTGGCATTATCGTGAAGGGGGAGGAAGTGTTGGGTACCTTGTTTCGGCCTTGGATGAGTGGTGACATCATTGGTGATGTTTTGGGTACATGTTTGAGGTGTGATTTTCTCTTAGGAGTGTTGTTTCGGGCTTGAGAGCCTTGGTGAGACCATGTATCAGTTTGTGGTTGCCTTGAGTAGGCTTGGTATTGGTTGAGGGTCTCCTGAGGGACATCCCATCAGTTTGTGACACCTTGAGGATCACCATATCGAGTTGTGGTGACTCTAGGAGGAGTTCCATATCAGTTTGTGATCTAGGGTTCCATCCTTATTGGTTTGTGAAGGAGGTGGATGAGTGTGTCGACCTTGACCTTCCTTAGTGACCTAGTGGGTGAGACATAGGTTCTATCAGCTTGTTGCATGGCATGGCATGTGGCATTTCTTCTTAGACATGTGTCATATGGGGTGCTAAGGTGGTGACACCTTCCCCTTGATCTTTCTTTCTCTCATTGGCCATGTATATATACCCCACTCTTCCCATGCAAGTGAACCCTTCTAGTGATCCTTGCTTTCTCTCCTTGGAGGCTAACCTTGAGCTTGAAGAGCAATATCCCTTGGAGCTTGGTGGGTGAGCGAAAGCTTGTGGTGCTCTCTTTCATCTTGTTCCTTGGTAAGCGATGGTTTTCTAGTTTTCCTTCTCTCCTTCTTTCTTCTTCTCAACCATGGACCTTGGTACCTTGTTTTCTCTCTTTTTCTTTCTTGACCATGGTTCTATCTTCCTTCTTGTAGGGGCTGTGGAGATCGAGCTAGGAGGATCTTCTTCAACCTTGAGCTTGGGAAGCTTGGAACTTGACCTTGGAGCTTAGATCTTAGTGGTTGTCCTTAAGGAAGATTATATAACTCTAAATCTACTTTGTTATTATCACCTTTCTATTTATTACCTTAATAGTTATCTTTAGCTTGTTATCTCTTTCTTGCATGCTAGTAGTTTTTCTTGGTAACCTTGTGTTCGGTTTTGAGAAAAAAACTTTGTTAAGTTGCTTCCATAAGTTGTTATTTTCCTTTGCCTTATTAATATCATCATGTTGAGGTCGAAGATGAATAAACAGATATGCTTGCAATCCAATATGAAAACCAAAAGGCTAGGCCAATATGCTCCTTGTTAAACTGATACACCTCTTATGATGTTGGCTTGTCATGATCTCGTGATGGCTAGTGGAGAAGAGCGTTGAACCTTGATGCTTTTAGCTGAGTATGGAAGTCAACATGGGTAACCCTAATCCGATACAAGTGCAACCCGAAACACCTTACAAATTGATACTCCTTAGCCGACACATTTTGTTTTAAGGTGAGAAACATCTTCCCTTGAGGTTAAATCGATACAACCAAACCCTAATGGCTGATACCCTATGGAGATCTATGTGGCTGATACACAAAAGGACACATAGGCCGATACCCTAGTTGAGTGGGTAGGTCGATACCTTAGATGAGTGGGTAGGCCGATGCCCTAGTTGAGTGGGTAGGCCAATAACCTAGTTGAGTGGGTAGGTTGATACCCTAGTTGAGTGGG
The DNA here is from genome assembly GCA_963693085.1 of Alisma plantago-aquatica. Taxonomy (NCBI): domain Eukaryota; kingdom Viridiplantae; phylum Streptophyta; class Magnoliopsida; order Alismatales; family Alismataceae; genus Alisma; species Alisma plantago-aquatica. The sequence goes on along the minus strand of OY856415.1, from coordinate 621,654,573 downwards.
TAGGTCGATACCCTAGTTGAATGTGAGAATGATACCCTTCGTTTTGCCTTGGTCGACACCCACTCATTGAGGTGTTGAGCCTGATAACAAGTGATGATAGACTGATATCCTATCTTAGTGTGGTGGCCGATATCCTACCTTAGTGTGGTGGCCGATACCCTAACCCTAGATGATACCTTATGTGATGTGTAGTGATGCATCTTGTTAATACTGGGTTTACATGGTGTGATATGATGCTCTATGATGATGGTTGAGACATACCATGTTGATGTTGGTGTCTTATTGGGATGGTGTGGTATCCTATAGAGTATTTGTACTATGATGTGAGGATCATGTTTCTAAACTACATAACATGTTCTATAATGATAATGAGAAACATGCTTCTATGTCCCATAACACATCTCATAATGATGAGAAAAGTGATGACCTAAGGGTGGTTGTTAATCCAACTTTTAAATCCTAATTCGGTAATGTGAAACCCTAATTTCTATTGTGCAAGATGCATGGTGTAAATATATGGCATGAGTTTTATGAAATGAGAATACGTTGACTTCTTGTTATTAGTTTATAACCATGTAGGTGATATTGATTGATGTACATAGCCAGACATGAGCTATGGTGGTTATGATGTGATGGACATGTGGTCCTTGTGGTGGACATTTGGTCCATGTGATGGACATGTGGTCCTTGTGATGGAAATTTGGTCCTGGTGATGGACTTGCGGTCCTTGTGATTGACATATGATGAATAATAAGCATAAAGAGACATGATGTGATGAGATCACACTGAATGTGAATCAATGTGTTCTGGTGATGAGTCATGCCTTGTTTATGTAGGTCTTGTTTAGAGATTATACGTTGTAACTTAATTGATGCATGAAGATGTTAAATTGATCTAATTAATCAAGTGAAATCAATAGTGTAGTTTTCCATGTGCCATAGATCCATTCCAGTGTCAGCTTTATAGTTGGATGGTGAAACGAGTTTAACTCGGAGCACATATGTTTGAATATGCGGGGTACAATTCAAGTAATTCCTTGTATCCTTATATACATGATGTGTGAGATGGCCATGTGTGATCCAATATCAGTGTGATATGGATGGCCATGCATGAGCCACTCCTTTTGTTAGAATGGCCATGCATGAGCCTATTGTTCTAGCGTCATACTTGTACCAAGGTGGGATAGTTATGATTATATATGTGGATGGCCATGCATGAGCCAATCCTTGATCTTGACTATATGTCATTTTTGCAATTGACTGATATGTCTCTGTGGTGTTTTCTCTTGTGCTAACCAAGAGGTGTGGTGAGGTTGTGGATTTTGGCTCTTCCATTAGACCTTGTGTGGCACTGACTTTGACTATATACATATAGTGGTCGATTGGATTTGGATAGTACGATTCAAATCCTCAGGGAATAATGAATACATAATCAACAGTGCAGTATAATTGTATACGATTAAATATGAAAACATTGGTTGAGGCCTTGCTTGATATTTATACGATAATGTTGATAGAAAATATACATGTTTTTCATTTTCCATTTTAGTTATTAAGATGTTTCATAATTCAATAGTAATTTCCCTTCCTGTTAATAACCATTACCTGCTTCATCATAGTTACGTTTATACTGCTGCTCAGTTTATCTTATCTGTGATAATAATAGAGTTGGCGGAGAGCTATATCTCTCGCTAGGACTGTGTGTCGCACCCTGTTGGTTAACAAACTTTTTGGGTGGATGGGCATGAAGAGGTAGAGATCGTGTGGAGGAGGTTGAGCAACAGCCAGAGGAGAAGTAGATGATAAGGTTGGAAGTTCTACTGGATGTCTTTTGTGGATAGAGTCCTAGAGTCGTCCCTGTACACTCAAGTCTTTAGGAGCATTTTGTAGATGTTTGCAAACATGTTATCTTTATGTGCATTTGTATATTAGATGTGACACAATCTTGTATATATGTTTTGGAATAGAGCTATCGTTACATGTTGACAACATGCCTTGTGAATGCTTTGAGGCATGAAAGGACACATGTATAAAGGTTCTTACTATATTGCTGATTTATGAAAAAGGTTTTAATTTTTAGTGATTCTTGCTAATAAGATTTTTAATCTCTCTTCCACAGTTATGTTTTGAGTAATCTCGTTTTGTCGTGGCATGGGGCGCCACAGTTTGTTTTAGCAATAGAGAGGGAGAAAACTGAGTCTCAAATATCTTCAAGGGTGGGGTGCCTTGATAAATTACTTGTCTTACAACACAAAAGAAAGAAATTGGGACCACGAAGGTTGATGTCATCTTCTTGGGTAATGTAGAGACAAGTTATGCATATAGATTCTTGATTAAAAAATCTAATATCTCAGACATTGATGTCAATAGAATTGTGGAACTACATGAATCAATATTATTTGAGGTTGTGTTTCCTATAAAATTTGGTGTGCCTAAAGAAGTATCTCAAGAGGATTCATGCACTACATGTTCCATTCCTGAGTACTCGGAAAGGATGAAAAATGCGGGGTTTGACTAAAACATGCTATTTTTGAAAATAATGATTCTGAAGAAATGGTTGAACCAAGGAGAAGTAACCGAACAAGGAAATGTAAGGATTTTGGAAGTGAGATCTTCAATTACAATACCGCGGATGATCTTGTATCTTCAAACAAGCTTGGATTCTCCAGAAGCTAAGTTTTGAAAAGAAGTTGTTACTCATGACATCCAATCTGTAAGGAGATGGACCCGATAGTGGACCACTCCAAACTTAATTCAAGAAAATAGTTTGCAAATAACCCATGAATACAAATATGACCAAATAAAAAGGATACATTATATTTTCTCAAATAGATGAGTGTAGAAAAGATAGTTTGTGGAAACGGAAATAAAAATCTACATGTTACATAATTTCATTGTTTCAATTTAACATTTGTCATTATAGGCAAAATATAAATTAAGAATCTAATTATCAGGATCATATTGTGGTGATCAACCTTACCATCTCAGAACTCATTCTTTCACTAGTTCTTGAGAAAATTCCTCTCCTTCTTGAACCTCGAGATGAGCTATCTCTGGGTGGGTTGAAGAAAAACACCCAAGAGAAGGGAAAATAAAAGAAAGTAAGTCAACGAATGTTGAGCATGCACAAAGTATCATAATTGGGCATTACTTAAAGTGAGATAATATTAGAAACAAAGAGATGTCAATAATGAAATATTTAAAAGAGAAGGGTTTTCTGAAAAGATTTAACATGTCCACAAGATGAGGCAATTATTATAAGGATATGATTAAGCACAAAGTATTATAATTGGGCATTACATAAAGTGAGATATGATTAGAAATAAAGATATGTCAATAATGAGATATTCAAAAGAGAAGGGTTTTCTAAAAATATTTAACATGTCCATAGACGAGGCAAGTATTATAAGGATATGATTAATAATGTGTTTCTTGCCATTCTTATATCAACATATTCACAAAGATAATTTTTTGCATGGTGATAAATAAACACCGACTAGCATATACTAAAAATTAGGGTAGGAACCCATATGTATTTCAAACTAAAGGGTAGGAGAACTAAAACTTCAGTGTCAAACAAATATAGTAAGTTGCAGGGGAATATAACCCATTGCATGGCATGGGAATAAAACCCAATGCCTAATATCATGTGGCAGGGGAATAGAACCCAGTGCCTGACAAGGGAATAAGACCCATTGCCTATAAACATAATAAGTGTAGGGGAATACAACCCAATGACTATATGGAGTTCTATTTATAGTTATGACTAGTCAATCATCCATGAAAAATAGGATATGTAAGAACAAAATATACTAGTTTTCATGCAAAGGATGAGAATATTAAGTTTACATCAAATGGGGTCAATGGACCCTAACCATTGGTAAGATAAGGTCAGAAGACCATAAATGTGGTAAAAACATTAATAAATCAAGAGATTATTAGCAAGTAAGAGTACTTTCACAAAAGGATAGGATTGTCCACAATTTAGTCAATTCCTCATATGGGATACAATATTTATTCATATTATTATGTCCAATTTAAATACAGTACATGTTCATACCTTGACTTGAGTATAAAGTTAGAGATTTGGATCCTAACCCTCCAAGTCTAAAGTCAACGCAACCTACATATAGGATTAGGTCCATTAATTAGGGTTTAAGGTCTAATATAGATGTATTGTGAAAACATTAGAAATCCAAATGTATCGATAAAACCCTAGGTCGGCTCATGATATAAGCCTAACAATGATTTCATAGATTCTTAATGGTATCTCAACCCAAAATCACAACTTTATTAATTATGATGTTATCTTTAGTTATTTTTAAGATATTAAGTGAAAGCAAAACCCTATAATTTGAATCTTTGACAAAACCAAGATTGAGACAAAACTTTATCTTAGAGAGAGGGTCCAAGATTACTAATCATGGATTTGACTCCTAGATCTCAAATCTGCCCTTTGAAACCTCTCTTTACTTATTAATATGATATTATGAAGGTTCAAAACCATAAAAATTTATTCTCTGAAACTTGCGAACTAAGCCAAGAGAATTATACCAAAAGGTAGAGAATATTCTCATGATTCTAAAACATATTTTTTTTGTAATTTTTGGATAACAAGTGAAAAAGTTATGAATTTTTGAAGTTTTGACCAATCAGAAAAAGCTGAAAATCCATGTCATCAAAAGAAAATCCACTAGAGCAGGCCCCGATGGCTGAGGTGTCCCAATCACAGGTGCCCACGTGACATGGGTCCACTGCCAGTTGGGCATTCACAAAACTTTCAAGCTGACCAGGGAAAGTCTCAAACTACCCTTAACGGAAAGTAAGAAAGGAGAAAGCGAGGAGGGGGAAATGAGGAAAACTACATGGGATCATCCCATTCCTTGCCCGCTCACCATGGCTACAACCAGTAGCAAGAGCTTGGTCAGCATGGTTTTGGGGAAAACCTAGCATGGTGACAATTTGTTGATTTGAAGGTACAGAATCGAAGGATGAGCTCAAGGGAACTCACCACTCATTGCAATTGAATCCTCGTGCTTCTAGGAGACAAGACAAAGAGTCACAATCCTATAATAAAGTCTTGATCGGTGGTGGTCACAATGATAGCATAGGGGAAATTGGAAGAGTGAAATGCTTGCACGTGATGTGGCAGTCCTTTGGGTAGGGTTAAGTTTATATAGGATGTGATTCTAGGGTCCCTTTGACTCGATGTTTCAAGAATCTTGGGGTGGGAAAGGGGCAAAATTCAAATATCTAGAGATAGGAATCGAGTAAGGGGTTGAAAATTCGTCTCATGATAATGAAACTAATGGAAAAATATTTTTGAAAAGATTGAATGTAGATGGAGTAATATGACTTTTCTCTGAACTGTACCGAGCTCTGGTTTCCATATCCATGGGAGATAGATGGCAACAGATCTATTGTTCGATCTAGATCCATTGGCATAGAAAAAGGCGCACATCCACCTAAATCAGGATACCACATGACATTAATGCATTTCATAAATGATTTCGACTAAATTGATGCATGTGTCAATCATTTTTCTTCTCCTTTGAAATTGAATGAGTAAACAACCTCCAAATAGTGAAATTTTGTGGTTCAGGTAATAAGGACCCAAATAATCCAATTTTGGAGTCAAAATGTCCTTTTGGAAAAATTTAATGCATTAAACACTCAATTTGAGGGAAAGTGTATTTTCTTCATATTAATGCATTCTTTTATCATTTCTTAACCAAATTTTTTGTATAGCTCTCCCTTGACCAAATGTACCCACTGGAAAAATATATAAGGATAATTTTAAACTTAAATGCCTTAATTTGATAATTTTGCAAAACTAATCCCAAAACTAACGAATGACTCCAATTTCTTGTACAAAGGCTTCAATTCTTTATACTTTTGTCTTAAACTCTCATATCTAAAAGATATTAATATCCTAGTACAAGTGAAATCAGTAAGAGGGGTTTAAAAATATAAGTTCAAATTATTTCCTCAAGTTTGGGTTCGTTACAACACCACCTCTTAAAAAGGATTTCATCCCTGAAATCTAAACAACCTAAATTAATAGTCCGAAAGATGCTTATATACTATGAGTATAGTCTTACTATACTGATCGGTGCAGGGTTTCCTGAGGGTTCCACATATGTCTACCCAGAGAGGTCTACTTAGAAAAATCTACTCAGGTACCCTAGGTAGGATGTAATAATTTCAGATATTTTAGTTTGATTAATAACCCAACAATTAACTAATGTGTTTCAGTCCAACATCATTAACTAGATTTCTATTCCTTAAAGACTAAGGGTTTAAAACCCCACCTAGAAAAAGGACATTCTAAAGCCTAACTAGTTTCTCTATATGGATGGCATGAGGTACAAAAACTATGTCCCAATTACTTCTGATCATAGGTCTTTCCCAGGTTAAAGGTATACATTGGCTTAATAGGTTACATGTTTTGTCTTAAATGTTACTTATCGATGCAAACCATTACATGGTGGTGACTTGGTTTTTGAAAACATTGATAAAATCGAAAAAATTTCTATTGTATTTATAATATATACATACATACATACATATATATATATATGTGTGTGTGTGTGTGTGTGTATGTATGTATTGTCAAAAGATCTATGGTATAAATTTGAACATTTGGTGCCAAAATAGACACCAAGTTACCCATCACAAACTCTCGACTAACATCTTGACATGACCTTACAAATATTGATTTCCTTATCTACTCCAATTTGAATAATCATAATCTGGTTCAAGTTAAAGGTACTTACATATGAGAAGAATATAATTGCATGTTACCTTCAGGTACTGCTTGGGCGCCCCAAACATCTTTAGCTTCTAGTACAAAATCTCAACCTACACATCTCTCAATATGAGGTCCCATATTGTTATCAAGGTTGTTCCTTGGGCATTGATGTGGATTCTATGCTGACATTTGGCGCTATTGAAGCTGAGGGCATTCTGGTTGAATATGCCTAGGTCAACCGTAGTGGTGGAAACTAGGATTCCGGTCGCCATTTTGGGATGTATACTATCTCGAAGGATGGTGTTGATGGCAACAATTACATCTGGAAGGTATATGTTCATCACTAGCATGCTTACGCTTGTTCGTGATCTCACTATGTGTCGGGGCCTTAAAGCTAGGGTATGTCTCAATAGATTAGGCATTGTCAACCATCTATTGGAAGGTGATGGAAGCTGTGGGAATAGGGCACAACCTACACGATAATTGAGTCCTTGTAAGAATAGTTTGACCCTTTGACCCTCACTCAAATTAGTATCATAACATTCAAGCAGTAGAAATATTTTTACATATTTGAGAATAGTTAAGGAGACTTGCTTTAGACTATAAAATTCGACTTCCTTCTTCTTAAGAGTAGTAGTGCATATGTATTTGCCATGGAATAATACCAAAAATTGTTCCCAGGTCAAAGTGGAGGTGTCACGAGTATGTGTGATCCCATTCCACCAAACACACATTGGTCCATGTAATATGTAGGAGGTAAACCTGACCTTCTGGTGAGGAGGACAAGCCATACCATCAAAAGTTCACTCTATGACTAAAACCCAGTCTTTGGCCTTGTGACCATCTCCAATTCTCCTTCGCCCTTGAAGTAGGGTGGTTGCATTTTCATGAATTCAGTTTGTGTGCACTACTTGGGCTTATTAGGCACAGGAGTGGTGTTCAACTTTCCCACCATAACAGTGGTGAGAAAATGTCAAAGAAAGGCTAACTCCTTCTTGAGGGTAAGAGTAGTTGAAGTAGAGATAGGTGTGTCACCAACCCCATGAGCAGAGTTAAGGTTGCTCCTAGGAGGGGGATCCATTCCAAAATGAGGGTTCTTTGATACAAAGAATCCGTCTGAAACATCAGACTGAGGGATAGCACCCGTGTCTCTGAACATGTTGGTTTTCCTGAAACATAGGTGCTATGTATAAGGAAAAGCGTTCCAAGGATGAATTACCAAAATAGTTAGATTGTTGAGCACAATTATGCTCTAATACCAACTTGTAAGTAGTGGGACCCGGTAGGGGACCACTCCCAACTTAATTCAAGAAAATAATTTTCATATAATGCATTGAACACAAATATGACCAAATAAAAGGGATGCATTATATTTTCTCAAATATATGAGTACAAAAACTTTGTTTGTACTAGCAGAAATAAAAAAATTTATGTTATAAAATTTTGTTGTTTCAGTTTAACAATTGGCCTTATAAGAAAAGTCTAAATTAAGAATTTAATTATCAAGATCATATTGTAGTGATAAACCTTCCCATCTCATAAATCATCTATGCACTTAGTCCTAAGAAAAGTTCTCTCCTCCCTGAACCTCAGGTCAAGCTATCTCTACGTGGGTTGAAGAACAACACCCAGTATACGGGAAAATAAAAGAAAGCATGTTAATGAATATTAAGTATGCACAAAGTAACATGATTGGGTATTTCTTAAAGTGAAAGAATATTAGAAATAAAGAGATATCAATAATAAGAGATATTCAAAATAGAAGGCTCTACCAAAGAGATTTAACATGTACAAAAGATGAGGCATTTATTATAAGGATATGATAAATAATGTGTTTCTTGCCATACTCATATCAACATATTCACAAAGATAAATAGTTGCATGGTGATAAATAAACATTGACTAGCATATATTGAAAAGTAGGGTAGGAACCCATATGTATTCCATACCAAAGGGCATGAGGACTAAAACCTCAGTGTCAAACAAACATAGCAAGTTGTAGGGGAATATAACATAGTACATAATAGGGGAATAAAACCCAATGCCTAATATCATATGTGGTAGGGGAAAAGAATCCAGTTCTGCTAAGGGGAATAAGACCCAATGCCTATAAACAATATAAGTGATAGGGAAATAAAACCCAATGCCTATATGGATTCACTACTTATAGTAATGATTAGTCAATTATCCATGCAAAATAGGGCATGCAAGATAAAATATATTGGTTTTCATGCAAATGATGAGAGTTTAAGTTTACATCAAATGAGGTCAAAGGACCTAATCATTGGTAAGATAAGGTCAGAATACCATCAATGTGGTATCAACATTAACAAATCAACATATTATTTGCAAGGAAGAGTACTTTCACAAAAGGATATCATTGTCTACAATTTAGTCAATGCCTCATTTGGGGAAAGATATTTAATCATGATATTATGCTCAATTTAAATAGAGTAGAAGTACATACCTTGAGTTGAGTATTAAGTTAGAGATATGGATCCTAACCCTCCAAGTCTAAAGTCAACTCAACCTACATATATGATTAGGTCCATTAATCAGGGTTTAAGTTCTAATATAGATGTATTATGAAAACCCTAGAAATCCAAATCTATTGATAAAATCCTAGGTTGGCTCATGATAAAGGCCTAATAATGCGTTCAAAGTTTCTCAATGATATCGACCCAAAATCACAATTTTATTAATTATGATGTTATTTTTAGTAATTTTTAAGATCACTAGTGAAAGCAAAACCCTAAAATCTGAATCTTTTACAAAAACCTAGATTGATATGAGTTTAATCTCAGAGAGAGGGTCCAAGCTTACTTAACATGGATTTGACTCCAAGATCTCAACATTTTCCTTTAAAACCTCTATTTACTTATATAGTGATATTATGAAGGTTTAAAACCCTAAAAATCAATTCTTTGAAACTTGTGAATTAGGCAATGCAAACTATACCAAAAGCTGGAGAATATTGTCAGGATTCTAAAACATATTTTTTGTAATTTTTGGATAACCAGTGAGAAAGTTATGAATTTTAAAAGTTTTGACCAATAAAAAAAAGTCGAAAAGGCACGTCATCAAAAGAAACTTCAGTTGAGCGGGCCACGATGGCTGAGGTGTCCCAATCACATGTGGTCACATGACCTGGGTCCACCTCCTACTGGAGGTCCGTGAAACTTTCAATCTGAGCAGGGTAAGCCCGAAACTTCCATTGGTGGAAAGAAGAAAGGAGAAAGTGAGGAGGGGCAAAGGAGGAAAACTATAGGGGATCATACCCTTCCTCACCTACTCACCATGGTTGCAAGCGGCAATAAGAAATTGGTTGGCATGGTTTTGGGGAAAACCTAGCATGCTGAGAATTTGTCAATTTGAAGGTACAAAATTGAAGGAATGGATCAAGGGAACTCACCATTGGTTGCGATCAGATCCTCGTGCTGCCAAGAGCTAAGGAGAAGAGCTGCAAGCCCAGAAAAAAGTCCTGATTGGTGGTGGTCACAAGTATAGCATGAGGGGAAATTGGAAGAGCAAAATGCTTGCACACAATGTGGTGGTCCTCGAGGTAGTGTTAAATTTAATAGGATGTGCTAGGGTTCATGCGAACTGATGTTTTGAGAAGCTTGTCGTGAGAAAGGGGAAAAATTAAAATATCTAGATATAGGGATCGAGTAGGGGGTTAAAAGATTTGTCTCTTGATTAGGAAACTAATGGCAAAAACATTTTGGAAAATCTTTGAATGTGGAGGGAGGAATCTCGATTTTTTCTTTGATGTGTACAGAGTTGTTGGTTTCCATGTCCATGAGAGATAGATGACGACTGATATATCATCTAATCTGAATCCAGTGGTAGAGAAAAAGGCATGCATTCACCTAAATCAGGATACTATGTAGCATTAATACCTTTCCTAAATGATTTTGACTAAAGTGACACATGTATCAATTCCTTTTCTTCTCATTTTAAACTGGATGAGTAAGCAACTTCCAAATAAAGTGAAATTTGGTGGGTAAGGTAATAAGGACCAAAGAATCCAATTTTGGAGTCAAAATTACTTTTTGAAAAACTTTAATGCATGAAACACTCAATTTGAGAGAAAGTGTATTTTCTTCATATTAATGCAATCTTTTATCGTCTTAAATTTTTTTTGTGAGTAGCTCTCTCTTAACCAAACGTACCCACATGAAAAATCTACAAAGGTAATTTTAAACTTAAATGTCTTAATTGGATAATTTTGCACAACTAATCCCAAAACTAATAAATAACCCTGATTTCTTAGGTAAAGACTTCAATTCTTTGTACTTTTGTCTTAAACACTCATATTTGAAAGATATTAATATCCTAGTAAAAACTAAATTAATAAGTGGGGTTTAAAAATATAAGTTCATATTATTTCCTCAAGTTTGGGTTTGTTACACAATTAATTCTCTTGAATGGAACTTGGAAATTAGTGGATTTACCTCCTAATTGTTCTGTAGTTGGATGCAAATGGATCTTTAAGAAGAAACTTAATATAGACAAAACAATCAACAAGCACAAATATAGATTGGTCTCCAAGGATTACTCACATAGAGAAGAAATAGATTATTTTGATACCTATTCTCCTGTTTCCCGTATGACCACAATTCGAGTAATTATAGCATTAGCTTCCATATATAATCTCTCTATCATGAGATGGATGTTTAGATCACATTCTTACACAATGACCTTAAAGAAGGAATTTCTATTAAACAACCTAAGGGATTTGTGGGTCGTGGGAATGAGTCCAAAGTGTGTGAACTTGTTAAGTCATTATATGGCTTGAAATAAGCCCCTAAGAAATGGAATGAGGACTTCGATTCTATGATAGCGTCATTTGGCTTTGTTTTTAATGAGTTTGATCAGTGTCTCTACTACAAAATTGTCAATGATGGATTCATTTTGTTATGCTTATATATCGATTATATTCTTCTTTTTGGTTGTGATATGAAAGTAGTAAATGAGACAAAGTCATTCTTGGGTAGAAAGTTTGAGATTAAGAATATGGGTGTCACTAATGTGATTTTATGGCTTTCAAATATAAGGTCTACTGATGGTATATCTCTCTCTCAGCGTCACCATGCTGAGAGGAAACTAAAGAGGTTTGAGAACACATCACGTAAACCTGTTAAGACTTCATATGACTCATTCAAGACCATGTTCAAGAATGATACTAGAGTTACAGAGTCTCAATTATGATACTCTCATATTATTGAAAGTTTTATGTATCTTATGGACTACACACAAGCAAACATTATATTTTTCATCAGTAAGTTAAGCAGATACACCAGTTGTACCGACAAGACCCATTGGGAATCTCTTGATAGAGTTTTGAGATATATCAAGGGAACTTGTTCCCTTGGGCTACACTATAAAAATATCCTTGTAATTGAAAAATATAGTGATGCAAGTTGGATCGCCATGAACTCTTAGAGTAATGGTGTCTCAAGATATGTATTCCTATTGGCAGGAGGTGTTGTTTCCTGGAGGTCTAAGAAACAAACTATATTGTCTCAGTCTACTTTTGAGGATGAGTTATGTGCTTCATATGAAATTGGATTGAAAGTTGAATGGTTGCATGGACTTATGTCCAATTTACCTATGGTAACAAATTCGCTTCTTGCAATTTCAGTTCACCGAAATATCCCTACAACCATTTCTAAGATATAGTATTTGAATTACAGTTAAAAATATCATAGACACATCCAAGTAAGGCTCAAGTTTTTAAGTGAATTAGTGTCTAATGGGGTCGTTGTTGGGGACTAGATCGGTACCTAAGATAATATAGCTGATCCTTTCACTAAATGTCTTAACATGTCCTTAGTGGAGAAATCCATGTTGAGGATGGCACTAAAACCCCCTTTAGATATTTAGGTAGTAGCAATCCAACCCAAAAGAGTGGAAATCCCATAAATTGGGTTAAATATGATAATAACAAGCCATTAGGTGAATTAGATGACACTATGTTTTTTACTGATACCTCTTGCATCTGTGTGTCTATCCCCTAGAAATATGTTAATTTCATAACTCTAAGTTAGTAAGAGATTAGTCTTTAAATGGTGTCAAGTCTTAGGATAAGATATTAACGGTACATCCTTAGAGACTTCATCTAAATGATTGATGTTGTATAGGCAACAAAAAAAGAATTGGGTTGTTTCTGATATCAATGAACACATATTTTTTGGATGCATGGCATTAATGCATCATATTTCTGTTGTTCCATATCTTTATTGTGTTGTTACGAACCAGTACTCTTGCACCCAAGGTTCACATTCAAGACTTTTATTCATCTAGTTTTTATGGAGGTCAAAGTTGGATAACTCAGGTAGATACAAACCCAAAAGGTATCTACGGAAAGTATAATATGGAAGACTAAATGACAAAGCACACTACACATTGGACATTGTGGAGATTTGTTACATATATATGGCTGCTACCATCATTTATTTAACATGGGTTAAACCCAACGTAGTACAACTAGTACATAAATAAGATGTAGTTTTGCGTCTTGTGTAAATGGAAAGAAGTTTAGTCCCACATTGCTCACTCTTAGAATTTTTATACTTATATGTAGGATCACATGTGATACCATTGTTCAAAGGGATCTAGGGGAGAGTATGCTCACCTCCTTAGGAACAGTCATCACAACACACATGCATGCACGTGCACATGCCATGCCACACCACGTCTTGCCGGGCACAAGATCAAACTTGTGACTTGTGGGTGATGCATTATGGGAATGGTCTTCTCGATTTTGTTTTCTTTATACATAAGGATGTAATTATTAATTTAATTATTTATTTATTTTTCAAACATATTTATTGACCCTAATTGGAAAAGTACTTGCCTCACAATTTTTTCGTTATATGTACACAAGAGTGATGGACCAAATCTCGTCTTTCTAAGAATAGGACATGGGTGTGAAAGGACTATAAATAAGTCTTAGTCATTGAGTTTAATCACAACATAAGAACATACAATCATCAAACATTATGTGAGAGGCCCTATTCTAGGATTCTTTCTCTGTCGTAGTCGTTCTCGATTTACTTCTGAGAATTTCCTCCTACGAGAAGAAAGTACTTCCTTTCTCTCTCAAAAGACATGATATGTCTGGATGGTGGTACTTGTGATCGTCAGGGCATTGATAGTGGATGTTGATTATCGTCAAGCGCGAGCGAGATGACAACTTGACAGAACTCCGTGACCGAGTCGAGTAGAAGAATGACGCTTATCTTTCAAGATTGTAAGTTGTTGATTTCTTTAAATATGACATTTGTTGTTCAATAAACGATTTTGTCTGAGTTCCCAACTTGGTTTACTTTCTATTCTCTTGCACTGTTTATTATATGTATTTCTTACCTAGATCTGCTTAAAACTGTTAACCTAATCCTAATTGTAACTGATGTTAATGCATGATATAAAATTGACAACAATTTTATGCCCCAAGCTCTTTAAATAAGTTGCCAGCCTTTGCGGTGTGCCTGACTTCCTATTTCTATTTTTGTTTGCATGACTAGCCTTTGATCTACGTGGCGTCAATCGCAATCCCTACTTGGACAGACTTAGCTGAGAAATTCTCAAGTCTCCGTCGCAAACCAATTGAAAACCCCATCGAATAGCCTTTAAACATCATGAAGACAAAAACCACCAGCACTACCACCAACCACTACCATGCACGAGTACAGCACACCACCACCACTAACCACTACCACAAATACCACACCGCTCCAAACAGCCCCCCTACACCTACACCGGCTCCCCGAGTTCAACCACTAATGAGAAACATTCCAAACCCACCTGACAAGCAAAATCCCACTCCCCCGAATCATATCTCAGCAGGATAATTTTCTCCCCTCTCTCCAGAAAATATCTCATTAGATTTGTCCCCCAACTAGGAAAAACTACAGATGGACGGATAGATAAATCGTAAGGAGCTCCAGTACGTTCTTCTGTGATGGTTGACTGGGAATATAAATCCCACTCCTCCAACTTCGTCCAGTACGTACGCCTTTGCCGCTGGACCACCGAGACACCCAGTAGGCCACAGGCACAGCCGTCCTAAATGGGAGAGAGAATGAACAGCCAACCAAAACACCAATTGTGCCCGGGTCAAACAGCACCTGTTCCGTCCTGTCGCCGACAACGACGTCGACGTCGACGTCGACGACGGGGACGCGGGAAGGAATGGATTCAATACCAAGCTACAGAACGCCGAACAACCAAGGGGTTGAAAACCCCCTCGCGGCCTATAGTCGGCTGGCTATCCTTATCGGGGAAAAAGGGCGGGCTGGTGGTGTGGGTATGTATGTGGGTCATAGTTTCGGAAGAATAGAAAGAATTAGCGACTGTTTGGGAACACGTTTTGGTTTGCCGTACTTGGTTAGTTTGGGTTGTAATTAAGCGTCCAGAATCATAACAATTATATTTGCTTTCCTGGAGCGGGAGATGGGAGAATTCGACACTTTTTGGCATGCAGTAAATGCTGGATTAACATTGTCTTTTGAAAAGTGACGGATGCCGGGAATGCAGCGACGGAGGAGGCCTGACCAACCCCAGCTGCCAGTTGCCAGTTACTCACTGCGCTCAGTGGCCCACCATTACTAGGCTGTTAACGTTAGGAAACTTTCACTCTAGCTGCTGGTCTATAGCTTGGGATCCACCATTATAGGATTGTCAGCTACCCTCTATGTGTAATTTCCTGTGCAACATGGTACCTCACTCTGTATACACACACGAAGCAAATAAATTTCTCGTCCCATAAAGCAAACATAATGTTCAAAATTTTTACATTTATCAAATCCAGCTGTTCGTGAAACCAGGATGATTCAAATCCAGTATATTTGACAATCCAACTAGATCCTGCTAAGCAAACATGCCCTCGAGTTGAAATCAGATTAATGTAAGTCTTTGACGCCATGTAGGCTGGGTTCAACTCGGATTAACTATGTGATGTTGAAAGTTGAAACTAAAAAAGGACCCTTTTGACAATTATAATTCAGATATCTAACGTAATTAACTCAAACGAACTCGGATTTTGACTTGGATTGCTCTGAGCGGGGTTGAGATTTCAGCCGGTCTTATTATTAGGGATATGAATCGTAATTCTATTCAAGCAGTATGATCTGTGTTTTAACCCAACGCTGGTGTAGATATAAAAATGAACAACAACTTCTCATATATATATATATATATATGTATATATATATATATGTATGTATAAATATATATATGTGTATATATATATATGTATATATATATATATATATGTGTGTGCGTGTGTATATATATATGTGTATATATATATATGTGTATATATATAGATGTGTATATATGTATGTGTATATATATATGTGTGTGTGTATATATATATATATATATATATATATATATATATATATATATATATATATATATATATATATATATATATATATATATTATTAGAATACACTCGAGTGTATTCAGAGCAGAATACGCTCGAGTGTATTCAGAGCAAAATACACTCGAGTGTATTCAGAGCAGAATACACTCAAGTAGTTTTTCATGATGCAATTTTTTTTAAATCTAATCCGTTGATCTTCTTAAACATCTTGTTAATAGCTCATATGAAAAATTTGAGCACATTTGAACATTTATAGGTCATGTTATAAAGACCGCAAAAATTTTGCATTTCAAATTAGTTTCACGCGTTGATTTTGTTGCCCTTGGATGAGTGACTTACACTTATCCAAATGTGCTCAAAATTTGTATGCAACCTAGTTATAGTATGACGGTGAAGATCAATGCTTTATATTTTGCAAGAAATAGTCTTGATATGCAAACAAACTTGAGTGCATTCGTGCAATGTGTACACTTGAGTGTATTCTAGCCTCTCTCTCTCTCTATATATATATATATATATATATAAACTTTTTTAAAGCGTCATTCCTTTTTTATTCTTTGTATATACTTTTTCAATTCCTCTTCCTCATGCTAAACCAATAGAACATAATTAATCCCATTTTCTCATTCATATTAGCTAAACACGCTATTAATTGGAAATCTTCCATTTATCTCATTTTTCACTTCATTTTCCTTATTTTCCCCTAGTTTCCATGTGCAACACAACATACCATAAAACATGAAAAAAATAAACACACTTGTTTCATACCCACTTTTAAATCTACAAACACATATAAACCATGAGGTATAAATTGTATATAAGTAACATACACATTTTATACACAATTAGTATAAAATTACTCGCAATATTTTTAAGAAAACTTAATACTTATGAACCATTAGAAGTCAGTATTGGATATTAGCTGCTATTTCAATGTATGTGTCGTATTACATATTTATACATAGGTAAACAAAAAATTGAACAAATAAAGACTATTGTTATGGCTTTGTTGAGTTGTTTGGTCTATAACAAATATAATTTTACATCACAAATTTAAATGAGTAATAATATAGAAATTATACATGATTGTGGTCAAAATATATTATCAATACACACATAATTAAACTATTAATAATTGTTAGTGGATATATTGAATATTCTTCATCATATTATTTTTGACATTTTGAAGTCGTGTCACACACTTAATAAGATCATGGCACGGAAGTTCCTCACAAAGTAGATGATGTCTCGAATAATATTGTCGTGAATAGAAAAACCGGGGAATTCTTCAAACGTCTACTTGTTGTCCTCTGGCCCAATAAAGTAGAGTTTGTGATCTTGAAAGGAAATTATCACTAATATTCATATGTCAAGATTTGTGTCTTTATGTCATGCAGATAGTACTTTTCTTATAAATTCAAGAAAAGTAATGATTTCTTCACTATCAACCACCACCACCTAATAAATATATGTAATCAAAGGAAAATTGCACTATAGGTGGGTCTTTTGGTAGTCATACTCCCTAAGTACTTCTTGTCGATAGTCAAAGAGGGGCCAAGAAGGGGCACATGCCCACCACCAACCTAGTGTTTTTAACTTATATATTCGCTATTCTCATCATGGTATCACTGATAGTATATATCATATGTCCTTTTTTTTATCAAACGTTCATATACCTTCTCTCGAAGGGTGCATAGTTTTTCATACTTTATGTGAATATAAATACGATTCAAAGTAAGAAATCACAGATCTCATTATATTAAAATATCATACAATATAAAAATAAATTATAGAACCATTGTAAGAAAATTATAGAAGTATAACAATGTTTATCATTTGTAGTCCACAACATCTCTTCCATGTTGATCATCAATATAAATGTATTAGACATTTTCTTTATGGATCAACTACACAACCATAACACTATCCTCCAATAGATAATTTTTTATCTAAGATATAAGCATTACTTTGTTGTAGATTCAAATATAGTAAATTTTGATATTTTCTTAATTTCCATCCCAATATAAAAATGACTACATTGATATTTGTGTTCACTAAAAATATTGTGATAGTTATTTTTTTATTGAAATACGATGGATGATAAATAGTGACTATACACTTTTAAAGATACATTGATAATTATACTGTTTAACTTCAAAATACTATATCATTGTTCTCTCAACTTGTTGTTGGATCCTAGATGGGTCATTGGATGCTCTAGAGGGGGGGTGAAGAGAGCTGAATGCACTTAAACAAAATTCATTAGACCTTCAAGATATATCACAAGATAAGGTTGCTAAATAGGAAGTTTGAGTGCAACTAAAATATGCATAGCAAGGGAGAGAGATTAAACATACACCAATTGACAAGCTATTTAGAGTGGTTCTACACTTCAAACTAGAAGTGAGTCAGTCCACTGCCTAGATATGTCAACCTCTAGGATTTCTTAACCATTGTACTCTTATATTCATTCATAAGACTTACAATACATGACCAACCAAAGGACTTACCTATCCAATATAAAGAGTCTTAAACCTTACCAAGGACTTACCCACTTTGTAAGGAGTCTTCTGTCTTCTTCTAAGGACTTACCTACTCTTGCACAAGTCTTCAGCCTTCAAGGAATTACCCACTCTTCTTGGATCTTTAGCCTTTGACTTCACCTTCACTCGGAGAAGCTTCCACCAAGGTCTTACCCACTTGAGCAAGGAGTATTCTGCCTTCACCAAGGTCTTACCCACTCTTGCTCCAAGTCTTCAGCCTTGATCTTCACCAAGGGACTCCTTCCCTTGTTCTTCTTCACCTTTCTTAGCCAAGAGAGAGAACATTCATCTCACTAGTACAAAAATGGGTTATAACGTCACTACCTATAGGGTCAGTTTTTCCAAATAACCGACCTTATATGTCTAAAAAAATGCGGGCACCACTTAAGACCTCTTAGGTCAGTTTTCTTAAAAAAAACAACCTTGTAGTGTAACTCTATAGGGTCAGTTTTCAAAATAACTGACCTTATATGTCTATAAAAAATGCGGGCACCACTTAAGACCACTTGGGTCACTTTTCTTAAAATAACCGACCTTGTAGTGTATCTCTATAGGGTCAGTTTTCATAAAATAAGCGACCTTATAGACAATTGGATTAGAAAGCCAATTACAATTTCCCGCGGCAAAAATTTGCTCGATTTTGGCTTCGCGCCTCGATCTATACAGTCAGTTTTTCCAAATAACTGACCTTATATGTCTACAAAAAATGCGGGAGACATCTTGAATCTAATTTGCCTTCACGCATGTATAAGCACCTCTAGGGTCGGTTTTTTCCTTATAACCGACCCTAGAAGTCACTTCGGTCGAAAATATTGTCGACCGATAATTTTGGATCCAGTTTAGTTCACACATGTATAAGCACCTCTAGCGTCGGTTTTTTTTACTTTAAACCGACCCTAGAGCTCCCTTCGGTCGACAAATTTGTCGACTGATAACCTCTCAGTCGACGAATTTGTCGACTGAGAAGGAGCCATATTTCACGTGTATAAGCACCTCTAGGGTCAGTTTCTTCCTTATAACCGACCCTAGAGGGCTCCTCGGTCGACAATATTGTTGATCGAGATGAATTTTAGATCCAGTTTAGTTCACACATGTATAAGCACCTCTAGCGTCAAATTTTTAATTTTAACCGATCCTAGAGCTCCCCTCGATCGACAAATTTGTCGACCGATAACCTCTCGGTCGACAAATCCGTCGACCGAGAAGGAGCCAGATTTCACGTGTATAAGCACCTCTAGGGTCGATTTTTTCCTTATAACCGACCCTAGACGGCTCCTCGGTCGACAATATTGTCGACCAACATGAATTTTGGATCCAGTTTAGTTCACGCATGTATAAGCACCTCTAGCGTCGTTTTTTTTTTCTTTTAACCGACCCTAGAGCTCACCTCGGTCGATGCATTTTTCGACCGATAACCTCTCGGACGACAAATTCATCGACTGAGAAGGAGCCAAATTTCACGTGTATAAGCACCTCTAGGGTCGGTTTTTTCCTTATAACCGACCCTAGAGGGCTCATCGGTCGACAGTATTGTCGACCAATATGAATTTTGGATCCAGTTTAGTTCACGCATGTATAAGCACCTCTAGCGTATTTTTTTTACTTTTAACTGACCCTAGAGCTCCCCTCGGTCGACGAATTTGTCGACCGATAACCTCTTGGTCGACAAATTCATCGACCGAAAATGAGTTTGAGTCTTTTTAAATAACCCGACACGGGCATCGCTTATCTCTAGCATCGGTTTGTTTGTTTTAACTGACACTACAAGTCATGTCTCTCCGTGAAATGGCCGAAACCTAGTCTTTCTCTCCTGCGAAACAAAAATTTTGTTCTCTTTTTCTCTCCCACGACACTGATACCTTTTCTTCTTTATCTCCTTGTGTCATTACACACCCGCTACCTTCTCTACTTCTCTCCCACGTCATCACTTTTCATTGTTGCCGCACCGCCAAAGCCTTTACCAAGAAGCTCGTCGTTGTGTTCAAAGAGGATCGTGGTGTCCGTGAAGCCCTTGCCACCTCTCGGCGCCGCCAAAGACCTTGCCTCCTCTCCGTGAAGAGAGCTCGTCATCGCCGCCTCTCCACACTTCCACGAAGGTCGCCACCTCTCCGTGAAGGTCGACTCATCCTCCACGGAGGTCGCCGCCGTTTCCAAGTAAGGTCACCGCTTCCCTCATTCCCGAGTTCATTCCCGCCGCCATGGTAGCATCCAGGTCCACTCTCGGTCGACAATATTGTTGACCGAGAGTCCACCTGCGCACAACGTCTAGGTCTACTCTCGGTCAAGAATTCATCGACCGAAAGTGGACCTGGACGCCGCACACAGGTGGGCTCTCGGTCGACTAATTGTCGACTGAGAGTGGACATGCGCTCCTTTAACTACAGAGTTATATTGTTTTTCTATTTTATATGATTTGATAACCCAACCAATAATAAAACATGTATTTTTTCATATGTAATCATTATATAAATTCTAGAAATTAATATGAGATTAGACATGTGTACTCTTAGATTGACACTTTAGGGTTGATGCATGATGTTTAACTTATTATATAAATATGAAAATAATGCATTTATATATTAACTTAGAAATCCGTTCAAAATTTACTCATTAGGAGTAAACTTTGGATAGTCCCCAGTTTGGGACTGTTTTTGGATATTTAATCTCACTTAGGATGTAACTGTATAATGTATGTTTAGTTTTGTAGAAAATTTCAATAGGATTTCCTCATTTGTTCTCTTGGTACATATGTGAGTGGTTATTTACCATTTACATCGGTGTACTTGGAGAACTTAGGGGAAATGTTGTTGAAATTTTCTTCAAAACTAAACATACATTATATAGTTACTAGTGAGATTAAATATTCAAAAATGGGATAGGTGGTAAACTTTAGTATATAAGTAATTAACTTCCTATCAATAAAAACTTACAAATTATAGTATCAATATTAAACAATTAGTTTTATAATTAATTTTAATGTGATATAGAAAATGGATCAAAGTTGGATGTCTATCAAGAACCGTTGCAGTCTAGAGTTTGCCAAAGGTCTTGATGAATTTATCAGATTTGCTAAGGAACATAGGAAACTACCTACAGATAGGCTATATTGTCCATGTAGAAATTGTTGCAACAATTTGAAAGTTGATATTGGTGAGGAAATTAAGAATCATGTCATATGCAATGGGATCATATAAGGTTATAATGAATGGTATTGGCATGGAGAGAAATTTAATTATGGATCAGCCAAGTGTAAATGTTGAAGATAACAACGGTGAATATTATAAATGTCATGACCATGTTGAAGGAATTTTACTTGACTAACAAATCAACCAATACTAAAGGCATGTATTCTTTGAATTATTTATTTTATTATCATTCAAGCAAGTAATCTTTTTAATATACATCATATATCATGTATACCTTATCACTTGTGCTTTTATTATCACTTATTTTTTTTATCATGTATACTTGCATGTTCTAAAATGGCGAGTAAAGATGAACATTCTGAGCATGAGCATGAGCACCATGAGGATGGTAGTGGTGATGCTAAGAAAAGTAGAGGTCCCACACTGATGCGTAGCTGTAGGAGCTCAGGGCTAAAGGGGACAAATTGCCAATCCAGTTTGATATCACAGGAGCACCTGTTGGGGAATATGCTAGTGCTTTCAAGCATTACGTAGGGGTGACCACACACAGTAAGGTGCCAATAGATATAGAAAATTGGCATGATGTTCCTAATGCCAAAAAAGACCTCATATGAAAAGATATATGTGTGAGTGGAAGTGATATTATTTTAATATGTTTTTTATCTATTGATTCTAATTTGGTTTGCTTGGAATTAATTCATTTTCAAAACAACATTATTAATTGCTTCTTTTGTATGTATAGGGTGTTTTTCATCTAAATGAAAAATATCACAAGAAAAGAGTGCTACAACGTTGTGGTGTATGATGGAGGGGTTTTAAGACATATCTGGCAAGGGAATTTATAAATAATCCTAAACAAAAGAAGAAAGCAACAAATGTATATATTTTTATAGATCCTGAGGTGTGGGAAAGATTTTTTGCAGCTAGGAGATCGGAAGAGTTTCAGTAATAAAGATTGTGATGTATTGTATGAATCTTTAATTTTATACAATTAAGGAGGTGAATCTTTTTATACATGTTTGCCAAGTCTAAATTGCAATACCTCATTTTAAATGATCAGGCTATTCACTAGGCTCAAAAGGAAAGATGGGCTAAATTTGTGCATGACCATCGCGTGGGGCCCGGTGGTTATGCCTTCCGCCGCCAACTACAAGAGAAGCAATCCTCTTCTGGAGAAGAATCTAGTACAACTCAAGTTGAACATCCACCCTGACACTTGACATGGATTGATGCTAGAAAGAATTGAGCAGGTGAAATTGTCAACCCTGCAACTAAGGAGGTGGCAAAAAAGATGGTTGGTTTATCCCAACTAAGTAAAGAGTAGCTCCCACAAATTTAGATTTATTTATATCTAATTGAATTGTGATTTAATATTTTTATTAACTATGAATAGATTGATATCCACGAGCAAAGGAAGGAAAGTTCATCCCAACTGGCCACATGGATGAACTATTAGTTACTCTTGGTACGAAGGAGCATCCTGGCCGTGTGAGGGGATTAGGAGCTGGCATAGGATTCAAGTCTTATTTTATCCCTTCACAATCTAAAAGAGGTCATGCAGGAGGTCTTACACATGAGGAGGTTGAAGCATTAGTAGCACAGAAAGTAAAAGAAATAATGTCTTCATTTCAGCCTACTCAACCTTCTCAACCTATTCATATTGTGCGTCTCTCATGTGATGAGGTACAAGCCAATGCTCCAGTTGTAGAAGGTCATGGGAGCACTCCCAATGACCCACCACAACAATCTGCAGTAAGTTTTTGTTCTATATGTTGTGTTATTAATATGATATATATATATATATGATAATATATATAGTTGTAATAGGTATCTGTTCTACTGCTTCTTATATAACTTATATTATTTCAATCTAGGTTGGTATGAACTGTAAACTTGAAGTGGAGGTTCCAGAATATAATGTTGTGGCAGCGGGCAAGGTGTACAACCTTGGTGGTACATTGCATTGCCAACAAATTACTGATGACATTTTCCGTGTGTCCATCCATCTTGTGTATGACAGAATGGGGGACAAACCACTACCCATACCTAATCTTGAATATAGTACAGTTGAAGAAGCTGAGGGTGCTATGGTGGGTTGGCCTAGACACTTGGTTATCAATGACAAGGTATACCTTATTTCTACCGTATTTTTCATATTTGACTGCATATATGAACGCGTGTAATATAAGTATGCAATTTAATTAACAAGTTTGTAAACCAAAAAGTAAAAATTCTACTAGTCGTCCTCCTATTCCCAAGCCATCTTTCATTCCTGAAGCTACATTCGATGAAGTAGGAAGTAAATGTAAATATTTGTGTCGATACTTAGCCAACCAAAGCTCGGGATCACATATGTTGGTCAATTTAACAGAAGATGCAGCTGGGAGGGACTTTGAGAATTTTATTTTTCTTGATGATATTATAGAGTTGTTCCGGTATGATTGGCTAAATACTTCGATAATAGAAGTATGGATAAGGTAAGGATCTATCAATATATATATATATATAATTCCAATACACATTTTTAGCTTAGTTCTATATATGGAAATAATTACAAATGTTTTACAGCCATTTATATACTGAGATCATAAACCTTGATATAAGGAATGTTGGATTCTTAGTTCCTTCAATCACTAGTCAAGTGGAGACAAATTTTAAGGATGTGAATGAGTACTTCTCTACTGCATTCAAATATTTTGCTAGTGAGAGGAAGGAAATTATCCTAATTCCTTTTAACATCCAGTAATTATTATTATTCAATATAATTTTAATAATGAATAAAATTATTTATTTTAATGTTTGTTTTATTCTTACTCAGAGCTAGAAATTGGGAATTAGTGGTGATTGCCCCAAAATTGATGACTCTTTATTATCTTGACCCAATGGGTAAACCAACAAGGAGTCACAAACTGAAATTGTCAGCTATGGAGTAAGCATAAATTTAGTCAATTCTTCAACATGATATTTCTATTTAGAATTTCTATTTTACCAACTATCATTTAATTGATAGGGGTATAAAGTCTTTTCATGATGCTGGAGGACAAATACCCACAAAATTAAAGACATTGACTTTGAAAAATATCAAGGTAGCTACTTTGACAACTGCTTAGTCTTATAAGTATTAATTTTCAACTCTAATATGTCAACTCTTATAGTCTTATCTCAACTGCTATTTATAGTAGTTTACTAACATTAAGTATAATTCGTTATTTGTAGTGTCCTATGCAAAATAATGACTGGGCTTGTGGCTACTATGTAATGAAATATATGCAAGCTATTGTCAAACAAGCATTGCATGACATTCAGACTATATGTCAGGTAATAAAGAATAACATCATAAATTTACAAGTGATTGTAGTAATTTTATAAAATATTAGCATGTGCATTTTCTGTTACAGATCTTTATAGCTCAGCCTTAACACACTTGTGGACTTGAATGAATTCCGAGAAGAGTGGTTAGATTCTTTTCTAAATGAAGTCAATATAGCATTGGATTAAAAATGTCAGCTCCATTTATGTATGTGGTTTGAGTACTCTTTCATATTTACTTTTGTATCTGATTAATATCATCTCAGACTTTCAATCTATGATTTTGTAAATTATGATGTGATTATGAATCATTTTTGTCATGAATGTGTGGTTTTGAATGGTGACGGTTGAGCATCAATGCTCCCCTCTCCCAGAATATATGAATCTTCTTGTTCTTCTGTTCTATTTCATTTTCTGCAGAAATTTTAAAAAAAATTGTAACTTCTAGCGTCGGTTTTTTAAATAACCGACCCTAAAGATTGTATAACCACTTTAGTGTAATCCTCGGTCGAGAAATTTTTTGACCGAAATATAACTTCTAGCATCGGTTTTTCTAAAAAACTGACCCTAAAGGTCCTCTATAAGGTCAGTTATTTATAAAAACTGACCCTAAAGATAGAATAAATATTTCAGTGTACCCCTCGGTCGAGAAAATTGTCGACTGAAATATTTTCGATCGACAATTTTCTCAATCGAGAGAGTTTATAGGGTCGGTTTTTTTGGAATAACTGGCCCTAAAGATTGAATAAACATTTCAGTGTACCCCTCAATCGACAATTGTGTCGACCGAAATATTTTTGGTCGACAATTTTCTCGATCGAGGGGTACACTGAAATGTTTATTCAATTTTTAGGTTTGGTTATTCCAAAAAACCGACCCTGTAAATTCTCTCGGTTGAGAAAATTGTCGATCGAAAATATTTTGGTCGACAATTTTCTCGACCGAGGGAGTTTAGAGGGTCGGTTTTTTTGTAATAACCAACCTTACAGGATCCTTTTTCCTCGCCTGGGTCAGATTTTTTACAACCTTTTGCGTCGGTGTTTACTCTGTAAGGTCGGTTTTGTTTGGTCAAAAAAACCGACTCTATAGAGCAAATTCTATAGTGACGGCCACTTAGGAGTCAGTTATAAAGTGACTCTACAGGCTAAAAAAAACTGACGCTACAGACCATTCATGTACTAGTGTCTGCATGGTTGAAAAGAGAGATAGGGAGGTGGTGGAAGTGAGATCCTCACAAGATATACATGTAGGACTAGCTCTCTTACATATTTCCTACTCACTCTAACAAATATAGTAAGTGATTAAGCTTAGAGAGAGAGGGGAGGCTGTAGGAAGCACCCTATTGTAGAATAGGAACCTCACTTAGAGTTTTGCATTGAATGCTCAACCTTGGAATGAAGCCCAAGGGGTCCTATTTATAGCTGGGGATGCCTCTTTTCCTTTGGGAACACTTAAGAACAAAAACTAGCCATTTTGTGGCTTGCAACAGATATATTTTTACTTGTTGTAACTCCACAATGGCTAGAAATACTTTTCTGCACTTTCTGTATAGTGCAATCAGTCGAGTTTCTATAAAGGTAACTCGACCGATCCCACTAAAAGACAAGACTAATTTAGGCCATCGGTCGAGTTCGTCCTGGGGTAACTCGACTGATTCACTTAAATTAGTTTAGATCAGTAGAGGGATCAGTCGAGTTCTGTGAAGTGTAAACTCAACCGATCAAAATTCATTTTCAAGATCCAATCAGGATCGGTCGAGTTTGCAACTCGATTGATGAACAACCTGATGTGAATTTTGGAAAATGGCTTTTGAGTGCTTAAATATTTGATCTAAGTGCTCCTGATTTTTTGAAGCTTAATTTCAAGTCATACAATCATTACAAGTGATTTACAACATGATTCTAATGGATTTACATCACATTCCAAAAATGTGCACTTGTATTGTTACAACCCCAATTTTTGGGTTCTTTTGGTGAGAAATGTAATTTCTCCTATTAAAGACATAGGAACAGATAATGATGTGATTTGTTTTGGAATGTATGAATTTCTTGTACAATAGCCTTGTTGGTTGCTTAGTGGGATTTATTAGTTGTTGGGCCCAATAATAAGAAAAAGAAAAAGGAAATTCAAATGATAAATGAATAAATGAGAAAAGGAGAAAAGAAAGAGGTAGAAAACTCTAGAAGGCAAGGGAATATCCTCCATGAGGGGATTTCATGCCTTTAGGGTTCCTTGAGGTCCAAGGATTCCAAAATAGCAATATAATGGTTTAAGAAAGACAAAATATAACCATTAAATAAGGCTTAGTAAAGGATAACTTTCTTATGAAGGAAATACCCTTTTCCTTTAGAATTTGGGTTTCAAATTTAATACATAAGTAGATAATTCCAAGCCAGAGTTTCCTTTAAAATTTGAATGAAAATACTAAATGAGGAGAGAGATATATATTTTACAAGTTTCCTTTGAATAACACATAATTTCCTTATTTTAAAAGAAAAGGAAAACAAGGGAGCGATGACAGCCATCGGATCCCCGTGTGGTCCAAGGGACCACAGATCCAATGATGGTTGTGCACCATCTAGCCTGAGTTATAGAAGGAAAGGGAGAGGGGAAAGAATCCAAACTTTCTCGCATTTTATGCAATAATCTGAGGTGTGGATGAGTCCATCACCTTCAGGAGTATGTTCTGAGTAGAACTAACCCAATTTATGGGTAGTTTCGTCAACTAACGCGCAAGTCCCCAAACCATCAGACTCTTATAGTTGACCCTATATATAGGGGAGGGTGCTCGTGGGTACCCACACACCTAAAAACTACCCTCACATCTTCAGAGAGTGATGTTGAATTCATTGGGGAGTTCAATTGGACGATCGACCCTAACCTTCCCCCCTCTTCGACCTATCAACCTTACCGAAGAGTCGACGGCTTGCTGGCAGTGAAGGAACGAAGCCCACCACCAATTGAAGAGGTGGGAAAGTTTGAGAGCCAGGCAAAGCTCTCTGTCTGATCAGTTTGATCGCAGACACACTGACGCCCTGAGTCAACCCCAGATTTGGCTCGGTTGGGCTGCTCGTGAGCTAGCCCGAGGTTGAAGAGGACCTAGGGGTAAAACACCCCTTTGCCCTCCGATCTCTGCAAATAAGGTAAGGGCATATTTTCCTTTTATTTCTTTTCAATTGCGAGTGAGGCGTGTGTTTGTGGATTGTTAGATCCAGTGTGGTCCAGCGGACCATCGATCAAACGACCTGTGATTTTCTAAAAATAACAGATAATCCAAGATAATGTTTTTCTTTACAAAATTCGTAGAGATTGCTAGGAAGCTCTGATGACTAAACTTATTATATGAAAATTTCTCACAAAAATATGGGGAACATGATAAAAATAGTTTGAGAACCTGATTTCGTTCCTAATTACAAAAGTACATTAAGTTGATGAAAAGTGCATTAAAATTTGGTTAGAAACCCTAATTGAGATTAATGATTGAATCTATGATGCTTAATGGGTTAATTCAAGTAATAAGAACCTATTGAATGATAATGGTAGATTCAAATCTGATTTAGATGAGAAATTGCATGTTTTAGGGTTTTAAACTAAGAATCCATGTTAATGCATGTAGAAACCCTAATTTAGGGTAAATGATGAGATTGATATGTTTAATTCAAAATATTTGGAAATATGTTGATAAATGTTGATCCTAAGCCTGTTAGGAGAGATAGGATATGATGATTAGGGTTTATGAGTAGTTTTGCTTATTTAGGGTTTCTAGTGATAAAAGTGATAGCAAAACCCTAATTGCAAGTGGAACCCTAAAAAGAAGTAGAAACCCTAAGGAGCAAGTTAGATTGGATATATCTTGATAAAATGAGTAGTAAAAGGAAATTGTATGGTTATTTCAAGATCCTTGTTGGGTGAATTTCTTGCTTTCCTGGATTTCATATTTGATTGGACTATTCCTATCTTATTTCGGCTGAATAGGTATGTGGTTACACTTATGGTTAAATCACTTTAGTTTCCCGTCGATTTCTGAAGTTTTACCAATTGCTTGGAATAACTTCTTGATTGTATTTTATTTCATGCAATTATAAAGTGACTATGATTATCACCATAAATATATGTGCATAACTAGCTCAGATCCTAGTCCTCCTCTATAGCTTTTATGTTGATGAAATAGATGACCTAGACATGGTCTACCCGTGAGGTAGGATCATCAGGTTATCACGAGTCATGGATTGGACTACCTTTGGGTAGGGCCATGTGACTCCACGACCCTATTTATTGATCTACCTGTAAGGTAGGATCATGGGGGTATGTAAGGATTGAGTAGTCATGTTTAAAATGTAAAGTTTGTTTTGTTACATCATAATTTCTTGAAATATGTTGTTACAAATAAATGCAAGATTATTGGTTCCCCCACATACCAATATAATTCGTTATACTGACCAACATTTTGTTTGTCGGCGTTTTAGGTTTATCAAGAAAATGGATATTCCTTTAAAGTGACAATGATGGAATAAAGCTGTAACACCTGGGCCCACTGCCCAAGGCTCTAGTAGAGTTTCAGGAATGACGATTGGCCCCACAGACCACCACTAGCCTTAACTACGCACTTTGTCCACACTGACGCGCAAGCCAGGATCAACTTCCCGACTGGTCACCCATCCTAGTACTACTCCAAGCTGAGCACGCTTAACTATACAGTTCTTTAGAGATGGGCTCCCGGAAAAGGAGGTGCACCTTGGTGATATGGGTAGTCCAATCATTCCTTATAAGATCTTTTTATCCGAGGCCTCAAATCTTGGGATGTTACAATCTCCCCCACTTAGACTCTTGACGTCCTCGTCAAGGCTCAACTATAAGGCGTCATAATTGCTTCCCCATTTCAGTGCAGACCCACAATGGCCCATGGACACCCAGCTCCCGATCACGGAATACCAGCGCAAGGGTGGCTACATCAATCATGGACAACCCTTTCCTATATGCCTGGATCGCACGACTCAAGACTGGCATGCCATGCCCATGTGGGCCCCACCTACTAGAGGGAAATTGGCTCTGATACCATTTGTAACACCTGGGCCCACTGCCCAAGGCTCTAGTAGAGTTTCAGGAATGACGACTAGCCCCATAGACTACCACTAGCCTTAACTGCGCACTTTGTCCACACTGACACGCAAGCCAGGATCAACTTCCCGACTGGTCACCCATCCTAGTACTACTCCAAGCTGAGCACGCTTAACTATGAAGTTCTTTAGAGATGGGCTCCCGGAAAAGGAGGTGCACCTTGGTGATATGGGTAGTCCAATCATTCCTTGTAAGATCTTTTTATCCGAGGCCTCTAAAAGCTTAATAAAAATTGGAGGATTTAGATAGATAGATGTTATATAGGGTAAAGTCCCTCAACTCCTATATTTTGCAAGGTATGAGAAAAGAAAAAAAAATTCCATTATAAAGCTTAGTTGTTGTAGAATTTATTAATTATTGTTGATTATTTGCAAAACCACTGATCCTATTTTGGGATAGTGCATCTGACCTCTTGGTCTCCCTTAATTGGGGGTTACTGAGATGTGGGGTCATTACATTTGGTATCAGAGTGGCGGTTTTCCATTTAATCTTCCATAATTATTAAATTTTACAAACTTTTTAGAGCCCGAGGGAGTTATTAGAGGATTTTCCGAGGATGGAGGTGTGTAAAAAGGATCATGGTCTGGGGGATAGTAATATTTTCCTCCGCCCTACTAGTCAGTCACGAGGACTCCCGGATGCAGTGTGACTGCCTGGACAAAATCCAAAGAATTGACTCGAAGTAAGATACCTCTAGGTTTTCTCATATATCTTTGTCCCTTCTTTACCTCTTATTTCTAGAGAAATAGTAAGAGCTTAGGGTTTTCCCTCTCTCCACCACCTCCTATGTTTGGGAATATAAAGTGTTAAGGATTAAGGAATCCTCCACCAAATTAATGAAAAGCATGTAAACAAGATGTCATGGACATAAATTTAATAGTTTATGTGTAAACTAACGATTAGTTGCATGCTTAGTTTGCATGACATGTGTTGTCGTGCCCTCAGGAGAGACCTGAGGTTAGACCTTCTCGACAGGAGGATAGTAGAGAGTTAGCCTTGGAGGCAGAGGCCTCCAGGAAGAGGTTGAGACCTAGCGCATCCTCTGAGGACGATGCTAACCCTAACCCTAAGAGAGTGATAGAGAGAGAGAGAGAGACGACATGATGAGATAGATATCATGGTCAACCATGTATGTGGGCATGCATATTGGTTTAGAAAACCCATGAGAAGAAGGAGCTAGTTTTGACCTAGTGTGTTTGGTGACTCGACCTTGGAAGGGTTGTGCCTGTTAGGGTGAAGGATAGCTCCTTCATCGAAAAGGATAGTGGCGACCATATAGAAACATTTATGGGATTTTATGAGCATAAAAGAGCATGCACCTATGTAGGAGAGCACGTCAATAGTGCTAGCAGTAGGTTGAGACCTAGGCCAGAAGGGCGTGCCAGATAGCTTATAAGATAAGCACATAGAGATTTAGATAATCTTGGTTAGACATAGGTCTTGATAGTACGTTTCACCCATGTAGGTGTAGGCAGGTATCCTTAAGAGCTTGATCCACCTTCTTGAGAGAGAACCTCCAGTGGTAAGGACAGTTGTAGGGTTAGATCTAGAGTGAAAGCAAGACCTACTACTACATTTTTTTTCCAATAACGTCATTGCCCTTAGTGTCATTTTTACTAGAATAATCGACCTAATACACTATTGCATCGATTTTATCATAAAAACCAACCTTACAGGTTTCCCGCGGTGAAAATTTGCGTGATTTTGGCTTCACACCTAGATCTATAGGGCCGTTTTTTCCAATGATCTGACACTACAAGGTCAACAAAAAACGCGGACACCACTTTGGACCTATTGGGTCGGTTTTCTGAAAATGACCGACCTTGTAGCACCACTCTATAGGGTCAGTTTTTTAGGTTACCCGACCTTACAGGTGGTCCTGAAAAATGTGGGCACCACTTCACCTGTAGCGTTAGTTTTCTCTATTAACTGATGTTATAGGGTCCTCAATATCGTCGGCTAATAGAGAAAACTATCGCTAAAGGTGAAGTGGTGCCCGCATTTTTAGGTCTGCTTACTAAGTACATTAGTATTGTTACTTTGGTCGATCAGGTGAAGAAAGAAGATGTCGTGTTGCTGCTCCCACGCCATGCCTCACTCTCGCACCATGCTTCCCGACGCCATGCTATTGCTACCATGCCCTTCCCATGAGCCATCCCCGAAGCCGTGTCCCTACCGATGAGCATCCCCGATGTCATGTCCCTTCCGACGGTCGTGTTGCTACTACCGAGCCGCTGTGCCCTTCCCACGAGCCATCCCCGATGCCATGTCCCTTTTGACGAGAATCCCCGACGTCGTGTCCCTTCTGACTGCCATGTTGTTGCTATTGAGCCGTCGTGTTGTTGCTCGAGCTTGACCTAGCGGCCGTGCTACTACTACCGAGCCTCCGTGCTATTGCTCGAACTTCCTTCTGACCTAGTAGTGGCTCCTTCGACTCGTAGGTGATACCAGTAAGGAAATTCCGAGCCCAGGTCAGTTCGCAAGTTCCTTCTCTTCGATTTACTCCAATATTTCTTTTCTTCGACTCACTCTCCCAATGTGATATTAGGCTTCATTTTGATTCAAATCAACCAATAATAAAAATATGTATTCTTTCATATCTACATTTTGTTATATATCACATATGTAATCATTGTATACATTCCAGAAATATGAGGGTAGACATTGTGTAGTCTCAGATTGACACTTTAGTGTTTATAGATGAGATCATTGATGCATGATGTTTAACTTAATATATAAATATGACAATAATACATTTATGTATCAACTTAGAAACCCGTTCAAAATTTACTCATTAAGAGTAAATTTTGGATAGTCCCCGGTCTGGGACTATTTTTGGATATTTAATCTCACTTAGGATGTAACTTTATAATGTATGTTTAGTTTTGAAGAAAATTTCAGTAGGATTTCCTCATTTGTTCTCTGGGTACATATGTGAGTGGTTATTTTCCATTTACATCAGTGTACATGGAGAACATAGGGGAAATGCTGCTAATTTTTTTTTCAAGACTAAACATACATTATACAGTTACTAGTGAGATTAAATATTCAAAAATGGGATAGGTGGTACACTTTAGTATAAATGTAATTAACTTCCTATCAATGAAAACTTACAACTTATAGTATCAATATTAAATGCTCAGTTTTATAATAATTTTAATGTGATATAGAAAATGCATTGAAGTTGGATGTCTATCAAGAACTATTGCAGTCCAGAGTTTGCCAAAAGTCTTGATGAATTTATCAAATTTGCTGAGGAACATAGGAAACTACCTATAGATAGGCTATATTGTCCATGTAGAAATTTTGGTAACAATTTGAAAGTTGATACTATTGAGGAAATTAAGAATTATGTCATATGCAATGGGATCATACAAGGTTATAATGAATGGTATTGGCATGGAGAGAAATTTAATTATGGATCAGAACATGTCGATACTAATAGTTGTGGCATAGAATATATAGATAATGATGATAATGTCAATGATGAACCGATTCAAGATGATATGGTTGATGAGATGCTACGTAGTTTTTGGGACAATGTGATTGATTCACCTTCTTTATTTGCAAACATTATCCATGATGCTAAAAAACCATTATATAAGGGTTGTACTAAGTTCACGAGGTTGAGTGTTGTGATGAAATTATATACTCTTAAAGCTCAAAAGAGGTGGAGCGATAAGAGTTTCACTTCACTGTTGTCTTTGTTAAAGGAAATTCTTCCTGAAGGCAACAAGCTTCCAATTTCAACATATCAAGCAAAGAAAATAATGTGCCCAATGGGAATGGAGGCTAAGAAGATTCATGCATGTCCAAATGATTGTGTGTTATTTCAGAAGGACTATAGTAATTTGATAAATTGTCCTAAATTTGGTGCGTCAAGGTATAAGACCACAAATTCAGCTAAGGCTAAAAATGGCTCTCCTGCCAAGGTGACGTGGTATCTACCAATAATACCACAATTTCAATGCTTATTTTCTAATACAGAAGATGCGCAAAATTTGTCTTAGCATGGGGAGTTAAAGGTCAATGATGATGGCATCCTACGACATGCATCTGATTCACCACAATGGAAGAAAATTGATTTATTATACCTTCAATTTGATAAAGAACCAAGAAACTTAAGACTTGGACTCTATATAGATGGAATGAATCCCTATGGTACATGAAGCAGCCAATATAGCACGTGGCCTGTTATGATTGTTATATACAATTTTCCTATTTGGTTGTGTATGAAAAATAAGTATGTCATGTTGTCAATATTGATATCGTCAATATTGATATCAGGGCCCAAGCAACTTGGAAATGATACTGATGTTTACCTTCAACCTCTAATTGATGACCTAATGAAACTATGGGAAGAAGGTGTTATGACATATGATGCTTCACATAAAGAGATATTTAGTTTGCGTGCTATGTTGTTTTGCACGATTAATGACTTTCCAACTTATAGAAATTTGTCTGGATATAGCATAAAAGGATACAAAGCATGTCCTATTTGTGAGGAAAATATTGATTCAATCTGACTAAAACATGGTGTTAAAATCATATATCTTGGTCATCAGAGATTTCTCCCACCAGTGCATCCTTATTGAAGGCAACACAAAACCTTTAATGGGTCAATTGAGGAACGAAGTGCTCCTAAACCTATACCAGGAAATGTTGTATATGATAGGGTGAAACATATTGTTAATGAATTTGGAAAGAGTTCAAGTAGTCATACTCTCGCATGTGACAAATCTCTATACAAGAAGAGGTCAATATTCTGGGATCTTCCTTATTGGAGATCTTTGGCAATTAGACACTGCATTGACATCATGCATGTTGAAAAAAATGTTTGTGATAGCATCATTGGTACGCTATTGAACATACCAGGAAAGACTAAAGACGACATCAAATCTAGAAAATATTTAGAATTACTGGGTATAAGAAAAGAATTATCCGTGGAGATCAGGGGTCGCCACACATATTTACCACCGTCTTGTTATACTTTGTCAAAGCAGGAGAAAAAGACTTTCTATGAGTGTTTGTATTATATTAAGGTTCCACAAAGATATTATTCTAATATTCATAGATTGGTATCAAAGAAGGATCTGAAGTTGATATGTCTCAAATCTCACGATTGTCACACCTTAATGCAAAAAATTTTACCTGTAGCTATTCAATCTATATTATCGAAGCATGTAAGGTTTGCAATCACAAGACTCTGTTTCTTCTTCAATGAAATATGCAACAAAGTGATACATCCTGATACACTCGATAAATTACAGAAAGATGTAATTGTTACCACGTGTCAGCTTGAAATGTACTTTCCTCCTTCATTTTTTGATATCATGGTTCATCTTGTAGTACATATTACAATGGTGGTGAAGATGTTGGGTCCAATTTTCTTACACTGGATGTATCCATTTGAACGCTACATGAGTGTTTTTAAAGGTGATGTTTAGAATCATAGTCGTACTGAAGGGAGTATTATTGAGGGCTATGTGGCTAGAGAGGTGATGGACTTTTGCAATGATTTTTTGAATTGCAATGAAACTTCGAGCGATCTAAGAAATTCCCATCACACTGAATCTTATTGTGGCAAAGGAACTATGGGAGGACGAGTGAAAGGAATCATTCGTGAGTTGTGGGAACAAGCACATTTGTATATTTTACACAACATCGATGAAGTTAGTAGCTACATCACAGAACACAATGATCTTATCAAGAGAAATCATCCGCGATCCAGTTCAATGTGGCTTGCAAGAGAGCATAATCGAACATTTATTAGGTGGTTTGAAGAGAAAGTCTTTAATCAACTATTTGAATCACCGAATAATGTTGTTGAGAACATAAAATGGCTCACCTTTAAGCCAAAAATGGATGTCATGTCATATTAAGGTTATTACATAAACGAATTTTCATACTACATAAAGCATCAAGATGAAAGTAGTGTAGTCCAAAATAGTGGGGTCACTGTTCAAGCTTGTTCGTTGTATTTTGCTAGTGCCAAAGATAAAAGACCATGCGAAGATGAGATGTCATATTACGACATCATTAAGGACATATGGGAATTGGACTATACAAATTTTAGAGTTCCCATCTTTAGTTGAAATTGGGTTGACAACAACAAAGGAGTTTTAGTGGATGAGTTGGGTTTCAAATTGGTGAAGTTTGAAAAGATTGGTGAGAAAGATGAGACATTCATCATGGCAGACCAACCAAAACAAGTATTTTATATTGATGATCTGACAAATAAAAATTGGTCTATCATTCTTTATGGAAAAAGATAGTTTACTGTAGATCCTATAAATGAAGAAGAATATTATGAAACATATGATGATTTCAGCCCATTCTTAGTTGGTTTGCCAAGTGTAAATGTTGAAGATAACATGTTACGACCCCACCTCCCGATAACCCCCAATTAAGGGAGACCGAGAGGTCGAAGCTGCACCCATGACTTCCGGATCAAAGGTTCGGCAATTAACCAAGAATAATTATCAAATTTCAACATACTATACTGAAAGCTGTAAGAAAATACATTTTTGCATACCTTTTTAAAACTTGGATCTATAAACTTCCATCCACACCGATACTAATCTATCTAATCCTCCTTTGCACTTTAATTCTCATTTAGTATCACATGTGCCACTTTACTGTTTGTTCTTTTTATTGTACCTAAAACGTCGACAAACAAAACGTCGGTCAGCCGTAGCTGGTATGTGGGGGAAACAAATAAACATGCAACTATGTAACAATGTAATCATTCAATTAATCATTTATCAATCAAGTTTACGTTTTAAGCCAAACTACTCAATCCATCTTTTCACAACTCTGTGTTGTCCCTATAGGACTTACATGGTACCTCTATTAAGGTGACTTGATGGACCTGCCCTCTAGGCAGCCAAAGTCATTCATGACCCTACCCTCTAGGCAGTCAAAGTCATTCATGACCCTACCCTCTAGGTAGTCAAAGTCATTCATGACCTGATGTACCTACCCTCTAGGTAGTCTTTTATCAGGTCAGCCATTACGACACAGAGGGAATCAAGGATTGAGCTAGAAGGCATATACATTAAGTGATAGTCATAGTCACTTTATACTTTGCATGACAGAAATAAACATCCAAACTGTTTAGTTGCATTCAATGCGATTAAACATTCGGGAAACATCGGGAAACATAAGAGGTTAACCATAAGTAACCACATACCTGTCTTGGAGATCTCAAGCAACAATTTATCCAAATCCAACTAGATGTCCAATCAAGCAAGCCAATCAATCAATCAAGCAAACATTGATCCTGAAAACATGTATAATGTCTAAATGTCACAAGCATATCCAAAACAACTCCTTATTGACTTGGGACACCTTTCTAAGGTTACTAAGTCTCATTAGGATGCATTAGGGTTTCTTAGATCAATTTCTCGAACTTTATCCTTTTTAAGTTAACAAACCCTAAAACAACTTATCCACTCATAAAAACCCTAATTACTCAAAAACCCTAGTTATCTTATCTATTCTTCAGTATTAAGGTTATCTCAACAACATATAACCCTATTTCCACATTTAAAGGCACATTACTCATCAATTAATTTCACTAAACTTCTTTTGCATTAAAGCCACTATTTTTTTACCCCTTTTAATTCATGACAAGATCATTATGTGCATTTATCATTAATTCAAAGCTCATTAGGGTCTAATTAACATAGGAACTCATTTTGCCATCATATCTACCTTTTATTCATAAAAAGACCATAATTACTACTTTTAGGGAATTTATCCAGAATTAAGGACTTTTGTATACCAAAAACTTATAACTATCATTTAACAACATATTCTCATGATATCTTCCCCTTTTTCTCTATGTTAGGGTTTCTAAATGCATTATCATGTAATCTTGGTTTAAAACCTTAAAACATGCAATTTCTCATCTAGATTAGATTCGCATCTGATATTATCCTTCAACAAGGTATCATTATTCAAACTAACCCATTAGGCATCATATATTCAACCTTTAATTCACAAATAGGGTTTTTATCTTTACTTTAATGCACTTTTCATTAACTTATAGTACTTTTGCAATTAGGAACGAAATCTATATCTATTACTATTTTTATTGGATTCCTCTCGTTCTCCTGATCAAAATTCATATATAACTTGTTCTAATCCGAGTTACGATTCATGAGCTATGATTTTTGCAAAATCAACTTACCCGGACCAATCGGAGGATGCCACGTCATCAGGCTCATGCAACGTAGGCGCGACTCTCTCTTTGGGAAACATTTCGAAATGTCTCTTTTACCCTCGTATTAACACATAGTTCTTTATTACGTGGAGGGGTAGCACGGTCAAAAGCCACCCGTTCCTTCTTCTTCCTCGTGAGCGGACCAGACCGCCGCCCTAGCCGCGATCTGCAGGTGTACGTGGGCTCTTCTCCTCCACCTCCAGGCCCCGAGCTCGCCGGAGAACCCCCCCCCCCCCCCCCCCCCCGACTCCGCCATGCTTCGGCACCCACGGGGTGCTTCCATCTTGCGACCACCGCGGTCGTTACCAGCGCGTCCAGCCAGCGCTTGGTTGGCATGCCGTGCAGCCTGCTGCAGGCGATTTGCACAAGATTGTTCAACTGGCCAACCCTCTTCAGGTCTACGGGCACTACCAGGCTCTCACCAAGACGAGGCTATGGTTCTTCATGGATCTGGGGTGCATCATCCTCCCCCATGGTTAGGGTTCTCATGATGAAGACCAAGAAGAAGATAGGGAAGGCATTGGGAGGTGCGGAAACTCTCTGAAACTCGTCCCAAAGTGTCTATCCCTTCATATAGGGTGAGAAACGAAGACATGAGTTGTATATACACGGATCAAAGAGCCCCTTTCCCAAAAGGAACCATATTCCTTCAAGGATAAGAAAACCTTCTCTCTCTTCTTAATCATTAGGAATTCGAAATTCCTCTTCCTTTACTCTCTTTATTTGCCTTTTAATCTATTGGCCACGAAATCATGTTTCCTTTTAATAGAAAATACCACCCTTTTAAGAAATCAACACAAAATTCATTAATAATATGTCACATTATCTTCATATTTTGCAAATTTAGTATTTTCTCTTTCCTTCTTCTTTATTGGGACTCCTTGGATCCCAAGACACTCTATTCTTTCGAAATTCATTTTATTGGAGTACTCATTATCCTTCTTAATGCACCTATATGCATTATTTTGCATTATCATGTTTATTTCTTATTAAAATATTTCTTTTTGAGGATTTCTTTTTATTTCTCTTTTATTTTCCTCATTGGCATTCCTTTTAATATTAGCAACCTCATGGATATGAAATTTCTCCAATAAATCTCATTTATGCTTCTTTCCACACATTTTCCACATTTTAGCATTATCTTCCAATTTCTTTCTTAATAAAGAAATACTGAATTAATCTCTTCTTTTCTTATTGTTTTCTTTTTGCAACTTTGGACTCCTTGGTACCCAAGGAACCCAAGAGGTACGAAATCCTCTTTGGATTTTCCTTCTAGAGGTTTCCACATATTTCCTTTCTCAAATTCTCAATTATTCTTTAATCAATTGAAATTCCTTTTTATTGGGCCCAATAGCCAATAAAGCCCACAAAGAAACCAATCAAGGCTATTGTGAATGGAATCAAAATAAATCATATCATTATTTGTTCAATTAGCTTGAATATGAGAAATTACATTTCTCACTAATTAAGCCCAAAAATTGGGGTTATAACATAACACCAATGAATACTATAAATGTTAAGACCATGTTGAAGGAGTTTTACTAGACTAACAACTCAACCAATATTAGAGGCATGTATTCTTTGAATTATTTATTTTATTATCATTCAAGCATGCAATCTTTTAAATATACATCATATATCATTCAACCACTTGTGCTTTTATTATCACTTATGTTTCTTTTATCATGTATGCTTGTAGGTTCTAAAATGGCAAGTGAAGATGAACATTCTGAGCATGAGAACCATGAGGATGGTAGTGGTGATGCTAAGAAAAGTAGAAGTCCCAAACTGATGCGTAGGCTACAAGAGCTCAAGGACAAAGGGGAGAAATTGGAAGTCCAGTTTAATGTCACAGGAGTACCTATTGGGGAACATGCTAGTGCTTTCAAGCATTACATAGGGGTGATTGTGCATAGTAAGGTGGCAATAGATATAGAAAATTGGCATGATGTTTCTAATGCCATAAAAGACCTCCTATGGAAAGATATATCTGAGTGGAAGTGATATTATTTTAATATATTTTTTGTTTATTGATTCTAATTTAGTTTGCTTGGAAAGACATATCCTTTTTAAGACAACATTATTGCTTCTTTTGTATGTATATGGTGTTTTTCATCTAAATGAACAAGATCACAAGAAAAAAGTGCTACAACATTGTGGTGTACGATGGAGGGCTTTTAAGACATATCTCAAAAGGGAATTGATAGATAATCCTAAACAAAAGAAGAACGCAACAAATATATATGCTTTTATAGATCCTGAGGTGTGGGAAAGATTTGTTGCAGCTAGGAAATTGGAAGAGTTTTAGGTAATAAAGATTATGATGTATTGTATGAATATTTAATTTTATACAATTAAGGAGGTGAATCTTTTTATATATGTTTGTCAAGTCTAAATTGCAATACCTCATTTTAAATGATTAGGCTATTCAAGAGGCCCAAAAGGAAAGATGGGCCAAAAATGTGCATGACCATCGCTTGGGGCCCGGTGGTTATGCCTTCTGCTGCCAACTACAAGAGAAGCAACTCTCTTCTGGAGAAGAGTCTACTAAACTCAAGCTGAGCACCCACCCCGACACTTGCAATGGATTGAGGCTAGAAAGAATCGAGTAGGTGAAATTGTCAACCATGCAACTAAGGGGGCGATACAAAATATGGTAGTTTTATCCCAACTAAGTAACTAATTGATATCTAATTGATATTATGATTTAATATTTTTATTAAGTATGAATAGATTGATCTCCATGAGCAAATGAAGGAAGGAAAGTTCATCCCAACTGGACGCATGGATGAACTATCAGTTGCTCTTAGTATGGAGGAGCATCCTGGCCATGTTAGGGCATTAGGAGATGGCATAGGATTGAAGTCTTATTTTGACCCTTCTCA
The DNA here is from genome assembly GCA_963693085.1 of Alisma plantago-aquatica. Taxonomy (NCBI): domain Eukaryota; kingdom Viridiplantae; phylum Streptophyta; class Magnoliopsida; order Alismatales; family Alismataceae; genus Alisma; species Alisma plantago-aquatica. The sequence continues at coordinate 621,613,201 of OY856415.1, read as the reverse complement.
ATCTAAAAGAGGTCGTGCAAGATGTCTTACACAAGAGGAAGTTGAAGCATTAGTAGCACAAAAAGTAAAAGAAATAATGTCTTCATTTCAACCTACTCAACCTTCTCAACCTACTCAGACTGTGCGTCTCTCAGATGATAAGGTACATGCCCATGCTCCAACTATACAAGGTCATGGGAGCACTCCCAATAACCCACCACAACAATCTACATTAAGTTTTTGTTCTATATGTTGTGTTATTAGTATGATATATATATGATTATATATATAGTTGTAGTAGGTATCTGATTTACTGCTTCATATATAACTATATTATTTCAATTCTAGGTTGGTATGAACTATAAACTTGCAGTGGATGTTCCAAAATATAATGTTGTGGCAGCGGGCAAGGTATACAACCTTGGTGGTACATTGCATTTCCAACAAATTACTGATGACATTTGTCATGTGTCCATCCATCTTGTGTATGACAAAATGGGGGACAAACCACTACCCATACCTAATCCTAAATATAGTACAGTTGAAGAAGCAGAGGGTGCTATGGTGGGTTGGCCTAGACACTTGGTTATCAATGACAAGGTATACTTGAATTCTACCATGTTTTTCATATTTGACTGCATATATGAACTCGTGTAATATAAGTATGTAATTTAATTAATAGGTTTGCAAACCAAAAAGTAAAAATTCTACTAGTCGTCCTCCTATGCCCAAGCCATCTTTTATTCCAGAATCCACATTCAACGAGTTGGGAAGTAAATGTAAATGTTTGTGTCGATACTTAGCCAACCAAAGCTCTGGATTACAAATGTTAGTCAATTTAACATAAGATGCAACTAGGAGGGTCTTTGACAGTTATATTTTTCTTGATGATATTATAGAGTTTTTCCGGTACGATTGTCTGAATACTTCGATATTAGAAGTATGGATAAGGTAAGGATATATCAATATATAAAATTCTAATACACATTTTTAGCTTATTTCTATATATGAAAATAATTACAAATGTTTTACAACAATTTATATATCGAGACCATAAACTTTGATAGAAGGAATGTTGGATTCTTAGTTCAATCAATCATTAGTCAAGTGGAGACACATATTGAGGATGTGAATGAGTACTTGTCTACTGCATTCAAATATTTGCTAGTGTGGGAAAGAAAATTATCCTAATTCCTTTTAATGTCCAGTAAGTATTAATATTCAATATAGTTTTAATACTGAATGAATTTATTTATTTTAATGTTTGTTTTATTCTTACTCAGATCTAGACATTGGGAATTAGTGGTGGTTGTCCCAAAATTGATGACTCTTTATTATCTTGACCCAATGGGGAAAACAACAAGGGGTCACAAACTGAAATTGCCAACTATGGAGTAAACATAAAATTAGTCAATGCTTCAACATGACATTTCTATTTCAAATTTCTATTTTACCAACTATCATTTAATTGATAGGGGTTTAAGGCTTTTCATGAAGGTGGAGGACAAATACCCACAAAATTAAAGACATTGACTTTGAAAAATGTCAAGGTAGCCTTCATGAAGGTGGAGGACAAATACCCACAAAATTAAAGACATTGACTTTGAAAAATGTCAAGGTAGCTACTTTGATAACAACTTAGTCTTATATGTATTAATTTTCAACTCTTATATGTCAACTCTTATAGTCTTATCTCAACTATATTTATAGTAGTTTACTAAAATTAAGTATAATTCGTTATTTGTAGTGTCCTATACAAAATAATGGCTGGTCTTGTGGCTACTATGTAATGAAATATATGAAAGCTATTATCAAACAAGAATCGCATGACATTCAGACTATAGATCATGTAATAAAGAATAACATCATGAATTTACAAGTGAGTTGTAGTCATTTTATAAAATATTCACATGTGCATTTTCTGTTACAGATCTTTACAACTCAGACTTAGATAAACATCTAAGTCAAGCTTCCAATTCTTTCGGGTTCAATCACATGAGATAATGATAGAACATATTGAATGTCTAGAGAATGACAATACTCAATGACGTATGCTTTCAGGTTCAGGACCTGAACGATGAGATCATACAGATGCTAAGAGTTTGTACATTCTTGTTATGTCCCTAGTCAGATGTCATTGTGGAAGGTAGATAGACAACAATGACACATAAGACTAGATTGTGGTGTTGGTTGATGATATAATCTCGTTAGTCATGATATGGAGATATCAAACCAAACACATAGGTACTTGTTAAAAAACAAGTGTACCAGACAGACCCACTATGAGTTTGACACATGGAACCATGACATGGTAGTCATAGTCCGTTCTCACAGTGATGGTGGTGAGTGTGATTCTTTGACCTGAAATCACTACACTCAACACATGTTATTGGGTACACTTTGATATCATCAAATGCAGTCCTGAAACATGGGTTGTTATAAAGGTGATGATTGGGTGGCTTTGACACATGGGGTTTTTGAGGGGTGAGTGATAGATATGGGATTTGTCCCTCCTGAGGGAGTTTGATATCCATGGCCACTTGATGAGTAGGATTGAGATAGGTGTGCACACGCATGTGTGAATCAGTATGTGATATTGATGTCATACATATCTCCTCCAATCTACTCTGAGATCAAGAAAGTGAATCAACGTTCAAAGGATGACTATTTCATGCCTTGAGTTTATTCGGGATATCAGTGACAAAGGAATTATACATTCGCTGTAACACCATTCATAGATTGTAGGATTGAAAGTTGTTCTCCAACTTTCTATTTCACTTGGGTAGCACTGATGTGTGACTAGGCACCGCTCTTTGCTTGTGAAGTGATAAGTGTTATGGACTTTCACTGCCAATGTGAAATGGACCTGCAGGGTCACAAACATAGGATTTAACTTGGAAGAGGAGTTTATACACAAATGATGTTTAGATTGATTACTAAAGGAGTTTAGTAGTTCAATTAAACACTCAATCGATTGATAGCTCAATATCATAGTGTTCAAGGTGTTGGACCGATTGATTAGAGTATCAGATTGATTGAAACTGCAATTGACTAATTTTGCATAGTCTGCTGACCCAAAGGATCGGCTCATGGGATGAACCGAACGACTCAGGTTGATGAACCGATCGGCTCAAGTTGTGAGTTGATCGGCTCATGTGTCATGAAACGATCGACTCAATTGTTGAACCGGTCGATTCGTGGACCAACCAAGATCATTTGGAAAGTCAGAAGACTATTTTGCAAATACAATTTGTTTCACTTGTACAAATTCGATTTGAACAAGGATTAATGTTTGATTAGTTGGAAACAAATACATAAGTCAATTTGAGTTGGACCAGGACCACGAACCGATTGGCTCATAAGTGAACCGATCGGCTCAAGGGTCCCAAACGATCGGTTCAGGTGTGAATCGATCAGTTGAGGTCACCAACTGACCATTTCAGAGTTGAAATGATCGGTTTAGCTGGCGCAGTTGGTTGTTTTGTGGAAAATCTTGAACTGTTCTACTCCTACTTTAATCTCGCATTGCCCGGGGTAGAGAACCATATCCCATAACCCTCCTATATATATGGGGGTATTGGGGGCTTCTCAAAGTACAACTCAGAACACCAGTTGCTCTGCAAAGTTTTCGTTCTCTCTGGTTTTGGTAACTGAGAGAGCCCGAGAAAGTGCTGCCTAATAAGGGAGGCACAACAAGGGAAAGACAACTGCAGAAAAGCGACTGGTGGTAGGAGAGTGTGTCGGTGACTAGTACGCTGATAAAAGGGTGTGACTCCTTCTGATTCCTTGTGGGACAAGGAGATCATAGTTCTGGGTGGTCCACGTGGACTACTTCATAGGCAGGAGACTTCAGCTGCTCGGAGGACAACTATCAATCCCGACAGTCCCAGTGAGACCAGGACCTGCACAGACACCGTCCAAGACCGGAGGTGAAGACCACGCAAGCCACGAGGTAACGTCGCCGAGCAAGCCTCAGGACAAGGTATGCCTCTACAAACCATCATTCCTATTGTATAGACGTTGACACGATTCCTTTATTCTGGGTTTGGAAGAAGAATTGTTTTTGCTTCCGTTGCCTTCTCTGTCTCCCCTAAAACCCAACAGTGGTATCAGAGCCACGTCAACTGTTCTATACTTTAGGATTATCGGTGGGACCAATTTTGGTTTGTCGCCTTTATTTATTGCATACGAAGTGGATAAAATTGGCTTTATGCATGTTCGATCCTAAATCCACAAATCCCAATATACATATACGATATGTAATATGAATGCAATCAATACATGTCACCCTTAAATGAGTTTTATGGTGGATGTATAGCATGGTTATGGGCAATAAACCTATGTATGTGTGCTTGGTTGAATGTGGTTGCTTGCATCTCGGTCTGCGCACCGATTCCCTACATCCTTATTTCAGATGTAACTCGAGGTAACTCGAGATTTCTTTCCTACCTTTGCTCCCCCCGAATGTAACTCGGGGTTTCCCTTTTTAAAATGTAAATAGGATAGAACCTTTTATTTCCTGTTATGTCAAAGAATGGAGGACTATCTCACGACGACTGAGACGATCGGTTCAAGGCATGAACCGATCAGTTGGCGATCCAGACGATCGACTCGAGAAGTGAGATGAGCGGGTGGCGACCTGAGGAGATGCATGATGACCAGGCAAACTGATCGGTTAGAGGAGACAACCGATTGGCTGGTGGCACCCAGACGACCGGGCAAGATGAGCAGGTCATTCATGTGATGAGTTGATCAACTCGGATGGCTATAACACTTCATCATGGACATGTTGCATGTGATGTAGACCTATATGACCGTGATTCCTCTTGGCTTGAGGAATCACATTAGGATGGCCATAATCATCACTTTTATCGTTTCACATGTTTTCTGTGGGATATAGCATGTATATGATATGTACTATATATTGTGGTAATTGGATATGTATATGTGCCTATAAAACCAAATCCCTCATTAAATATTAAAGTTTTAGATGCCTTCCAAATGCAACACACGTGAAAAGCTTGATCGGCCAAGTGTGGGCACACCCTAACGTGGTGCACCATCTATCTCATGGAAGCGTGAAGGATGAATATGTGGGTTTGCCCTAGCAGGTTGCATATTCATCGTGTTGGCTTTGGGTCGGACTTAACAAGGTGACCTAGATAGGATCTAGCACCTTGATGCATGGAGGTGATCATGGCAAGGAGTTGTATATGACATCTTTCAAGAGTTGCATATGATGCAATTGGAAAAAGTTGCCTACCTGGAAGATCTAAGTTGTGGGTGACAACCCTAGCTGGTCCATGACTCAGAGGATTTTAGGATGTTGTCCCACTAGAAGATTGTACACTGCAATCTTACGAATTGATGGTGAGGGCTATCAATTTGAACAAAATAGTGGGAGCAATAATTAATTAAAGTCCTAATTATATCGTCAACCTTTCAAATCAATCAAATAAGTCAAAATTGGGTTTTGGACTAAAATTGCATATATTTCCTTTTGTAGTTCAAATGAAAACAAACAACAATCACTTTTCATTATGATCGGTCCTTGAAAAGGACAAGCTGAATGGGACTAACTTCCACGACTGGTTTAGGACATTGAGAATTTTTCTCACTCAAGAGCGAAAGCTCTATGTCCTGGATACTCCAATTCGAGAGGAACCTACTCCTACCACACCAAAGGAAGAAAGGGATGCTTATAAGAAGCATTCTGATGATGCCATTGATGCAAAGTGCTTGATGTTGTGCTCCATGAACCACGAGTTGCAGAGACAACATGAGAACATGGGTGTCATTGAGATGATTCAACATCTCAAGAACATGTATGAAGATCAAGCACGGTAAGAGAGATATGATGTCTACAGGGCATTGTTCAAGTGCGTCATGACAGAAGGAGATCCAATTGGTCCTCACACGCTCAAGATGATTGGGTATGTGGAGAACCTGATGAGACTGGAATTTCTCCTGAGCCAAGAGTTGGCTACTGACGTGATACTGCAATCCTTGCCAGAATCTTACAGTCAGTTTGTGATGAACTACAACATGAACAACTTTGACAAACCATTGATAGAGTTGTTGGGCATGTTGAGGACAACCAAGACACAGATGAAGAAGGAAAAGCCTAAGTCTGTGATAATGATCAGTGACAAGAAAGGCAAGTCCAAGCACAAGGGCAAAGGCAAAGGCAAGGCTAAGAAAGCATCTGATGCTAGCCATTAGCCCAAGTTGTCTTCAACTCTCAAGGCCAAGGGAGGCGTGACCAAGAGAGGCAATTGCAACCATTGTCAAAATCTAAGACATTAGAAAAGGAATTGTCCACTTTATTTGGAAGAACTAAAGAAGAAGGAGGCGACAGACGTTTCCACCTGAAGGTGTCATGAAATAAACTTGTAACACTTTTTGAGGTATATGATACCAAGATATAAAGTGTAAAGAACCCAATAAATGGGGCAAATGTTGTCGCCATAGATAGGAGAACTTTAGTTTATTTTCAGCCTTAAAGGCATGTAATAGAGTTATGAACTGCTATTTCATATTTGTCAATAGATAGAAACACATTATTTTTGCATATTGTATGACAATAATGGCAAAGTTGATGTTTCCTTATGGAAATGCCTTGTTTATCTTGTGGTACTTGGTATGCATAAGATAAAATGATACCTAAAAGTTATTGATAACTCAAACAATCAAATTAGCATAAATCATGAGAAATTCATTTCAAGTTTCCATATGATGGATAAATCTAGACTCTTTTGGTTAGAGAACTAGTAAGAGACATGAATCTCTTAGACATGATCAATCAATCTTCACTAATAGTAGTGGGAGAATGATTATCCTATTAGGTATAATACATGTGATGTATTTACATACCTATTAGAGTTAATGCTAATACTTCAAGCGGTGTTTAAAGAAATACCAATATGAATATCTTGAAGTGTTCAAGAATATCATAGATGAAGTACGGATTTGGTAAAGTATTAATTCTTGATGAGATCAATGAAAGAAATACTTGAACCAAATGTTTGAGAACCTTATGAGTGATTATGATAGTGTATCATAATGAACTCATGATTAAGGCATGGTGATGTCTAAATCAATAAGGAGTCATACTCTAAGGATTTAGAAGATGATTATCAAATAACTAATTTCTTCTTAAATAAAAAATACCCCACACTAATAAAGGACATTAAGAATTACAAGGAGTTGTGAGTTCTTATATCCTTGACAGATAAACCTCAATTATCTATGTGATAAATTGGTCATGTGACGAGTCAACTATCTAGATATATATGAGGAACTAGATTTCGAGTTATGGTTTATGACCATTAAATCCTAAATGACTTCCATGTGAACCATAAGGTATGACCTTGATGGTAGAACCCATTGGGATGAAATCCATAAGTGCAAATAAGTCTTAAGCATTAAGACACATGGATAACATTTTACGAAAGATGATGCTTGTTGATTGTAACTTAATGACTAAGAGATTTGGCATACGGATACTAAAACCGCATTCCTATAAGGAATAAAATAAGGATGTGTACGTGACACAACCTATAAGGTTTATGAATCCATTAATGCAAATGAAGTCTATAAGTTACAATGGACAAACGTCTCAGAACTGTGATCTTTATTTTGATAATATAGTCAAAAGGTTTGACTGATATGTCAAAGATAAGGAGAGATATGTGATTTAGTGGGAGCGTATTCACATTCCACATGTTGATGTGAAATGGAAATGTTCTAGAATGGAAATCCAAAGTGGAAATTATCTTGAGGGAAGATAGAGACATTTCCTATGTGATAGGAATAGAGATCTATAGAGATAGTTCTCGAAAACCTCTTGACCTGAAAAGAGAAAACATGCATTGGCAATCTATACTGAAGGGTTCAGTTTGTATAGATTCTGTGGGAGAAAACTTGTCCATGTTACATGGAGTTGGTATCCCAAGGCCAAGTGTCCAATTCATATGAAGAATGGGAACACTAAGAATAGATATGGATCTATCATGTATGTAATCATCCCATTATCTTGCATGTATGGACATGGTAAGAATAAAATGCATTCATCATCTCGTATGTAGGACATGACATTATGATGTGCTCATCCTGATAACTCATATGTGGGACATGACGAATGGATGTATGCCTAGTTCCAGTAAGGGTTACTGGAATACCATAATAACTTGATAAGTACTTGAGAAGTACTAGTTCTATGGAAATAAGGAAGGGTTCACTATAAAGAGTTACACTTATGCAAACTTCCGAAAAGGACATAAAATTAATCACAAAATATATATGATACATAAAAGTGAATGTTTGTTGATAAATGGAAACATTCCAATAAATCCGTTTTAAAAGGAAAAGGCCGAGTATCCGTGTGTTAGAGAACACCAATGGATACTATATGGATCTGGAAGTTAATGAGATGAACTTATAGTTATTCCTGTCATTGATGACAAGTTAGGAGTACTTGATCATGCAATGTGGCTAAAGGTTAGAAAAGGAATACTAGATTGCATATTACGGCGATTCCATCTCATACGTGTGATGTATAGTGAAGAGAAGAGAGACATGAAATTAATACCGACTTTGGCAAGGTGTTGCCATAACTCACTATGTTAGCACTAGAGCACAGTAACATGTGGGACATGTTTGAAGATCACTATGAATATGATTCAAGGGTGATTGGCTCACAGTGCAAGTGGGAGTCTATTGGTATGTGTGACGACCGTCTCGTGAAAACAAGATGAATGAATTTAAACTAATGTGGAAGCATTTCGTTAGCAGCGGAATTATTGAAAATCACAAAATTTTAAAATTTTTTGTAAAGAGATCTAAAAACTGTGAAACTATTTTATAAAGAAACAAGATAAGTTATTTACAAACTGATTCACCATTACATCTTTGTAATATCACATCTCGAGAGTCACAACATAAACTGCCCTATTAACTGTACAAGGCAAGATACAAAAATCTTGAGGCATTACGCCAAAATCTTAGATTTATTTAAAATTATCTACTGACTCCTAGGACCTGAGAGTATAGAGACGACACATAGGACATTTCTATCTATAATACTTGACAGACAGTGTCTCCACCTATGGATCACTGCTGTCCCTGATGTTGCTCCTGCTGTTGTTGCTGCTCACCCACTGAAGGGTTCCTTTGTCCTCGGCGTCTACCTAAAAAGTTGAATCCCATGGGGGTGAGACAATTGAATAATTGTCCCAGCGAGAGTTATAACTCTTCGCCACAAGCATTATTATTGCAAATATTAAAATAATAATGAGCAGGAGAACTATAATTATTCAACAGTAGGCAATTTATTTAATAAACTAACTAGAGTAGTATTCTCTAAGCAATCATTTCAATTATAACCTGATTGAATGACAAGACATATAATAATAAGGAATATGAAGAACATGTATATTATTTGTCCAACTAGGACATTATAAACAATGTATCATCAATCATTGTTTCTTATAGTTCAACCTAAGCAATTATGCTACACGGTTGATTACGTTTTTCAAACATATTTATGCCCTGAGGAGATGAGGTATACTGCTCATACTCCAATCGACCATTACGAAATCGCAATCGGTACCATACATAGGTCATCAGAAGAGCCAGATTTCTACGACCTCATCTTCCTCACTCAGTGTGAGGTACAACATGCAGGACATCTCATGTCTATGCCATAATAGCTTTCCAGGGTATTCTGGCAACTTCGCTATTAGAGTTACATTGGCATGTTGTACTCTCTTCGCCATCGAGGGATTTCTTGTTTATCTCACATCGATGCGGCATTGACAACATCATCAGGAGATTAGTGATACATCATCCCGGTATATACATATAATGAAGGATTGAGAGATTAATTATACATCTCACATCAATTCCTTTATTAGGACGTACGGATATTCATGTCCATAACCCCCACATACTCAAAAGTATGCTCTCTAGGAGTTCCCTTAGGAAAACCTGTTTCACCATCATTTAATTTCTGACAATGATGGATCTATGGTCAGGGCTCTACATGATATCATTAAACCTGATTATTTAAATTCTTTTTGGATCAGGCATGTTTTCAAAACATAATACAATAAGACAATTGCTATAAAGAAAGAGTACTAATTGTATCAAGTTCATTTCACATCTAGTTAACATTGGGATATCAATCCCTAACCATCTCATCATAGTGATTCAGGAATATGGTTATTCAAACCCTTAGATCATCAAAACACTTGTTACCAAGTAACATATTGCCATCAAGTCATTTAACAATATGAATATGATTGTAGCAATGTAGGTATTTGTCATGGCTCATATAGCCTATCAATCTCATATGTTACCTCTCACTAGGCAACATAGCATATCATTATTTTCAAAACTTATAATGTGCTTTCAATGAATATGGCATCATAACCCTTACCTGGCTATGCTCACTTCTTTATAAAGACCTACATGACTAACACAATTGATAACATGCACATTATATTTGAATCAGTTCAATACAAATTATTTCTAAATCAAGTATAGAACATGGCGACCGTGCTATCTTGCACGGTCGTGCTACAGAAGATTACCATGACCATTTTACATCACCACGGCTGGTTTCTAGGGTTAGGGTGTCCTATTCAATTCAATTAGGGTTATCCAATCCCCTTTAACTTAATTAGGAATAGTGTTTCCTCATTTCATAATTCAATTAAAGAGCTTCATGCTATAAAGCATAACCCATAATTAGGGTTTCCTGTTCATATCATCACATTACCCTAGATTAGCATTTTACTATTCATATACAATGAATTAAGATCATACTATCATCATGTATGTGGATTACTTCCATTAATGCCCTCAATAGGGTTATAACTCATTAGCTTCCATAACTAGGATTTCATGATCTCACAATCATGGATCATACCCTAATTAGGTATCCATCCAAATTGGGAATTCATTACTTGATTAATCATTCATATAAGAAGTCTTCTCTCTCCTCTTTCTATAAGTTGATGTTTGCATCACCCTTGATTAGGCTAAGTCAATTCAATAATATCATCTTGGGTTATGTCATTACTATTGCAATCATTAAGGTTTACTCATTCAAAGGGTATTACTCACTCAATCCCATCAAGGGTATCTTTGTTATAGTCATCATTGATTACATCATGTCTTAATCAACTAATTACTTGGTCCTTTAATCACATGAGGTATTCAAGAGGTTTAGTTTAATCAACCACTAAACCATCTTGACCACTAAGGCATCAAACGATCGTAACCTTTTTAGACCTCAAACAGTATTGCATACTAAACCCCCAAACGGTCTTGGACACACCTTGAAACCGTTTGGTGTTGAAGACCGTTTGGTCTTGTTTGAATTTTGAAACCGTTTGATAAAGTGCACACTCAAGACCGTTTGCCCAAGATGGGGTGAAGACCGTTTGGTCAAGTTTGACTTTGAAACCGCATTGACATAACGGATCTTGAAACCGCATGAGACCAAACGGTTTGGGATCATTTGGTCCCAAACGGTGTTGAGACCGTTTGGTCCCAAATGGTCTTGAGACCGTTTGGTCCAAACCACCTCAAAACCGCAAGGACCAAAAAGTGTCTCAACCACTTCAATTGAGTTAGGGTTTCCAATGTTGAACCCCTCAATTGATCATGTACTTATTATCCACTCATCAATTGAGTTAATTAGGTCAATCCTCAACTGATTTGACACTCAATTGACCCTCAATTGATCATCAATTAGGGCTTGGATCAATTGGATTAGGGCTTGGAATTGATTACCCTTCAACATACTTCAATGTGAGTCTAATTGATTTGAAACCATTGAACCATTATTCAATTTGGTCATGACCTGACCCCAAATGGTCTTGGGATCATTTGGATGACCTCCAAATGGTCTTGAGACCGTTTTCTCAATTCAACACCAAAAACTAACTCAACCAATAAAGGTTTGGCTCATTGGATTGATCACTAGGTCAACAATTGATTGCACCTCAACTAATTACCTTTAGATCTTCAATCACTTAACCATAGTCAACCCTAGACCTCCAAATGGTCTTGGGTGACCCCCAAACAGTCTTGAGGCCGTTTGGGTGATCCCCAAATGGTTTTGAAACCATTTGGGTCACTCAACCCAAACTTCAACATAATACTATTATTGAAATCCGCAATTGACCCGATTAGGGTTTAGATGATTGATGGGCCTTCAATGGGTGATTCACTTGGAATTAATGGATGATTTTTGGTAGGTAATTAGTATACATTACTCTCAACAGTCCTCCAAATCGTCAAAACCTAGTCAACGCATCCAAACGGCCTTGGACCATTTTCTTCTATGCGATTTGGTTGAAACCGTTTGCATTCAAACGATTTGAAACCTTTTGCTCCCAAACGGTTTGGGAAACCGTTTGCAAACGGTGAGAGACTGTTTGTTAAAGTAAAAACTTGGATAAACATAGTAATTAACATCACCTTCTTCTACCTCAAGAATAGGGGTTGTTCTTAACGGAATTTCTAGCAAGAACACAAGAGTAGCAAAGGAAGAAGAATAACTAACGATTTTTCATGGAGATGAAGATGCATAAACAAAGCTCAAGGTTTAGAGTTATAAAACCCGCCTCTAGGACTGATCCAGAGCTCCAAGATTCGTAGCTTTAATGTTGGATGATGCTCCAGGTGTTGTCCAAGCTTCATTCTTCATGTTTTGGATGGAGAAGATGGCTAGAAAGAAGAATCGTGTGAAAAACACCAATAAACCAACCTTGTTTTATGGTTTCCACCATGAATTCGAGGTAGATGGTGATCAACACTTACCAAGTCAGCTTGGTCATCCTTCCTCTACTCCAAAGCTCCTTCTTGGTCGGTCCAAGCAAGGTGATGAGAGAAAGAAGCTAAGGAACGATCCTTTGGTGTGTAGAAAAGTTTGCTTATATATTTATGGGTATATTAGGCAAAGAAAAAGATTATTATCTCTTTTACTCCCAACTCATTTCCACCTCAACTTCCTCCACTCTTGGCCACGTTTCCACCTTCTAAAGTCATGCAAAACTCCCTCATTATCCAAGGTTAAAAGGAAAAGAAACAAAACACCTTAAAGAGTTGTATATTAATATCCATCTTAATTGGATATTGCTTAATATATTATTATTTGTGAGTAGTTTCCACTTCTACCATGATCATTCAAATGAGGCACCCTTCTCATTTTCTTTTCTCTACTTGACGCCAAGAAACATGAGAGATCCTCTAGAGGGTATAATTACATGTTGAACCCTAGGTTTTGGGTAAATTGCACTTTACACCAAAACTAGGTTTTAAAGCACAAGGATTGCTCTACAAGCTATATCTTGGTGCCCAAGCTTGTGGAATCCATATGACCACATCATATACATTTTTATGATGTCTCAATATCAGAGGAACATCTTAACATGTGCAATTTGCAAGTTAACCCCTCTACTTGGTTAATTTGCACTTTAGTCCATCATAAACAAAACAATATTTCAACATTATGAAAAAAGGACAAAAATTGGAATATTGGTTCCTCAAAAGTCTTAATTACACTTCCAAAAGATAACCACAAGCATATAATCACATATTTAAGCAAAACATCTAGGGTTAGTACGTAACCCAGGTCAGGGATGTTACAAATTATCCACCCCTTACAAGGATTTCGTCCCCGAAATCATTACAAAACATATTAAGAGAAAATAGTAGGGTATTTTCTCCTCATCTCTTCCTCTAGTTCCCACGTGGCTTCTTCAACACCACGGTGATTCCAGAGGACTTTCACAAGACTTATGTCTTTCTTTTTCAGCTTTTTAATTCTTCTATCAAGGATCGATACAAGTCCTTCTTCATAAGATATATCATCATTCAACTCTATTTCCATAGGTTGCAGAACTGATTCTGTATTAGGATGACATTTCCTTAACATGGAAATATGGAACACTGGATGTAACTTCTGTAACTCTGGTGGTAACTCTAGCTTATAAGCTACATTTTCAATTCATTCAATGATCGAATAAGGCCCTATAAACCTAGCAGCTAACTTTCCTTTCCTTCCAAATCTAAGAACTCCTTTCCAAGGTGAGACTTTGAGGTACACTCTGTCTCCAACCTAGAATTCTAAAGGTCTACGACGCTTATCAACATAAGATTTATGCCTATCCTGTGCAGTCTTCAACTGTTGTTGTATTATTTTAATCTTCTCAGTGGTCTGCTGCACAAGATCAGGACCTAGAAGTTGATATTCACCAGTTTCATACCAACATAGGGGTGATCTACAACGTCTACCATACAAAGCTTTGTAAGGTGCCATGTCAATGCTATGTTGATATCTATTGTTATAGGAAAACTCTATCAAACTTAGGTGCAGATCCCAACTCCCTGTAAACTAAAGAACACATGCTCTAAGCAAGTCCTCCAAGGTCTGTATAGTCCTTTCTGATTGTCCATCAGTCTGAGGATGAAAGGTTGTACTAAACCTTAACTGTGTGCCTAAGGCTTTATGAAGTCACTCCAAAAAATGACTGTAAACTGGGGACCTCTGTCAGAAACAATGGTAACTGGGACTCCATGCAGTCGTACTATCTCATCTACATACAACTGTGCCAGCTTCTCAGCAGAATAGGTTGTTTTGATAGGTAAGAAATGTGCTGTCTTTGTCAACCTATCAACTATTACCCATATGGAATCATGTCCTTTGGATGTTCTAGGTAAACCAACCACAAAATCCATGGTCACATGATCCCACTTCCATTGTGGTATGGGTAAAGGTTGCATTGTTCCTGCAGGCTTCTGGTGTTTAGCTTTAACTTGCTGACACACATGACACCTCATAACAAACTCAGTAACATCCTTCTTCAAACCAGGTCACCAATACATATCTTTCAAGTTTCGATACATCTTGGTGCTTCCTGGATGCATATCATACATTGAAGAATGAGCTTCTTCCAGGACTAACTTCCTCAAGTTATCCACATCCGGTACTATCATCCTACCATGATAACAGGTTACTTGATCATCTGAGTCATAGAAACCTTCTCGTTTCTCACTATCATACTCTGATCTAATCTGCTGAACTGCAGCATCAACTTGTTGTGCCTCCTTAATCTGCTGTCTCAACGTAGGTTTTATGTGCATCTCAGCTAACAACCCTGATAACAACGATACTCTTAACTGTACATTATCTTGTCTTAAGGAGATAAGCATATCCCTTCTAGAGCATACTAAAGAATTCAGCTGTGCTTATCTAAGGCTGGTGTTGCTGATTTCCTACTTAAAGCATCAACAACTACATTGGCCTTTCCTGGATGGTAATCAATTGTACAATCGTAGTCCTTGATTAACTCCATCCAGTGGCATTGCCTCATGTTAAGCTCATGCTGAGAAAAGATATACTTAAGGGTTTTATGGTCTGTGAAAATCTGGAATGTCTCTCCATAAAGATAATGTCTCCAGATTTTCAAGGCATGTACTACAGTAGCTAGTTCTAGATCGTGTGTCGGATAATTCTCCTCGTGTTTCTTAAGCTGTCGAGAAGCAAAAGAAATCACTTGTTTATCATGCATTAACACACATCCTAGTCCATTCTTAGAGGCATCACAAAAAACTATATATCCTTTCCCTTGCTCAGGTAACACAAGTACATGTGCACTTGTCAATCTCTCCTTCAACAGCTGGAAAGATTGCTGACACTAGTCACTCCAAGTAAAAGGAACATCCTTCCTGGTCAACTTAGTCAATGGTAAGGCTATATAATTGAAGTTCTTAATGAACCTCCGATAATAACCTGCCAACCCTAAGAAACTACGGATCTCTGTCAGTGTCTTCGACTGTTCCCATTGTAGGATAGATTCTACCTTTTTAGGGTCAACACGTATACCTGAAGCAGATATTACGTGCCCTAGAAAAGAAACTTCTGGTAACCAGAACTCACACTTGCTAAACATAGCATATAACTTATGCTCTCTTAGTAAAGTTAGAGCCTGATGAAGATGATGTTCATGCTGCTGAGCATCTCTACTATAGATCAGGATGTCATCTATGAAGACAACAACACATTGATCGAGAAAAGGTCAGAAGATTCTATTCATGAGTTCCATAAATGCAGTTGGTGCATTTGTTAGTCCAAACAACATAACTGTGAACTCATAGTGACCATACCTTGTTCTGAAGGCAGATTTAGGTATGTCACCATCCTTAATACGCAGCTGATGATATCCCGACCTCAAATCTATCTTTGAGAAGATGGTTGCACCACACAACTGGTCAAAGAGATCATCAACCCTTGGAAAAGGATACTTATTCTCTATCATTACTTTATTTAACTGTCGGTAATCAATGCACAACCGCATCGACCCATCTTTCTTTTTAACAAAGAGGACTGGAGCACCTCAGGGTGAAGTACTCGGTCAGATGAAACCCTTCTCAAGCAATTCTTGCAGTTGTTTCTTGAGTTCTTCCATCTCAGCAGGCGCCATCCTATATGGTGTTTGTGCTATAGGTTGCGTGTCTGCAACTAGATTAATTTCAAAATCTATTTCTCGGGACAGTGGTACGCCTAGAAGTTCTTCAGGAAATACATCTTCAAATTCCCTGACTACCGAAACTTCAACATGATTAGGACTCTCCATGGTGGTATCTACCACATGGGCCAAGAATGCATAACATCCTTGCCTCATCAACTTGTCAGCAACCATAGCTGACACAAGATAGGTTGGTAGAATCTTTCTTTCTCCTTGAAAGATCCATGTGTCACTTTCATCAGTGAACACAACTTGCTTGGACTCACAATCCAAGACAACCTTATACCTTTCTCAGGTATCCATCCCAAGGATTACATCGAATCCATGCATCTCAAGTGGTATAAGATCCATTTGAATGCGATGTTCAGAAAAGAAGAGGATGTAGGGAGAACATACCTCCCGTAACACAGCAGATCCCATCAACAGAGTTTCTAGAAACAAACTATCTATCCTATGACTTGTAGTCAGGTTGCAGTCACGAATCACTCTTCGAATGATAAAGGAGTGCGTAGCACCCAGATCAATTAAAACAGATACAACACAAGATGTAGACATATCAGAATATAAAAATTCCATCTGACCTGCCACAACCCGAGGTTTGATCACTGCATCAGGTGGATTCATCGCATAGAATCTTGCCATTGCCTGTGGTTGATTCGGTGCTTGATGACTTGGTGCCGATGATCCAGCTTGGGATGCTTGTCCAAATCCTCTAGCTCCTCCTCAAAACTGTCTCCTTTGAGAACCTTGCTGACTCTGCCTTTGAGGTTGAGTTACACTCACTTCTCTGGCTCTGCAATCTTTCATCAAATGTCCCATCTTTCTACATATATAACAACTTTTGTTCAGTTGTTGTGGTCTGGGTGGTCCTACAACCGACATAGATGCTGAACTGCAAGCTCCTTCTAGTGGTAGGCTTCGTCCTCTACCCCTATTCGACATCCACTATGTCTGGGTAATGAATCTAGGTGGTGGTGTAGGCACAAAAAATCTAGGTTTCTTGAAATCTTTAGATGAGGATCCTTGGAACTGGGGATACATCCTCTTGTTATTGGTCTGTCACTTCTCTAACACAGACCTCTCTATCCTCCTGACCGACTCCACAAAGGTAGAAAACCTTTCCCTGTTCTCCAGAGTAGACACAGGGGTGGTCAACTCAGCGTTTAACCCTTTCTCAAAATGCCTAATCCTTTCTTCATCTATGGTTGCCATGTGTGGATAGAACCGTAAAATCTCCATGAACTTAGCCTCATATTCTCTAATGTTCATCGGTCCTTATCTTAACCTCTCAAACTGAGAGATTTTCTCATCCAAGAACGTCTTAGGGAAGTATTTGTTGACAAATTCCCGTCGAAAAACTTCCCATTCGATCTCCACACCTATCCTTTTCTGTTCTTCCATGGTCCACCAGTGACCAGCACTCCCCTTGAGAAGGTATACATCATGTCTAACCTTCGCAGCTTCTAGGATGTTCAGGATTCTAAAGGCCTTCTCTAGTTTAGTTAGCCACAAGTCAACATATGCAGGGTCAGCTATTCTCGCATACTCTGTGGCTCCAACCCGACATAGTCGTTCAAACGTCTTGCCAGATCCTTGTCCTTATGGATGGGTAAGTGCCCTAGGTACAAGTATGGGCATCCTATCAGTCATATGTGTCATGGCAGTCATAAACTGCCCAAACATGGCTTGGACGGCTGGGTTCTCCATGTCAGTTGGATTGAACTGGTATGGTTCAGGTATAGGTTCCTCCCTTTCTTGGTTTCTTGCACCTTCTCTAGGTGCAACAACACTACTTTATACAACGTGTTCCTCATGTGATCCAGACATCCTTATTTTTATCTTCTCCTCTTGATGAGTAGAAGACACTATCAGATATACTGGAAGACACTAGAACATACTCAACAACCTAAGTCCTATGTCTCTGTAGACTCAACAAACCTGGAGCTCTGATACCACTAAATTGTGATGACCATTTCGCGAAAACAAGATCATCAAATTTAAACTAATGTGGAAGCGTTTCGTTAGCAACGTAATTATTGAAAATCACAAAATTTTAAAAAATTTTGTAAAGAGATCTACAAACTGTGAAACTCTTTTATAAAGAAACAAGATAAGTTATTTACAAACTGATTCACCATTACATCTCTGTAATATCACGTCTTGAGAGTCACAACATCAACTGCCATGTTAACTGTACAAGGCAAGATACAAAAATCTCAAGGAATTACGCCAAAATCTCAGATCTATTTAAAAATATCTACTGACTCCTAGGACTTGAGAGTACAGAGATGACACATAGGACATTTCTCTCTATAAGACTTGACAGACAGTGTCTCCACCTGTGGATCACTGCTGTCCCTGATGTTGCTGCTGCTGCTGTTGTTGCTCACCCACTGAAGGGTTCCTTCATCCTCGGCGTCTACCTAAAAAGTTGAATCCCACGGGGGTGAGACAATTGAATAATTGTCCCAGTGAGAGTTATAACTCTTTTCCAGAAGCATTATTATTGCAAATATTAAAATAATAATGAGCAGGAGAACTATAATTATTCAACAGTAGGCAATTTATTGAATAAACTAAGTAGAGAAGTATTTTCTAAGCAATCATTTCAATTATAACTTGATTGAATGACAAGACATATAATAATAAGGAATATGAAGAACATGTATATTATTTGTCCAACTAGGACATTATAAACAGTGTATCATCAATCATTGTTTATCGTAGTTCAACCTAAGCAATTATTCTACACAGATGATTATGTTTTTCAAACATATTTATGCCCTGAGGAGATGAGGTATACTGCTCATACTCCAACCGACCATTATGAAATTGCAATCGGTACCATACATAGGTCATCAGAAGAGCTGGATTTCTACGACCTCATCTTCCTCAGTCAGTGTGAGGTACAACATGCAGGACATCTCGTGTCTGTGCCATAATAGCTTTCCAGGGTATTCTGGCAACTTCGCTATTAGAGTTACAGTGGCATGCTGTACTCTCTTCGCCATCGAGGAATTTCTTGTTTATCTCACATCGATGCGGCATTGACAACATCATCAGGAGATTAGTGATACATCATCCCGACATATACATATAATGAAGGATTGAGAGATTAATTGTACATCTCACATCAATTCCTTTATTAGGACGTAAGGATATTCACGTCCATAACCCCCACATACTCAAAAGTATGCTTTCCAGGAGTTCCCTTAGGAAAACCTATTTCACCATCATTTAATTTCTGACAATGATGGATCTATGGTTAGGGCTCTACATGATATCATTAAACTTGATTATTTAAGTACATTATGGCATTATTTTAGCATTAGGCATGTTTTCAAAACATAAACCAATAAGATAATTGCCATAAAGAAAGAGTACTAATTGTATCAAGTTCATTTCACATCTAGTTAACATTGGGATATCAATCCCTAACCATCTCATCATAGTGATTAAGTAATATGGTTATTCAAACCCTTAGATCATCAAAACACTTGTTACCAAGTAACATATTACCATCAAGTAATTTAACAATATGAATATGATTGTAGCAATGCAGGTATTTGTCATGGCTCATACAGCCTATCAATCTCATATGTTACCTCTCACTAGGCAACATAGCATATCATTATTTTCAAAGCTTATAAAGCGCTTTCAAGGAATATGGCATCATAACCCTTACCTGGCTATGCTCACTTCTTTATAAAGACATGCATGACTAACACAATTGATATCATGCACATTATATCTGAATTAGTTCAGTACAAATTATTTCCAAGTCAAGTATAGAACACCACAACCGTCCTATCTTGCACGGTCGTGCTATAGAAGATTACCACGACCATTTTACATCACCACGGCTGGTTTCTAGGGTTAGGGTTATCCAACCCCTTTAACTTAATTAGGAATAGTGTTTCCTCATTTCATAATTCAATTAAAGAGCTTCATGCTATAAAGCATAACCCAGAATTAGGGTTTCCTGTTCATATCATCAATTTACCCTAGATTAGGGTTTTACTATTCATATACAATGAATTAAGATCATACTATCATCATGTATGAGGATTACTTCCACTAATGCCCTCAATAGGGTTATAACTCATTAGCTTCCATAACTAGGGTTTCATGATCTCACTATCATGGGTCATACCCTAATTAGGTATCCATCCAAATTGGGAATTCATTACTTGATTAATCATTCATATAATAAGTCTTCTCTCTCCTCTTTCTATAAGTTGATGTTTGCATCACCCTTGATTAGGCTAAGTCAATTCAATAATATCATCTTGGGTTTTGTCATTACTATTGCAATCATTAAGGTTTACTCATTCAAAGGGTATTACTCACTCTATCCCATCAAGGGTATCTTTGTTATAGTCATCATTGATTACATCATGTATTAATAAACTAATTACTTGGTCCTTTAATCACATTAGGTATCCAAGAGGTTTAGGTTAATCAACCACTAAACCATCTTGACCACTAAGGCATCAAACAATCTTAACCTTTTTAGACCTCAAACGGTCTTGCATACTAAACCCCGAAACGGTCTTGGACAGACCTTGAAACTGTTTGGTGTTGAATACTGTTTGGTCTTGTTTGACTTTTGAAACTGTTTGGTAAAGTGCACACTCAAGACCATTTTCCCAAGAAGTGGTGAAGATCGTTTGGTCAAGTTTGACTTTGAAACCGCATGGACATAACCGATCTTGAAACTGCATGAGACCAAACGATTTGGGATCGTTTGGTCCCAAACGATCTTGAGACCGTTTGGTCCCAAATGGTCTTGATACTGTTTGGACTCAAATGGTCTTGAGACCATTTGGACCCAAACGGTCTTGAGACCGTTTGGTCCAAACCACCTCAAAACCGCAAGGACCAAAAAGTGTCTCAACCACTTCAATTGAGTTACAATTTCCAATGTTGAACCCCTCAATTGATCATATACTTATTAGCCACTCATCAATTGAGTTAATTAGGTCAATCCTCAACTGATTTGACACTCAATTGACCCTCAAATGATCATCAATTAGGGCTTGGATCAATTGGATTAGGGCTTCGAATCGATTACCCTTCAACATACTTCAATGTGAGTCTAATTGATTTGAAACCATTGAACCATTATTCAATTTGGTCATGACCTAACCCCAAATGGTCTTGGGATCGTTTGGATGACCTCCAAACATTCTTGAGACCGTTTTCTCATGTCAACACCAAAAACTAACTCAACCAATTAAGGTTTGGCTCATTGGATTGATCACTAGGTCAACAATTGATTGCACCTCAACTAATTACCTTTAGATCTTCAATCACTTAACCATAGTCAACCCTAGACCTCCAAATGGTCTTGGGTGACCCCAAAACGGTCTTGAGACCGTTTGGGTGATCCCCAAATGGTTTTGAAACCGTTTGGGCCACTCAACCCAAACTTCAACATAATACTATTATTGAAATCAGCAATTGACCCGATTAGGGTTTAGATGATTGATGGGCCTTCAATTGGTGATTCACTTGGAATTAATGGATGATTTTTGGTAGATAATTAGTCTACATTACTCTCAACAGTCCTCCAAATGGTCAACACTTGGTCAACGCATCCAAACGGTCTTGGACCGTTTGCTTCTATGCGGTTTGGTTGAAACTGTTTGCATTCAAACAGTTTGAAACCGTTTGCTCCCAAATGGTTCTGAGAGACCGTTTGTTAAAGTAAAAACTTGGATAAACATAGAGATTAACATCACCTTCGTCTACCTCAAGAACAGGGGCTGTTCTTCATGGAATTGCTAGCAGGAACACAAGAGTAGCAAATGAAGAATAAAAACTAATGATTTTTAATGGAGATGAAGATGCATAAACAAAGCTCCAGGTTTAGAGTTATAAAACCCACCTCTAGGACTGATCAAGAGCTCCAAGCTTCGTAGCTTAAATGCTGGATGATGCTCCAGGTGTTGTCCAAGCTTCGTTCTTCAAGTTTTGGATGGAGAAGATGTCTAGAAAGAAGAATCGTGTGAAAAACACCAATAAACCAACCTTGTTTTATGGTTTCCACCATGAATTCGAGGTAGATGGTGATCAACACTTACCAAGTCAGCTTGGTCGTCCTTCCTCTGCTCCAGAGCTCCTTCTTGGTCGGTCCAAGAAAGGTGATGAGAGAAAGAAGCTAAGGAACGATCCTTTGGTGTGTAGAAAAGTTTGCTTATATATTTATGGGTATTTTAGGCAAAGAAAAATACTGTTATCTCTTTTACTCTGAACTCATTTCCACCTCAAATTCCTCCACTCTTGGCCAAGTTTCCACCTCCTAACCTCATGCAAAACTCCCTCATTATCCAAGTTTAAAAGGAAAAGAAACAAAACACCTTAAAGAGTTGTATATTAATATCCATCTTAATTGGATATTGCTTAATATATTATTATTTGTGAGTAGTTTCCACTTCTACCATGATCATTCAAATGAGGCGCCCTTCTCATTTTCTTTGCTCTACTTGACACCAAAAAACATGAGAAATCCTCTAGAGGGTATAATTACATGTTGAACCCTAGGTTTTGGGTAAATTGCACTTTACACCAAAACTAGGTTTTGAAGCACAAGGATTGATCTACAAGCTATATCTTGGTGCCCAAGCTTGTGGAATCCTTATCACCACATCATATACATTATTATGATGTCTCAATATCATAAGAACATCTTAACATGTGCAATTTGCAAGTTAACCCCTCTACTTGGTTAAATTGCACTTTAGTCCATCGTAAACAGAATAATGTTTCAACATTATGCAAAAAGGAATGAAATTGAAATATAGGTTCCTCAAAAGTCTTAATTACACATACAAAAGATAACCACATGCATCTAATCACATATTTAAGAAAAACATCTAGGGTTAGTACGTAACCTAGGTCAGGGATGTTACAGTATGTATGTCATGAGAGCCAATCATGAGATGATTGGTGGGATATATTAAGATTGATT
The DNA here is from genome assembly GCA_963693085.1 of Alisma plantago-aquatica. NCBI lineage: Eukaryota > Viridiplantae > Streptophyta > Magnoliopsida > Alismatales > Alismataceae > Alisma > Alisma plantago-aquatica. The sequence goes on along the minus strand of OY856415.1, from coordinate 621,589,708 downwards.
TGATAAACATCAAAGGCAAGCTTCCAATTCTTTCTGGTTTAGTCATATGAGATAATGATAGAATAGATTGAATGTCTAGAGAATGATAGTACTCAATGACGTATGCTTTCAGGTTCAAGATGTGAACGATGATATCATACAGATGCTAAGAGTCTGTACACTCTTGTTATGTCCCTAGTCGGATGTCATTGTGGAAGGTAGATAGACAACAATGACACACAAGACTAGATTGTGGTGTTGGTTGATGACATAATCTCGTTAGTCATGATATGGAGATATCAAACCAAACACATAGGTACTTGTTAGAGAACAAGTGTACCAGACAGACCCAATGTGAGTTTAACACATGGAACCATGACATGGTAGTCACATTCAGTTCTCATAGTGATGGTGGTGAGTGTGATTCTTTGACCTGAAATCACTACACTCAACACATGTCATTGGGTACACTTTGACATCATCAAACGTAGTCCTGAAACATGGGTTGTTATAAAGGTGATGATTGAGTGGCTTTGACACATGGGGATTTTGAGGGGTGAGTGATATATATGGGATTTGTCCCTCCTGAGGGAGTTTGATATTCATGGCCACTTGATGAGTAGGATTGAGATAGGTGTGCGTACACATGTGTGAATCAGTATGTGATATTGATGTCATACATATCTCCTCCAATCTACTCTAAGATCAAGAAAATGAATGAACGTTGAAAGGATGATTGTTCCATGCCTTGAGTTTATTTGGGATATCAATGATAAAGGAATTATACATTCGTTGTACCACCATTCACAGATTATAGGATTGAAAGTTGTTCTCCAAATTTCAATTTCACTTGGGTAGCACTGATGTGCGACTAGGCACCGCTCTTTGCTTGTGAAGTCATAAGTGTTATTGACTTTCACTGCCAATGTGAAATGGACCTGCAGGGTCACACACATAGGATTTAACCTGGAAGAGGAGTTTATCCACAAATGACGTTTAGATTGATTACTAAAGGAGTTTAGTAGTTCAATTAAACACTCAATCAATTTATAGCTCAATGTCATAGTGTTCAAGGTGTTGGACCGATTGATTAGAGTATCAGATTGATTGAAACTATAATTGACTAATTTTGCATAATCTGCTGCCCCAACCGATCAGCTCATTGGATGAACCTATCGATTCAGGTTGATGAACCGATCGACTCAAGTTGTGAGTCGATCGGCTCATGTTTCATGAAATAATCAGCTCAATTGTTGAACCGGTCCATTTGTGGACCAATCGAGATCATTTGGAAAGTCAGAAGACTATTTTGCAAATACAATTTGTTTCACTTGTACAAATTCGATTTGAACAAGGATTAATGTTTGATTAGTTGGAAACAAATACAAAAGTCAATTTGAGTTGGACCAAGACCACGAACCGATCGGCTCAGAAGTGAATTGATCGGCTCAAGGGTTCCAAATGATCGATTCATGTGTGAACCGATCGGTTGAGGTCACCAACCGACCGTTTCAGGGTTGAAATGATCGGTTCAGCTGGCGTAGTTGGTTGTTTTGTGGAAGGTCTCGAACCCTTCTACTCTTGCTTTAATCCCGCATTGCCCAGGGTAGAGAACCCTGTCTCATGACCCTCCTATATATATAGGGGTATTGGTGGCTTCTCAAAGTACAACTAAGAATACTAGTTGCTCTGCAAAGTTGTCGTTCTCTCTGGTTTTGATAACTGAGAGAGCCCGAGCAAGTGCTACCCGATAAGGGAGGCATAGGAAGGGAAAGAAAAATGTAGAAAAGTGACTGGTGGCAGGAGAGTGTGTCAGTGACTAGTACGCCAACAGAATGGTGCAACGCCTTCCGATTCCTTATGGGATAAGGAGATCAGAGTTCCGGGTGGTCCGTGTGGACTACTTCAGAGGCGGGAGACTTCTGCCGCTCGGAGGACAGTTGTCAATCCCGATAGTCCCGGTGAGACCAGGAGCTGCAAAGACACCGTCCAAGACTGGAGGTGAAGACCACACAAGCCGTGAGGTAACGTGGCCGAGTAAGCCTCAGGACAAGGTACACCTCTACAAACCTTTCTTAATGTATAGACGTTGACACGATTCCTTTATTCTAGATTTGGGAGAAGAAATTTTTTTGTTTCCGCTGCCTTCTCTGTCTCCCCTAAAACCCAACATATGTAAGGTGGTAATGGATGCTCTAGTTGAGACACAGCTATCTGCTTAGCCAGCAGAGAGGCTATAAGAGATGGATAGGTGACCCCTAAGTTTGTGAGACATATAGGGCTACCCCTCTGGTCCAACCAAACCCATTGGTCGAGTTAGTGGTTGCTTGGTTAGCCAACCTAGAGCTTGATGAGATAGAAGGGTGGTTGTAAGAACCTCAGATACAGTTCTCAGGAAAGGATGGTGATGGAAACCATGAATAGAGTGTTCTAGGGTTTATGAGAAGTCACCTTGAGGAATCATGACTAGTAGAGGATCATGATTTCAAGTACGCCGTAGGACTACTAAGATGATTAAAGTTATAGTAGTATTTTGAATGCTTGAGGTAAAGAGTACATAGAGTTGCATGTGGCTTATCACCATGCATGTCAGGAAGTATAGGATGAACACTAGTAACCCAGTGAGTTGCTATGGAGAGTGAAGAGTCCCCGAGAGGGAATGAGAGTGGATCACCATGGATTTTGTGGTGAGTCTCCCCTAGACAGAGAGAGGTCATGACGCAATATGGGTTATGGTAGATCACCTTACCAAGGTGACCTAATTCCTTGCTTAAGAGAGAGCACTGTCAGGTTGATGGATCTAGTTGAACTATATATGAGAGAGAGATAGTTCAACTGCACCATGATTTGAGTTCAATATATGAGGCATGACCTCAAGTTCACTTCCTTGCAGTGGAAGTAGGTACATGAAGAACTCAACACCAGCTTGAAGTTTAGCACAACTTATCACCCCTGACTAATAGACAGTCAAGAGAGTATGATCTAGACTAGAGGGTCTGATGAGACTGTGTGTGCTTGTTTGGGTGATATACGGGAGTAGTTCCTGCCCTAAGAGAGATTTCTTGTGATGATAGCCACCATAGCTAGTATTGGGGGTGTAAGAAGCTATGTAAGGGAGGCTGTGTCAGTCACCACTTCATTCAGATGATGTCGGTGAAAGGACCTTGTGAAGGTTAGAGAGACCAGAATGTGTGTAGATGAATTCACTTTGATCATGCGATGGCTGAGAAAGCCCAGGGGTGACATGAGTCATGAGATGATGTAAAGTAGACTGACATGCAGTTCAGTGTGGGAGAATATGTGTTATGAAAACCTGACCCCTCTGAGCTATAGCTAAAGTTGATTCCCTGATACATAGGTCCATTTGAAATGGATTGGTGGATATGCTTATGTTTAGCCTTACCCCTCAGGATAATCTGATTAATGGTGTGTTCAATGAGTCCAATCTAGAGCACTATGTGAGGTACCTGAGCCATGTGCTGAGCCATGAACCTATTAAGCTTCGAGAGAGAGGCTGAAATGTCCTGAGTCACCAATGATGGTACGAGATACCAAGGTGAGAGAGAACTTAGATGTAAGAATATAAGATGATGAAGGTTCTTTGGAAGCACCATGGAGAGGGGGAAGCCACATGGGATCCATGATGGACATAAGAAAGTTTTATCCTGTTTGTTTGTATGCTTAGTGAAATTTTGAGGGAAAAATTCCTATAAGAGGGGAACGATGTTATAGCCCCAATTTTTGGGTTCTTTTGGTGAGAAATGCAATTTGTCCTATTAAAGACATATGAAAAAAATAATGATGTGATTTGTTTTGGAATGTATGAATTTTGTGTACAATAGCCTTGTTGGTTGCTTAGTGGGCTTTATTAGCAGTTGGGCCCAATAACAAGAAAAAGAAAAAGGAAATTCAAATGATAAATGAATAAATAAGAAAAGGAGAAAAGAAAGAGGTAGAAAACTCTAAAAGGTAAAGGAATATCCTCCATGAGGGGATTTCATGCCTTTAGGGTTCCTTGAGGTCCAAGGATTCCAAAATAGCAAGATAATGGTTTAAGAAAGAGAAAATATAACCATTAAATAAGGCTTAATAAAGGATAACTTGCTTATGAATGAAATACCCTTTTCCTTTAGAATTTGGTTTTCAAATTTAATATTAAAGTAGATAATGCCAAGCCAGAGTTTCCTTTAAAATTTTAATGAAAATGACTAAACGAGGAGAGAGATATATATTTTACTAGTTTCCTTTGAATAACACATAATTTCCTTATTTTAAAAGAAAAGGGAAACGAGGGAGCGATGAAAGCCATCGGATCCCCGCGTGGTCCAGGTGACCACATATCCAACGATGGTTATGTATCGTCTAGCCTGAGTTATAGAAGGAAAGGGAGAGGGGAAAGAATCTGAACTTTCTCGTGTTTTATGCAATAATCTGAGGTGTGGATGAGTCCATCACCTTTAGGAGTATGTTCTGAGTAGAACTAACCCAATTTATGGGTAGTTTCGTCAACTAACACAGAAGTCCCCAAACCATCAGACTCTTACAATTGACCCTATATATAGGGGAGGGCGCTTGAGGGTACCCACACACCTAAAACCTACCCTCACATATTTGGAGAGAGATGATGAATTTATTGGTGAGTTCAATTGGATGATCAACCCGAACCTTCCCCCTCTTTAACCTGTCGACCTCGCCGGAGAGCCGAAGGCTTGCTGGAAGTGAAGGAACGAAGCCCACAACCAATTGAAGAGGTGGGTGAGTTTGAGAGAGCCAGGTGAAACTCTCGGTCTGATCAAGTTCAGGTGAAAATTCTAGGTCTGATCAACCCCTGAGTTGACTCGGCTGGGCTGCTCGTGAGCTAACCCGAGGTTGAAGAAGACCTAGGGGTAAAAGACCCATTTGTCCTCCCGTCTCTGCAAACCAGGTAAGGGCAAATTTTCCATTTATTTATTTTCAATCGTGAGTGAGGCGCATGTTTGTGGATTGTTAGATCCAGCGTGGTCCAGCGGACCATCGATCAAATGGCCTACAATTTTCTAAAAATAATAGATAATCCAAGGTAATGTTTTTCTTTACAAAATTTGTAGAGATTTCTAAGAAGATCTGATGACTAAACTTATTATATGAAAATTTCTCAGAAAAATATGAGGAACATGATAAAAATAGTTTGAGAACCTGATTTCATTCCTAATTACAAAAGTATGTTAAGTTGATGAAAAGTGCATTAAAATTTGATTAGAAACCCTAATTGAGATTAATGATTGAATCTATGATGCTTAATGGGTTAATTTGAGTAATAAGAATTTGTTGAATGATAATGGTAGATTTGAATCTGATCTACATGAGAAATTGCATGTTTTAGGGTTTTAAACTAAGAATCCATCTTAATGCATGTAGAAACCCTAATTTAGGGTAAAGGATGTGATTCATATGTTGAATTTGAAGTATTTGGAAATATGTTGATAAATGTTGATCCTAAGCCTGTTAGGAGAGATAGGATATGATGATTAGGGTTTATGAGTAGTTTTTCTTATTTAGGGTTTGTAGTGATAAAAGTGATAGCAAAACCCTAATTGCAAGTGGAACCCTAAAAAGAAGTAGAAACCCTAAGGAGCAAGTTAGATTGGATAGATTTTAATAACTTGAGTTGTAAAAAGAAATTGTATTGTTATTTCAGGATCCTTGTTGGGTGAATTTCTTGCTTTCCTAGATTTCATATTTGCTTAGACTATTCCTATCTTGTTTCAGCTGAATAGGTATGTGGTTATGCTTATGGTTAAATCGCTTTAGTTTCCCGTCGATTTCTAAAGTTTTACTGATTGCTTGGAATAACTGCTTGATTGTCTTTTATTTCATGTAATTATAAAGTGACTATGATTATTATCATAAATATATGTGCATAACTAGCTCAGATCCTGGTCCTCCTCTGTAGCTTTGATGTTGATGAAATAGATGACCTAGTACATGGTCTACCCGAGAGGTAGGATCATCAAGTTATCATGAGTCAGGGATTGGACTACCTTTGGGTAGGGCCATGCGACTCCACAACCCTATGTATTGATCTACCTGTTAGGTAGGATCATGGGGGTTAGTTGAGATCTACCATGTGAGAGGTAGTATCTATGTTCACTGTTGGGACAACACATAGGCTAGGGTATGTAAGGATTGAGTAATTGTTTGTAAAGTTTGTTTTATTAAATAATAATTGTTTGTAATATGTTGTTACAAATAAATACAAGATTATTGGTTCCCCCACATACTTGTATAATTCATTATACTGACTGATGTTTTGTTTGTCGGCATTTTAGGTTTATCAAGAAAATGGATATTCCTTTAAAGTGAAAATGATGGAATAAAGCTTAATAAAGATTGGAGGATTTAGATAGATAGATGTTATATGGGGTAAAGTCCCTCAACTCCTATATTTTACAAGGTATGAGAAAAGAAAAATTTTATTCCTTTGTAAAGTTTAGTTGTTGTAGAATTTATTAATTATTGTTGATTATTTGCAAAACCACTGATCCTTTTTTGCGATAACGCCTCTAACCTCTTGGTCTCCCTTAATTGGGGGTTACCGAGAAGCGGTGTTGTTACATGTATGGTCTTTGACTTATCTTTTGTCTAAGTTGAGATGCACAAGTTAGGGCATTTGGAGTGTGTCTATACCTAATCTGAATTCACTCAAGTAGAAGCATTAGACACAAATAAGTGGAATGGTTTAGTCATCATCAAAATAAGTGTTTAGTCAATTTTAGACCTTGAGTCAACACTTGCCAGTATAAATAACTTGTTACATGTTACTGTTTGTTTAAATCAATTGTTGAAACTTTTGTTTGATGCTTTGATGTCTGAACTTTTCAAACCTATTGTAGAAATATATTCTTACTAGATGTAAGAAAGACAATGATAATTTTTGCAATTAATGATAAGCACAAAATTTATGGTGTAGTCAAAATGAGCTACATCAAAAAATAAGAATTCTATAGGAAAAGATGGTACTGTACAAGACGAATAAGATTTATAACGTCGGTCATTTCATTGCAACATGTCTCAATGTTTGTGTCATAAGATACATAATCATAGTTTGTGTTATAAGATACATAATCTTAGGAAACACCATATTTAAATATAGGAGAAGAATCATAATTATATTTAGAAATTAGGCAGTCCATAATGTGGGATCTATGCTCTTAGTTCTCGTTTTAGGTTTGTGAACTACATATGTTGATAAAAAAAATTCAAGACAAGTCGACACTGTATGGGTCGCATGATATTAACTGATGTCCTATTTACTTTCGGTAGAAATCTACGATATTACCAAGGTCATATAACATCTTGATGTTCTTTTTATTTGTGACCCCTTCATGTGCCTCTGCATGTGTAATTTTTTATCACTATTTTAAAAACTTCTAACTGTCATCGAGGATTAGGTTATAGGGTTTACATTCGCATACGGTTACATCCATGTAGGATAATTGTTAGCTAGAGTTTCATCCATGATACTTTTTGTTCTCCTATGTGGAGTTTAACTCACACCTAATTTGTCTCAATGCTACTGTCTACCAAGCCCACTCTGCAATCCTCACATATCTCTTTTAAGAAAGCATATTCATATTGTACTCTTAAAGAGGAGAAATGCATTGCCTCTAATCTATGAGATAACAGTCACGGGGTGGCATGGAACTATTACAACTGGTCTTACCCAAAGTCAAAGGGAAGGTTTATATCATCACAAATTAGATTACAAAGCTTTATTGCACTCGATGGCATCAACATTTGTCTGTAGCTCGTCACAAATGCGTCCATGTCCTGAACTATATCATGCATGCTGCCAGCTGGTTGGCTAGGGCATTCACTAACATCTTCCATTCCTGACCTTGGAAGCTAGGGATACGCCTCGCACATGTTGCAAGCACGTGCTTGTTGACTTGGAATATTCATTGTATTCATTTGATCAGGGATGTGTACACTTTACTGTCTCATGTAGATCTTCATTCATTAGCCAAATCACGAGCTTCACATCACCCTCGGCAATGCATGAACCACCTAGGTATTTTGCAATTGGAAAAGCCGATTTACACCCTATTTTATCTAATATCATGGCATACATGGTTCATGGAGATGGGTTGTCCTTGTCGTACCTTTCTTTCCTAACTAGGTATGTTATATCGGATCTTAACAAGCTAAGGGATATGTCTTTAGATTTTCTTAGCATATATATAAATGTAACCCACAAAATTATATATTCTAATTCACCATTTCATGTCCACCTTTACACATCAGAAAACATAATGAAAGATGAAGCTTATCATATAAAAGCAAATTGAGAATGTGTTGATGATGAAAATGTATATTTAACACAACCAATTGAAGATAGAGACAAATACTCCATTACCAATTTACAATATGACTGACAATCCAAAATGATGAAATTATATGAAAATCTACTCTAGCGTATATAGTTACTTCCAGACTTTCAAACAACATTCCCAAAAAATACTCAACATGATAAAGTTGCTTATATACTTCATAATGAAATTTAACATGAAGGTGTGATTTAATGCGTGAAATTAAAATAAAAGGGTCTCATCTCATTCAAAATCACAATAGTATTTAGTAAAATGGAGGTTAGATTGGTTAATAATGGTCTTGAATACAATTTTTTACTTGATATTAGCAGATTTATGATACTTATAAGTCGTCAAATTACGGGTACCAACAACTCACATGGTCCATTTCTATCATGCATTTTTTGCATGATCCTCTATGAAGTCTATATCTCAATTGCACTTCTTGACACAACCTTTGCTTAACTGAAATACTTACCATGCCTAAACCCTAAATAAATACTAACTATGTATGTAATTGTGAAGATTTGATAGGGTCGGATATGTATGTCCTACAAATTCACATCATTGATCATAATTGAATAATATTAAGGCAACAAACCAAAATATTACTAGTTAGTTTAGATTTATGTATTAAACATCTAGGAGGATTGTTAATTTAGAGCATTTTTTATTTTCTGAAGAGTCTCTTGATTAAAATTTAGGTAATCAACAAAATACAAATTTAGAACACCTAATGGACCTGAGTGGAAGCTTTATAAAATGAGAAATATTATTCATTTAGAAAGGAAAGTCATTTATATGTTCATTGTGGTCCACACAGTAATTTGTTTTGTCAAACTTATTCCCATATCCTAAACTCATATAACTCTCACAAGAAATTTTCTAAAAGAAGCTTCAACTAATAAAATGATGCTTGACTTTCTATGTAGTAATATTGGTGTAAGATTACAAAAAGTGAAGCTTATTGAGACATTATCCATATTATGGTGTCTTTGAATTTGACAGTTGAACAAACAAAATCCAAATGACGTATGTCATTGAGTTTATAATGGATGATGGTATCAATTCTTGAAGTTGAAACTAAAGAAATAGGTGTTTATCTAAAGATAGAGAACCCCATATTGGGTCTACCTTGACTTTCATGGGTTTATGAACACAAAGGAAAGAAACCATATTTATACTAGTATTAAAGATTAGTGTTGACTATATTAGCAGAATACATGTGGGTTGAAGGAAAAGATCCATTGTTAATATTTGAATCACATTTTGCATAGTCATTTCTTAATATGGATCTCTACCTTCCCACGTTCATCAATTTGTTACTCAATCATTCTCTTTGCACAAAATGATAGGTCTTATATAGTGAAGAGTTTGGTAGTTGAATATAGTCAAATATCACTACATGGTCATGCTTCCTAAGTATATGTATCATTGTAGTATAGTTAGAAGGGAAGATCTTTGCTAACACGAATAAAAAGTTGTTGCTAGGAAAAACAAAGATTCTGGGGGATCTATATTGATCAACACGCATGAGTAAGTAACAAAGTTACTTGGAAAAGCATGAAATACCTTTGATTTTTGTTAAAAGATATATAATCACATATAGGTGTGTAAAGGGACACGAGTCATAAGAATATGCAAGATATTTTTGATGGGAAAAGTAGAACATGTTGTCTCCTATTAGTGATGTCCTATTAAAACAATGCAAAAACAACAACTTTGTTCAATAAGCAGATCAATTTTATTTCAAAGGGACACATAGGAAACCACTGTTCGGGAAATCGGTCTGTACGACCGCATATACTCCCACATATACCTATTTAGTCACCCTACCGCACCACATATTACTAATCGGTCCACTAAGCGGTCATGGGCAACATATACTCTCGCTTGGTCGATTAAGCGGCCGATTAAACTCTGCTTTTAGAAAAGCCCACAACTAATGTTCATACATTTCGTACATACATGCATATATATACACACATTTCATTATATATATTGTTGGCTAAATTGTACATTATTATAATGCCTTTGTTTTGATGATGACAAACATTTCATTCTTGTGGATCTAACGTTCTACTTGAGTGTTGTAGGAATTAGGTGGATGACAAACCCTTGGAAGATCTATATGCTCAAAATGTCTTAATTTCATGATTGTAATCAAATGTAAAAACTTATACAAGTATATAATGTACAAGTACTTAGATATCATGTAAATCAAGTGTTTAGATCTTCCCTAGCCAATCACAAAACTTAGATAGGTCATCCCCTACAATAGTATCACAACTGCACACTAATACACACACTTAGTACATAGTTTAAAACATTGAAACAGAGTCAATCTCGATCAACAAACTTCTCGACCGAGACACTCTCGGTCGACAGTCTCCTCGACCGAGAATGACCCAAGTCACCATTAGACACAGCAGACAAGGTAGTTGGGAGTTGGAATTGAACGTTATACACACTTGCTCCAGACTGTCCTTCGATTGACAAAAACTTTGACCAATAGGATTCTCGGTCGACAATTCCTCGCCCGAGAAGAGCTCTGTCTGCACTTTTCAGAATTAATTAACTAGCCATTGCTAAAGCAATTAGTGGATACCTAATGGCTAGTTAAGCACTAAGAACCCCCTAGAAAGTGTCTAGAATGTCCTTAAGCACTCATAGGCCATTCCTATAAATAGGACATGCCTTAGGACACCCAACACACACTTGTGCAATACTTGAGCATACTACTTGCAATTGGCAATCATTTCCTGTGAGCAATTGAACAACTCTAGCATTTGCAAATCCTTACCATTGCTATAATTTCGTGTCCTATAGGCTTGCATCTCCTACCCACTGCACGTACACTTCCATACACATTGGTTAGGAGATCAAAAAGCTTGATATAGGAAATCAAGCCTTGTGCTACAAGCGGTAATTGTAATTTCTATTTTCCCTTCTTGTTCTTTCTTATTGCTTGTACTCTCCTTGCTACTCCTAGAGTTGGAGGCTATGGATTGGAGAGGGTTTGATCTTCTTGGTGGAGAAGGAGGACTTTGGACTACTTCAAGAAGGCTGTCTCAAAGGGAAGCTACTTCAAGAGGAAGGCTACTTCAAGGGGGAGCTTGAAGTTACTTCAAGGAAGGCTGCTTCGAGGTTGGTGAGACTACTTCAAGGTGAAGGTTGTCCAAAGGGTGGTGAAAGTGTTTGTAATTTTATGTAACATCCTTGTGAGGTAATAAAATTAAATACTTTCAAAATCCCAATTGGAAACAATTGGGTAGTGGAGTGACTCCTTTAGTTTTGCTAAAGGTGGAACCACTCTAAACACCTTGCCTCCTTCTTATTATCTCAATTGTGGTTGCTTGAGTTGAATTATTGTTAAAATATTTATAAAACCCTATTCACCCCCCTCTAGTGGTTTTTGATTTGGTATCAGAGCGGGCTTCAAGGAGCTCTAATTGAGTCTTGAAGAATGGAGGGTGGTGGTGTGTACAACCACAAGCAAAGGAGAAGCATGGACCAATATTCAACAAGCTGTAGTTGGTGCTTAGGAACAAGGAACACAACACCTAGCTGTCCATGGAGGTTAAAGAAGGAAGATAAGCATAAATAATGCCTTATTGCTACAATAAGTGAATAAGAAGAAGAGGTAAACCTTTTTGATTTATCAAAAGAAGATTTAATTGCTAGCCTTCAAGAAACACATGATAAGTATATTGAGTGCAAGAAGAAATTAAATAAATCTAATAAAGAAAATGATGAGTTACATGCTAATCTTCTTGCTCTCACATCTGAAAATAAAGATCTGAAGGAGACATTAAACTTAACTAATGATCTTCAAAAACAACCAATCCTATGAAGTCATCTAGATTATGATACTATTGTGAAAGAAAGAGATTCTTTATTATCTAATCTAGATCAAGCAAAGTTAGATATCAAAAAGAGAATGGATGAGATTGCTAAGTTACAATAAGAAGTTAGTAGCTCAAGAAACAATGATGCTATTGATAAGATCTTGAATGATTCTCATGGTCAAATTGACAGGAGAGGACTAGGTTACAAGCCTAAAGGAAAATCCTATCAAAAACCTAGTGGGGGAAGGATACAAATGCCAAAGACTCAATCTATGTATGTACCTAAAGGCAAGTATACATATGTACCCAAGAACAATCTAGATCAAACTCATAAAAAGAGAAATGAGATTGATTCTATATGTTGCATTATTGTTTGCGTCTTGGACATTATTCCTTCTAATGTCCTTACAAGAATAAAATTTATGGTATCAAGGACATTTGCAGAGACACATCTTTAATAACTTGGTTTAGTTTAGGTTCCTAAAACCTAAAGAATTGAATATGATTAGTTGAGATTTGACTCAAATGTTACTTTGATAGCTAAATGTTTATTTCAACTAAACTAATTTTTAAATTGCATAATTAAATCGGAAGTGATCTATGTTTTACTTGGAAATAACTACTGAAAACAGTACAGAAACAATCTCGGTCGACAATATCTTCGACCGAGACAATGTCGGTCGAGACAATAATCGACCGACACGATTTCTGCCTTAAATCTGTATTTCTTTCTAAAAAAATAGTAACATTCTTGATCGAGAACGTTATCGACCGAGACAATGTCAGTCGAGAACTTTGTCGACCGAGTGAAACTCTGACATAACTGTTTAAATAAAAACAAGACACTTAAATTGCAATCAACTTAAGTATGTAATGACCTTTACATATTATTGTGCCTTAAATATTTGAATGATCCAAATCAAAAGGAAGAATATATGAGCTTCAAAACTTAATACTCTTCATGATTAAATTGTATCTATCAAATATACAAGAGAAAAAGATTGATTTTACAAAATTGCTACTAAAATGATTAAGCATGTTCATGACTAGTCTTAAATTTAAAAATTCATGAACCATGATGGTTTAATCAAGGAAATTACTATTTTATCATAATCCACATGGTTTGTCCTAAGTATTCCTTGGCCTATCTATATGAAAATCATGTGTCTTGAAATTTGCTTTTAAATGATCAAAATCATTACATTATGGATATACTTCTATTTTTTTATCATAATCATGGATATGTATTTACTGTTTCACCATGATCATTGTGTTCTCATCTTTTACTAAGTT